>OY856410.1:1029479334-1029851834 GCA_963693085.1 Alisma plantago-aquatica | reverse complement strand
TGAGTCACCAATGGTTAGAACCTCCCATAAGTTCATCCATATGAACTTCTAGATCCATATAGTATCCTTTATAATGTTTGTAACACTAAGGTACTCGGCTTCTTATTGTAGAATTAATTAATTGTCTTATGTTTGGAACATTTCCACCTAACAATTCTTATTCCAAGGTCAAACACAATTTTGTCATTTCAGAAGATTGCATCGATGTAACTCTTTAACACCCAACTCTTCCTTATTACCATAATTAAAGAACTAATCCTTTTAGTACTTCACAAGTACATAAAGATGTCCTTCATTGTATTCTGGTAACTCTTACTGGAGTTTGATAGATATCCATTCTTCATGTCCAATACATGCAAAATAATTGGATTTCATATCTTCTTGTCATGTCCAACACATACAAGATGATGGGTATGTATATTCTTGTCATGTCCAATACATACAAGATAATTAGTTCATATTTTCTTATCATGTCCAGTACATACAAGATAATGAGATGAGTTCATATGTGATATATCCAATTGCAAATGCATATGACACTTATCCATGTGTTCCTTATTCTTCATAAGAATTGACACACTTGGCTCTTGAGAGACTAACTCCATGGAACATGGACAAGTTTTCTCTCATCATGTTGAACCCTTTCAACATCTTGTCGATGTATGTTCTCTTTCTTAGGTCAAGAAGCCCTCTTGATCTATCTCTATAGATCTTGATTCCTATTACATAGGATGCTTCTTTAAAACTTTAGAATGCCCTTTGTTGCCAAGTTTTAATATTTGTAGTATAAGCATGTTATTCCCCGTCAATATGTGGAATATACATATGCTCCCACTAAATTATTATAATCACATATTACTTCTTTATTTTTACTCAATTCAAACTCTTTGACTATCTTGTCAAATAGAAGATCCCAGTTATGAGGTGCCTGCTTCAATCCAAAGATTGATCTATGCAGCTTCATGGACTTTATTTCCATTAAGCTACAATAGCAAGAATTATCATGATGGATTTATCCTTAGTAACTACTAAAAAGATTTCATCATGCTCAACACACCTTGAACTTGTTAGAAACTCTTTACAACCAAATTACCCTCCATGTCAGTCTTCTCGAAGACCCAAAAGTACCCTATGGGTTTTACCCCTTCAGGTGGATCAACCAAGGTCATACTTTATTGATTTACATGGAGTCCATCTTGGAATTCATGGATTTAAGCCATATCTCAGTTTATGGCTCTCATTAGATTCTAGGTAGACTGTTGACTCATCATTTGATCAACTCACTGCCTTCTTGTCCATAAGATATCATATATCATTCAAGATCTAGGCATCTTCTACCAGAACCATGAGTTTTGTGTGTTACTTAAGGAACTTTGACATTCCACAACATTTTGTGATTCTCTTTATTCCCATTGTACCTTTTTAAGCTCAATGTTTTCTTGTTTGTCTTGAACATTCCAAGTTCCACTTTCTCTCCCACTGATTCCTTTAAAACTAGGTTCTCCTCTAGGAATGCAACCATCCAAAACATCTTTGTTGTTGGATTTGGATATCAAGGTAGTATTCAATAAAATAACATTTATGTGATTCATGGACAAAACCTTTTAAGAAACATTTTCTTATTTATGCTTTCAATCCTAATCTTTATAAAGACATATTGAGACACTTCCCATTCCATATCTCATATGGTGTCTTTTGAACTAATTATATGGTACATTGTTTTAGTGTTAATCATGTGCCCAAAAGGAAATTTGAAGTTTAGCTAGTAATCACACTCTAACTTATCAAGGTGTGATTCCTTCTTTCTGATACACTTCTCATGATACATTATCATTGGGTTTTAGGTGGAGTCCATCATGATATATTATCATGATCTTCCAAAAGGTTCTCAAACTCTTGGTTCAAAGTATTTCCGTATTGATCATATCAAAATTTAATATTAATACCAAGTTTTTTATGTACTTCATTTATGATCTCCTTGAACACTTCAAGAGATTCATGTTTGTATTTTATTAAATACAAACTACCATATCTACTGAGGTCATCAGTAAATATTTTGAAGTACGATTGATTACCTTTAGCATTTATTCTAACATGTCTATATACATCAATATGTATAATCCTTAATAGAATAATCATTCTCCCACTACATCTAGTGAAGAACCTTTGTCATATTGCACAATGAATGAGATTAGCATGTCTCCATTGGTTCAATAACTAGATTGATTCTAGATAACCATCACATGGATTTCTTAGACATGCAATTCTCATTTATGCACTATAGATGACCATGCTATAGGAATTCAAGTTTGAGTTATCATGTCATTCATTACACGTGTCACATGCATTTATCTCTTTAACTATCAAGTATAGTTGATGAGACATAGGAATTTCCATCAAAGATCATTTCTTTGAAATGAAACATCAGTTCATTACACTCTTGTCCATACAAGATGTATGACGATTTCATTGATGGAAGATGTATAATAGCAATTCACTAATTCTATTATATGCTCATGAATGTCATATTGTAACTATAATGGTAGCAACTCTTGCTCTGCACAGTTTCTAGCTTATTTCTTCTTAGGTCTTGAAGTAGAGATCTCTATCTCTCTTTCACCTTCCTGAAATCCTCTATAAAGAGGTTATTTCTTTTTCCTTCTTACTCCTCTCCATATCTTGAGTGATGAAGACTTGGACCTAATCTTAGCTTCAGAACACTTCTTGACCTTGCTTTAGTCTATGCGCTTCACTCTACTGATCATTATCATAGGTTTTTTCCTTTCTTCATTCATGCTTTGGCATCAATTTGCCAAGCACTTCAGACAATGGTTTGGACAAGTTTCTCAATATTTGATAAATTGGCTATATGATTCACACAACGATTTGTATAATCATATGTTTGATCAACTCTTGACCTATAAGAAATCACAATTAATCTACATGCGCAATCATATTGAGAATATTAGATTATACTTGATCTCCATCTATCTGATTATACTCAAACATCATTGTAAAGACATTATACCTTTCACACTTTACATGATTATTAAGATGTATAACCATCTCAAGAAATTTCATGCTTCAATCTATTTATGCAACTCATAGTTCATATAGCTCAGCATAAGGTTCTTGATGTCTTAGGCATCATTGGCATACTTCAAGTAAGCATCCAATTTTAGCCTTAGGTGCATTTGGAGTGGTTCTACTGGCTCTGGTCTTTCAAGGACTTTAGAGTTCATATTCACTATTGAGAACACTTCTCAAAGGTCCCAAACCAGATTTAAAGTGTATCCCATTTATGAACTGATCACAATGATAATGTATTTGTGTTTGTCATTTGGATTCTATAAAAGAATTTTGCAACATTTCAAAACACTTTTGATTTGTTTGATTTGATAAAGTTGGTGATATTAATTAGGTATTTAATTAACTATCGCTCCCACTATTTTGATCAAATTGATAGCCCTCACCATCAATTCGGAAGATTGTAGCGTATAACCTTCTAGTGAGCTAAGATCCAAAACAATTGAGTTATTACCCAGCCAACGCCAGTGTCCATAATTAATTATTAAGATAGGTAACATTTACCAATTGCATCTTATGCAATTCTTGGATAGATGATATGTACAACTCTTTGTCATAGTCATCTGCATGCCTCTAGGTGCTTGATCTGATCAAGGTCACTTAGTTAAGTCCATCCCAAATGCCAACACAATGAATATGCACCCTGCTAGGGCAGACCCACATATTCACCATCACACTTCTACGAGATAGACGGTGCACCACGCTAGGGCGTGCCCACACTTAGTTGATCAAGTTTTTCATGTGTGCTACTTTTGGAAGGCATCTTAAACTTAATATATATATTGAGGGGTTTGATATTTATAGACATATTCATGTCCAATCACCACATTTATAGTACGTATCATATACATGCTATATCCCACAAGAAAACATGTGAAGTGATAAAGCGATGATTATGGCTATCCTATTTGTAATTCCTTGAGCCACGAGGAATTACGGTCATCTAGGTCTACATCACATGTAGCAACCTATTATTGATGAAGATTTGTTCTTGAGCCATTCTGAGTTGATCAGTTCCGCCTATGACTGATCGACTCACCTCCTATTCGGTCGGTTGGTTGTCACCAATCGATTGTCTGGCACATTCATACGGTCAGTTCGTCGAGTCGTCGTGCCCCTCATTAGGCCACCAGCTGCTCATCTAGCACCATCAGTCGATTGTCTTGGTCCTTCAACCGCTCGTCTGGGCACCCAACATTCTTCGACATAACAGGAAATAAAACTATCCTACTTTTACATATCTCTTTGGGAAACCCTGAGTTACATTTGGGGGGAGAAAAGGTAGAAGAGAAGGCTCAAATTATCTTGAGTTACATCTAGAATAGAAGAAAGGACTCAGTATGCATACGGAGATGCAAACAACCACAACCAACCAAGCACACACATAGGGGTTCATAGGTTGTAACCACGCTACACATCCACCATCAAAACTATTTTAGGGTGACACGTATCGATTGCATATATATACTATATCATATATGTATATAGGGATTTGTGGTGTTTAATTGGATATGCACATTATCCAGTTAAAGTATTCGCATCGCGTGCACTAAATAAATGGCGAAAAACCAAAATCCGGTCATATCGATTAATCCTAAAATGTAGTATGTTGATGTGGCTTTGATACCACTATTGGGTTTTATGGGACAGAACATGCAGCGGAAACAAAAATTTTATCTAACCACAAACCCATAACCAGCAGATCGCATCAACAACTATGCAATAGGAAAGATAGTTTAGTGAGATATACCTAGTCTTGAGGCTTGCTCAGTAACAATACCTTACAACTAGTGTGATATTCATCCACCTAATCTTCAATAGTGTATGTGGAGCTCCTGGTCTTGATCCAGACTACGGTTGAGAGTCATCCTCTTGAGCGACATAAATCCCCTGCCTCTATAGATAGTCCACACGGACCACCGGAAACTCTAGTCATCCTGATGGACGGACTAGAATGAGTCTTCCCCTTATATCGGGGTACTAGTCACTGACACACTCTCCCACCACCAGTCATTTTTCTAAAGTTGTCTTTCCCTTGTGTTCCTCCCTAGTCAGGTAGAACTTGCTTGGGCTCTCTCGGTTACCATAGCCAGGGAGGACAACAACTTTGCAGAGCAATTGATGTTCTGAGTTGTGTGTTCTGAGAAGCCCCATGTACCTCTCTATTTATAGTAGAGGGCAGGGTCAGGGTTCCCAATCTATGCAAGAGTAGAAAGGTCCAAATTTTCCAAGAACTAATTGCACTGCGGCAGGCAAACTGATCATTTCACAACTGAATTGATCATTTGGGCAGGTGAGCCGATCGATTCATAATTGGACCGGTCATTTGGGCAGGTGATTCGATCGGTTCACCTAGTGAACTGGTCGTTTCACTTCCGAGAATTGCCCAAAATTGATTTTCCTTGTTCGTTTCTAATTAACACAAAGATTAATTCTTATCCCATTGAATTGAACAAGTGAAATGAAAATATTTTCTCACAAACCATGAAAATCCAACACTGCTCATTTGGTCCAAGTGAACCGATTGGTTCATCAATGTGAGCCAGTCATCTCACTGAACATGAGTCGATCGGTTCACCCAGTGAACCGTTTGGTTGGTGGTCCAGGTTGTGCAGAACTCAGTCAATGCAGTTCTCAATCAATCTGACACTCTAATCAGTTGGTTCAACACTTGAACTTGATGATTCTGAGTCAAGTCTATTGATTGAATGTTTAATTGAGTACCTAAATACTTTAGTAATCAATCTAAACATCATTCATGGATAAACTCCTCTTCCAAGTTAATCCTATGTGTGTGACCCTATAGGTTCCATTTCACATTGGCAGTGAATGCCCATAACTAACTTATGACATCACAAGCAAAGAGTGGTGCCTAGTCGCACATCAGTGCTACCCAAGTGAAGAGGAAAGTTGGAGAACAACTTTCAACCTACAATTTGTTATTGGTGTTACAGTGAATGTATAGTTCCTTTGTCGCTGACATCTGAATTGAACTCAAGGCATGGACTTGTCATCCTCTATAGATGTTCAATCCATGTTTCTTGATTCAGAATAGACTTTCTGAGAGATTGACTTACATGTGTATGGACATGCATTTCTCAGTCTCACTCCTCAAGTGGCTAGGATATCACACTCCCTTAGGAGGGACAAATTCCATATCTATCACTCACAATCAACTCCCCATGTCTCAAAGTCACCCAATCATCACAGTTATAACAACCCACGTTTCAGGACTGCATTTGATGATGTCAAAGTGTACCCAACCACATGTGATGAGTGCACTTAATTTAGGTCTAAGAACCACAATCATTACCAATACAACAAGAGATGATCCTGACTAACCACGTGGTTTCCATGCATCACTCTTATGGTGGGTCTGTCTGATACATTGTTCTCTAACATGTATCTATGTGCTTGGTTTGATATCATATATCATGACTGATGAGATTTTGTCATCAACCAACATACATTCTAGTAATCTTTTGTGTTATTGACCACAATAACAACCGACTAGGGACATAGCAAAAATGTATACTCTTTAACATCTGTATGATCTCATTGTTCAGGTCCTTAATCTAAAGACATACATAATTGAGTATTGTCATTCTCTAGACATCTAACATGTTATAATATTATCTCAAAATAGTTAAAACATATAGATGGAAATTTCCTTTATTATATCAAATCAAGTATCTCATGCCTCATTGCAATCATCATATGATTGGCTCTCTGGGCATACTATACCAACAGATGATGATGATGATGATGATGATGATGATGATGACGACGACGACGATGATGATGATGAAGATGATGACGACGATGATGATGATGATGATGATGATGATGATGATACTGATGATGATGATGATGATGATGATGATGATGATGATGATGATGATGATGATGATGATGATGATGATGATGATGACAATGAAAACGATGATGATGGCGAGAAAAACAATAATGATGATGATGTCAATGATGATGACAACAACAACAATGGTGATGATGATGGTGGTGGTGTTGATGTCGATGTTGATGTTAGTGTTGATGTTGATGATGATGTTTATGTTGATGTCAATGTTGATCATACAAGCTTTATTCAAGATGAACTAATTTTATTTTTGGAAGGATCAAGTATGCTTTGATAATATGAGATGAGTTTCGACCATGTAACCCCAACTATTCTAGCATCATGTATGGTATATGTGACTTGTTTGATGTTCTACATGTAGCTAATGGCATGTTTGCATCTGCACAATCTTGTATATGTCAAGATATGGTTGATGATATGGTTTGAAGCCAACACAACCCTCAATCTCTTTACAAAAAAAGGACCTCTAGCATGGGACATACGATATGAGTCAACCCAACTCAGGATAAGGTCAGAGTACTTAACCTCCAAAATGTATGTGAAATGTTGAAAATATGAATGGTGAAATGCACAATGATGCATTCTTGACTAGACTACTTCCAAGTATATGAGATGAGTCACTTAGTGTGTGGTTCCCTTGATAATCTTGAACCCTAGAGATTCTATTAAAAGAACTAACCCTTGAGATGGAGGTATATGAATATATGCATGTTTTCCATCTAGGTGAGGGAGATGTCCCAAAATTCTATGATGATGTATATAATATGTGGTATCCATGATGAGAATCATACCTGGCTTAATGGTTGTATGTAAAGGAATCTAGTGGTTGTGTTTGTTTTTATAAGTTGGGTAGAAATTTTGTTATAGGTAGATGGTTGTGGTTAGCATGTCTTGCTGGACATAGATAGGTCTTAGCTTGAGTGGCTTGAGGTTGCAGATCTCCCTCTAGATACAAGTGAGATAATTTTGAAACTCAACGTTAATATTATGTTGTTCCTCAAGATAATACATAATATGTGAAGATAATCAGTCAAGTTAAAACTTGATACATACGTGTTAAGTCACTCTCATAAGCTAGACCTAATATGAAAGCATTCCTCGCATACAAGATGCAAAAATGTTAAAGAACAAACTTAATATGATGATGCCTTGAGATGTTACCTTGAATAATCACGAATACACTATTGAATTTTAGGCCCAAATGAAAATAAATGAACATAATTGGGATAATTGGTGATAAGTAGGGAAAATGTGAATCATGTATGCACTTGTAACTTGAAAAAAATATAGTGGTGACGATAATGTTGTTTGAAATTCATTATGATGAACATGTCACATTAAGAAACTGATAACATAGATTTTGATAACACACTTGGCTTGTATGAATACATGAGCAAAACCCTATTGTAGTAGGGATAGAGGTTATAAAACCATAATTTCAACATGAGGTAATATTATAAAACACCATGTAATATGTATATGGTTGGGACAGATACACCCTTGATGATGGAAACCTAAGTGTGCACACCATGGTGGAGGAAGCCTTGGCACTAAGGATTGCTAACCTAAACATGAAGGATATCAACTTTGTCCTTTGACTATGATCTTGGACAAATTTTGAGGAAGGAATTTTTCTTTTAAGGAGGGAAGGATGTGATAACCTGACTTTTCTCTCTCCTCTATTGAACCCTTTCTCTCTCATCAAGTGGCCTATTACTCAATATAATGTCAATTCATTATTATGAATGAAATGTTGCTCTAATTTGGTCACAAATGATCAATTTCACCATGTGTGACATTAATTTGCACTTTTTATCTAAGTTTCATAATTTAATGATGCATCATTATGCAACTAAAATTAAACCTCATCAATGTAATCACCTTGATACCTAGTGTATTCCATGTGGTAGAGCTTCCGATTATGCTTCTGTTGGTGCAAAAAGTCACCTCAATCAGACCAACTAGCTCAAGTTATGATCTTTCAAAATTTGCTCCATTTTTACTTGTTTTATCATTTTAATTGGATTTTAAGCCCTATTTGAGCCCAAATAGGGGGTGTGTGGCCCAAATGGTTTGTTCTTTTGGGGGCACTTGTTTTGTCTTGATCAAGGATAGCTTATTTGAGTCCCAAAGATATCTCTCCACCCTTATCCAATGGCTGGGAGGTCTCCTTCCACCTCTAGCTATTGTGTACCGACTTTGCTCCACTCTAGTTCCACCCAATTCCCACCTCATGTCACCTCTATTTCTAAAATTGATATCACCCCTTTCTCATTCCATTCTTTCACCTCCTTTTCCCCTTTCTTTCCTCTGAAATCAGCACCAGGAACACCCATTCTCCTCCAACCCTAGCCATGGTTGTTGCATTGGTTTTTGCTTTTCGGGTTTCTAGTCATTGTGCCCTTCCACCAAAATCTAGAGCCAATGTTAAATCCTTTGAGATCCCCCAAGCTTGGTTGGTCCCTAGGAAGTATTGTGTGAGTTAGGAGAGGTCCACTCTTGGCAAAGTTGCTACATCACACATCCAGCGGGGAATACAACCTAATGACCCTCAGATCGAGGGCACACTGCGACAACAATGTAGTCACCTGCACAATCGTTTCCCATGCTCACCTGGTGAAGGGGGGTCATTGCATGGGATTAGGAAGTCATGTGGCATGGGCAATTGGATTGTGAGCCAAGGGATAAGATCACCTAACCCTTAACACATGGGCCCGAGTGGGGAATGCTGGCGACCTAATGTTCATGGATATCATGTGGATGTCATCCAAGTGATACGGGGCGACGCACGTAGACTGGCCATTTGGCACGGACCGATCACGCTCGTGGTCACTGGATTAGCTTTCTATTGCCCACATTGACCACTACATCGACATGAAATAAATATAATGCTCCCTCTCCTTGCTATAGCGTTGATACAAATTTTATAAAATTAGTTAATTCCTCGCACTAGGGCCTATATAGGCAATATTATATATCAAATTGATTGTCTCAAAAAGATCTATAACTTGGGCATAGTTTCATATCTCAAAACCCCTTCCTTTTTCCTATTTTTCTAAAGGTGTAATCCTTTGACTATGTTGACCACATTAAGTGCACTATTATGATAAAGATTGGATCTTTGACACTCAATCTACTTCCTACACCTCTAATCACTAACTTCTATGAACTTGTGGCACTACACAAGCCCTAATCACAATTTTTGCTTTTTAGTTGCACTAATGTGACATTAATATGAACTTTAACCTTAGAACTTAGATCATTTTCTAATTTTGATCCATTCGAACATCAGTAACTTCATATGTGTTCTCCATGTCAATTGCACTTATCTTAACCTATATGGCCTTTATGCATCAATATGACCTAGATATGACATTTAATGGTTATACCCAAATCATATGGTGTATTCAACCTATTTGATTGATTAATATATTTTTAGATTCTTCAAATCAGTAAAATTGTGATGCCTTGTGACTCTAATGCCTATGATCAACCCTCTTACACTATGATGGTGTTTGAAACCCTAGTTTTCCTAATGTGACCCATATGACTTGAATTGTAGTTCTAGTGCCTTTATTAGAGAATACTCTACCCCTTATGGTATTTTTGATGTAGATGTCCCACTTAGACTCAAGACCCTAATGATATAAGTCTTAAATGTTGGATATTGAATGTAAGTGGGTATGTTGATACCAATGTTTGATTATGATGTCTAAACCTTAGTGGAATTCACCTAATCTTTACATATGATTCTTATGTCCTAATTTTATTGATAAAAAAAATCTTTTATGACTAGATCTCTTGAATTGATGAATCATGACCTTGGTTACCTATTATGAGTCTTTTGACCCTAAAAGTGCATATGTGACATAAGCCTTGTAAACATCATATAAAATATATGGAACATCAAAATGACATGAAACTTGAACTCCACCTTCACTATGACATCTATATCAGTAAAATATCATCAAACACATAATTAACCATATTTAAACCTACCTTGGACAAAACCCTAAAAATGGAACTAGTTAGGATAAATGATGAGAATCTAATACATGTATGTAATCTTTTTGTTAATCATGTGTGGCTTGTGGATAAATGATCAAGGATAACTTAAGTTATGAATCTATAAATCATGTACATACTTTGAGTAGTTATGCGATTATGTCTTTCTTGTTTGCTACTTGATTTGTATGTATGCTTATTTACTTGCTTAAATCTTTCCATGTAGTATTTTAGTATTGTACTCAATGCTTGTCATGATATTTTCATAACTTGAACACATAATATCAAACTCTATTATATTAATTTGAAATGGGGTTTTGCTCAATGGGTTTGGTCATTGAGGTCCCTAACATACAAATATGGTTTTGTTGAATGACTTTGGTCATTGAGGTCCCTTAGGTAGAAATAGGGTTAGCTAATCTTCAACACCTTCACAGACTATTTTGATGGGAATTAGTCAAAGGCCTTATGAATACATGATATTTTTGTGTATAATTGGAGTAAAAATGACATAAAACATGGGCTCTCATTTTTGCTAAGCACTTAAATTGTTTATTCTTATCTATTTAATTCTGCAATCTTTTCAAATTATGAAAAGCTTATATATATGTATCTTTATGTCATGTACTCAACACCTCATGTGTTGACCTTCTTGTTTCATGCATACTTATGGTTTAAAGATGTCTAGGAGTTGATTTCTTGGTGAACTATGTCCAGGCATACTTTTTGTAAGATCCTAGCTAGTGTACATGAGCTAACTTGTAAAATGTTACTTTCTGATATGTAACTAACATCTAATAATCAATAATGTCTCTATTAATAATATTTGTTGAATGATGAGAATATTGTGTTGCCTTTATCTTGTCATTTGTTCATGTATTCTAAGCCTCTACGCTTCTACATTTGCACTTCCATATCACCATGATAGGTACAGACAGTTGGGTCCTTCAGCCATTGGCTTTCTAGTCATTTGGAGGTTAGATCTAAGTAGTAAACAATTTGTGAAACTTTCCTTTCTAGCTCCATGATGGCCCACTATTTTCATGCATCCCCCTAGGAAATACATCATAATGAACACAAAATAAGGGCACAGGTCAGTCTAACAGACCAATACAAAATCCAATTTAAGTTTATGAAATATTCCCTCTTCACTCAACATTTATTCAAAAAGGATGTAAGGAATTATGACATGGAGGAAAGTAGTTCAATAATTACAATAAATAGATTTCAAGTTCATTCAATAAGGTACATCAAATTTCAATAAGATTTTCAATTAATTAGGAAATTGGTATATTTTGTCTATGATTAGATGGCCATGTCCTCTCACCATTCAAAATGAGAGTAACCATGTTAACATGAATTTCGAGTTGATTAAGGGATCAAAGTCCCTTATATGTACATAGCATCGTGGAAGCATAATTCCACTAAACAACCAAGCCTCAACCCTAAAATTTAACAGTACTAATTACTGTGCCAAATCATTAAGAAATCCAATTGGCGGTCTTTAAGAGAAGGCATGAAAATATTAGCAAACTAGACTCCCCAATAATCTATACACACATGATATTTAAGTGGGATATAACTTCCATTAAATAAGAACAGATTTTTGTACCTCATACAAAATATATACAATAAATTTCATAAGTCCAAGCAGATGATTCTTGGATTTCATATTGTTATAGAATGATGGAAACAACAGTCACAATCTAGTGCATGGGTATGTCTCATGTTTCATCTTCTATAGTGTTGGCATCCTCATATTTAGGTTTGTACATGTCATTGAGTCTATCTTATCATTGCCTAGCTTATTTGGTTTGGTCATGTATAACGTAGTACTAATGATTCCTAAATACAGTCAATATTGAGTCCTCAAAATTTTTAGTAACAATAATAGGGTAAATAGGTTGATTTACATGTATTTTTGTTCAAAAAAAGAGTTTGGCAATTTCAAAAATTAATTACCACTTATATCCTTTTACCTACATTTTCAAACAACATATTGTCTAATATGTAGCTTACCCAAATCATCAATCCCTTTCTCAAAGGCAGACTTAATGAAACATAAAGTAGACTACGGTAGATTTGGAGGTTTTGCAAATGGAATACTAAGTTTCACATTCAAATATCACTTATATTGGTTTATGAAAACTGGATAAATCATGAGGTTCAGAGTGTAAATTATTAGAGAAAAAATTATGTATTTGAAATAGATGATATTGTAACACAGGGTGTATTAGAGTTAAACAAAATTATAATCTAATTTGGTAAGACTCAAACCATTCAAATAATTCCTAAAATTGTTTGGTAAATATTCAAATGAGAAGTTTTCCTAAAAAAGATACAAGTAAATTCATTTTCTTGTTTCTCAAATTTGTCTAGGTATACATGTGGTATGCATGTCTACAATAATTATTTCATGATTTTTACTAAATAAGGAATATTTATTCGAGATGATATTATAAATCATGGTTATATCAAATTATAGTTATATACAACCCATTTGGTATAAGATTATTGGAACTTACTTCTATTTAGGACTAGTTACAACATGTGCTTTGCACGTAGTATAGTTATATGTAGTTGTTTTGACACACCAAGAGAATATATTATTATTTTGTCAGTATACATGCCCATACATGTATGTAACAAATCTAGAAGTATTTTATACGAGAAGGATTATAAATGGAAAAGAATAACTATACCATTCAAAGAACTATTTTGAATTTCTAATTATCATTTTCTCTTAAAATATATCCACATCCTTAGTGTTTGATTGGTTATTTGATAATTAATTCACTTTCCCATATATATTATCATTTTGATCATTTTTATTCTTAACAAAGATTACTCCTCTTAATATTGAAATGTTTAACTTGACAAGAATGTGAATATCTCCAATAAACTCTAAGAATGTATTTATTGTGTTCACATTCAATATTGAAATGTTGTGTGAAGTAACTCATCATTTTAATATGTTTTTACCATATTGTTTCATAAGTATAATAATAAGATAATAACAATTAATATTATCTTTTAAAAGTGAGAAAACTACAGTAACTATGCATACAACATTGAATATGTTGTTAGTTTATAGAATTCAAAGCCAAACCACACATTATTGATAAATAAAAGTTGAACTCAACCAACACTAAGATTGAAATACATAATATTAGTTCACTATGTTTGTACTTAACAAACATAGAAATTATAACATTCTACTTATTTCCCAGATTAAATTTGTCACACCATAACACTCCTAGAAATTATTTTGTATGTTTGAAGTGTTTGTAATTCTAGATGACTACGCAAACCCTCCCCCACTCCAAGCATAGAGTGTGTAAATGTAGTTAGTTTTGGTTGTAGTTGTAAAAAGTTCATATTTACATGTCCTAGCGAAGAAGTTCAATATATGTAGATCATTTCTATCAAATGTTTCTAGCTTTACATGACGAATCAATCTTATTGGTGTATGATTTTTAGTTGTAAAACAACGCTTTTGAAAAATAGAATATTCTAAATGAGGTACTCTAAAAAAATTAGTTCAACTTCCTTCACATATGTGCACGTCAACATAGAATGCTATAATCATTAATTTAATTGCAATCATCACTCTTATATTATTATCATCGTATGATGCAAGAACGCATCAAATAGTAATGAGCATAATAAAAGGTCTATAAAAATAGCAACTATTAGTTTATGGTGTAGCTAAATTTTATGACCACTTAATTATTTCATTATGGGTTGATCATGACATGGGGAATGAAATCTATTACTCTTCTGCAACACACTTCTCAAATTAGCATCTTTTATGTATGAACTATATTTTCAACTTTTATTATAATAAAATTATTGAAATAATATCAATTCATGGATTAATTGTTGAACATATTTTTATTGATATAAAATAATTTAATTTTATAATACCAATCAATAGCCTGAAGCATTTAATAAATTGGAAGACTATAATCACGTAAGCATTTTATTTATTTTACACTTTATTATTCTGGAACTCCTTAAAGGTATTTTTACAATTTAGTAATGATAGAGAATGATTGTGAAGGTATTACTAGGGTAAGCAAATACATTGTATTTTATACTTGACATGAAATTGGAAGGATCATGGTTACGAGTACCAGAATGAAAGAAATGGAATGGACACAAAGAAATATATTTTTTTCTAAAATTTTATGTATTATTAAAAAATCATGATATCTTCTAGAAACTTCAGCTTGAAGTGGCTTTTTGATCTCACTATATTTATATAGGGACCAATTCAACATTCTAAACATGTTTCACATCGGACAACTTGATACTTCACATTTAGATGTTCTACTTTTTGTTTTCTTATTTGTTTGTCTATATGAGAACAAACTAACAAGTATTTGTTGTACTGGTTTCAACCAAATAAAATATTAGAAAGATTAAAGGAATGTTGTTTGCAACCCAAAATATTGGTAAATGGAGTGTCAATGTAAGTGAAAATATGAATTTTATGATTCAGAAAATGAAGCAGGTGATAGAAGTCAATTTTCCACATTAATGACCAATATATTATTCAGAATGTGCTAATTCGTCCATGCCATCACTATGTCTATAATATCATTTATTTCAAATTGTAGGTTTCAATTTTCATGTTCTTCAAAGATATCAAATATAGTTATGATCAGTGTTGTGCTAGAGTCTATTAAATTTTCCCCTTAATAAAAGATGTATTCATATACATGCATGTAATATCCTTATATTTTACATTTGAATATTAAGGGATGGTTTCAATCAAATAAATATGTAACATCAAATATTTTGATTTCTCATTTTGTGATAGGGTACCCTCTTCTAACCCAATAACTTACTGAAATCCCAACTCAATTGTAAAATAGGTTGATGTTCTAATTTTGATTCATATTCTAACACATGGACTCTTCATGACCTCACTATATATATTAATTGTATCTTCTTTTTGTTGTCATGGGTTATGTGTAAGTGTCAATGTTATACAAAATAATAATTATATGACCTAGGTAAAATTGATGGAATTTAGTTGTTTCTACAAGTAGTTACTCATCCATTATCTTATTGATGGGTATATTTATCACATGATGTGTTTTATACGGTGCTCTCAAAGAGATTGATACTTCTCATTATATAGGCAGTTAGAACATTATTCGGTATCGTGAAGTCCATCCAAATACCTGTAAAAACTAAAGGGAGTAAGAAAGTCCACTCATTTAAATGTCGGGTAATAGAACAAATACTTGAGATTGGTAGTGTTCTATGTTGTTGTTGCTTCCACTTCAAACATCTTGAATATTTTGGATTGAAGTCTATCTACTAACATTTGAACATTTTAGAAGATCGTAACGAGTAGAGAGAATTTCAATACCATGTAATTAATAATGTTGCTCTAGTTCAAGACATGTTTGTAAATTTGCAAAGCTACCTATTGGAGTTTTCATCATATGTTAGCTATTTAAAGTAGCATGTACCTACATCTGCAAGTGTGTATATGCGTGTTTGAGGTGGTGTGCGCATGCCAAAAATTGTAAATAATATAAGAATCAAACTTTAATTTTTAAAATAACTCGACATAATCAAGTGGATCCAGATCATATAAGAAAGTTCATATGATTTGGCACTCTCTGGAAAAAAATTTGGCTCAAATTAATATACATATACTCTATTTTTCTTTCATTTATGTTAGATTCATTAGATTGGAATGCATTTTCGACTTTGTGATTTATTGCCTTCTTTAATATTAATCAACTATTATCTACAATAGCACACATAAAGAGGTCATTATCGATATTGTTCTTGAATTTATCACAAATATTAATTATGAAAAAGGCCATTCCATTTGTCCTTCATTGTTAGAATAGATCACGATACACATTCCATAAATAATCTGAAATAAAAAAATGCATGAAAATCAATTTACATCACACAACTGTCCAGATTTTAGTATACCACAACTGTTTTTTTATTGAGTGTATATATTCTTTATTGATTTTCATATAAACGTGTACCGTAAGAAATACAATAATACTGGTCGAACGGCTCAACCATAATACGATACATGTATCAAGAAGTTCGCAATAATCTAGCTTTTTGGGTATTATAATGTCGCAGTATGTATTGTCGATATACACTCATACACATTTCCTACTCTTTGTATAAGACTATTCTATTAAAAATACTTGTTACCGACCGATGATATAATAATGGCCCGGTAATGTTTCTACAACTCTTTATTATTTATGTATATTATGTGGTGCATTATGTTGTATCTATAGGTACACTATATTACATGCTTATACAAATATCCATTGTTCCACTTTCGTGTATTTTTTGTTGAAAAGCAAGTGTAGAGTGGGGTAAATTGGTATTCACCAAATACAGACCATGGTTAAATTTGACAATAATTATCTACCTCCCTAGATTCATGAGGGTCTTTTTAATTGTCATACAAAAGTTGTATATGATTTATAAATATTTTGCATTTACATCTATAATACAATGTAGTGATTAAATGAGGATCTACCAATCCATTCTATACTATTTCACTACTTATTTATATTAACTGCCTATTTAGTGATATCAATACTTAGAGTGTTTTTAAGCTTAAATATTGCATTTTTACACAAACATATCAATAAAACATAGATATAAGAAAATATTGTTTACATAAAACAAGCGGTCAGATGATAATTTGATACATAAAAGTATTCTTTAGTTATATAGTTGAAGTATATTCTTTGGTGCAACAAGAACTGTCTACTGATCAACCTTTAAAGTAACACAATGTCATGAGGCTGAAAGAATATTGCATCATTCAAAAAATAAAAAAAATTATGATAAAAATGGTTATAATAGAAATTTGAAATAACATAAAATTGTGGCATGCAAAATGTTCCTATTAGCGTTGTAAATTGTTATGAAGATTATTTCCAGAAGTTTGACAATGAGAATTAAAATTTCCCTATGAATTCTAAGAACAATGTATTTGAAATTGTGATAGTCAGGAGTAGTGGAACGGAAAAAACTGCCAATGGCTACTTACAAACCGGCACAGTGCAATATATTGTAGCAGTCTGGTGGTTGTCATCCATTATTTAATTACGTTCAATCTTCAATTGTTGATGGTGGGGGTCTACTACTATGAATATCCCACACTTATGTGAAGGATCAACAGGTATCAGGTGGCTACCTCATATGTAATATTCTCCCAAGGAGATATCAGGCTACCTTGTGCAGATAATATTCTCATCAAATTTGATGCAGAAAAAAAACATCAACGTAACTAAGGATTTAGATAAACAAGTTGTACTTGAGATTTAGAAGTCCTTTGGGCAAATCAAAGGAGTTTTACATTTCGGTGAACATGAAAGGGAACACAAATAGAGAGGAAATGCTTACTCTGCACCATGGCAATGCAGAGGAAAATCCTTCAAAGCTAACGATGTTTGAGACAACAACTATGGCTGTGAGCCCGAGCCCGGCCCGGCCAGGCGTGGCGTGGCGCGCGCGTGCGTGCGTTGTGATGTGGTAACCCCACCCACCAAGGAGGTGAGCATACCTTCTTCCTAGGACTCCTTTGGACACTAGTGCCCCATGTGATCCTACATATGAGGACCACAAAAGTTCCAGGTGTGAGCAATATGGGATAAAACTTCTTTGCCATTTGCACTAGAAACAACACTACATTCTCACATGTACTTGCTGCACTACATTGGGCTTAACCCATGCTAAATAAATGATTACCACAATAGTATAGCTACATTAATGAGCTGCTACAGTAACTAACTATTAGTTACAGCAGTTACGTAACTACTAACCAGCTTAACCATTTATCTAACATATAAGACCATAAAAAGGCATGGGCTGAACAGTTGTCATCGGACTTCAGGAAGGAGACGAACTTTGTGATGATGGCCGACAACCAAATTCTTGCACATGCTCTTTCTCTAGTTGGGGATTCTGTATCTCTTCGTGGTTCAAGTTGTGTACATTAGGGCATCTACTTCTTGAGTACATACCACACAAACATTTACCCCTCCTAGGCTGTGTATCCCTGATTATCTTTGCGATCCTGCTATGTACTCCAGCAACTTGCCCTTGTGTTTGCTCTTCGGGTAAGGCAGTCCCGTGACCGGTGTCAATATCCAAGTTGTAGGTCATGGGCAGCGTGCATGTTTCGGCCCGTTCAGCGCGGTCATTTTAACTTGCCTATCTTTCTGGCCGCCGCCCTGGGTTGGACTGTCTCTAGCCGTTTTTACCGTTCCCATTGCAGAGGAAAAACAGTATAGGTTCTTCCCCGCCAACCTGTATGCTAGTGCAGGGGGTGGTCGCAGGACACACCTGCTTGTTCGTTTCCCATGGGTCTGACTTCACCGTCGAAGACTTCGGAGGCATCATATATCCTAATCTCAACTCCAGCAACCTATTAGAAGGGCAGTGGTTGCGCATCGTGAGGGTAAAATGACAAGAGGAGAACATAGATTGACAAGGGAAGAACCGATAGACAAGGGGAGAAGAACTCAATGAGGGGAAAAGAACAAGAAGAGAGAAAAAATGACAAACATATAACAAATTGGAGCAAGAGGAGAAAATTGCGGGGAGGAGAGCTGATTGGAAGAGAGGATTATAGCATGAGGACGAAAGGAGAAGAATAGAAGGACGAGAGATCGTGGAAGGAAGAACCAGAAATCTACCATGCGTGACCAGAGGGCAGAAGACGAGGAACAACGAACGGCTCCACGGCCTGACAGACGCTTTAGTTTAGAGAAAAGGGGAACAACTAAGTTGTCTGCCCATCGATTTATAGGGTCCGGATTTTGTTGACAGTACAGATGGTGCAATCTAACACAAGGTGTAGCCTGCTCCTTGTTAAACAAGGAACAGCAAATCCTGACTCACGAGGGAGTAGCCGAACTAGGCTAAAATCAAAAAGAAAACAAAACGTGGTTAGTACAGATGGTATATTGTCCCTATTATTTACTGCGAAGATATAACGTGTGTGACAATGTTTGTGAAACAGAAAATAGGGGAGACGAGAAGGCTCGTACATGATCATTGTCGGAAGAATTATGTGCGTAGGATAAGACATTTGCTTCTCCTTTGCATGGTACAGGAGTTTCTTAATGTACCGGAATCGTCCCATTTGAGTTTTATAAAATGATCAAATAACGATATATACTATTGAAACAAACAACTAGTTCTTTGTTCAAACCATTAGAGTGTACGTGCGTTTGCAAAACACAAGTCATTTATTATGTTTCACATCAACTAAATGAATATATATGCCAACTTGCGGTCTGAAAAGATAATTGATAAACTTCAAAAGTAATTACTTTCTAGTGTTACATTTTTTTCACTCCATTGTATACAATCAAGTCACTTTTCTGAATTAGTTTATTCTCATATGATCGTATAAATATAATCTTATACGAATGAAAAGGTCAATTGAAATTGACTATCATGCAAGTCAGTTTTCCATTATCTATTTTATAATTGAACGAAGATAATTTAATTAAGAGGGTTTTATGCAAATTTGAAATTTTTCATGTGTTACATTATCATTCTAGGTCTACTTCTCTTGAAAATGAAAATGATTCCTTTCTTACTAAGTCAATGCTCTAGAATATTATCATGGATTTCTAGTAGAGTGAAAGAGCTTGTTTGTATTACTTTTGAAAATTATTTTTTATGACTAAAGGCATTTTCTTAGAGACATATCTTTTGCATGCTAGAGATGATATTTCTCAATTATCTTATGCTCTCACTTCTCATATGTGTGATTATTATATTTAAAGATCATCTTTGTAAAGACTTTTATGTGAGACTTTTATGTGATACAATGTTTGTTGATGAAATCCTTCACCATACTATCAAATAAAATTGGTAGGAGTAGAATAGGATATACCTATCAGAACAAGAAGAAGAACTTCCTTATGTATGCCACAGAGAGTCCCCTAAATCCCAATCTAGATGCAATTTATAGAAAAGATGGACATTATTCTACATCTTATCCATTTAGGAAAGAACCTAAAATAAACATGATTTAGGTGACCAAGATAACCCTCTTAGACCCAAAATTGTGATTGGGGATCATTCTTATTTCTTTTTTAGGTCACAAACAAAAGGATTTAAAAAGGTAATAAAGTCAATTTTTGACTTCTCAATCTACATAAAGAAAAAAGGTGAGAGTTATATGGTTATGGAACAAATTGTAAGAATGAGATGTTGATTGTTATGCTTATATCCAAACATTTCTTGATATTTCTAAGTTTCCATGTACTTTAAATATGAGTTTTGAGTCAATTTCTACATAGTGTGAATTTCATCGTAATCTTCTTCAAATATTGTCTAAGATGTTTTCAAAGTACATTTTTAACTTTTGTATATTTCATGGCTTTGATAGTAGTTCTCACAAGCTGAGTGTGCCCTGGGGAAACTCAATTGATGTACGTCCTTGTATATTCTCATGTAGCTATAGTCGATTGAGATTTCAACCCAGAAACTTGATTAATGGCGATGTGCATTGATTATATGAAAAAAATATTGGTGGAGAATATCATTGTCAACTCATTTTCTTGATTGATGCCCTATTAACTTGACACTACCCTTAGTGTTATTTTATTTAAAAGTGCATATTGCCATGTTTTATGTTGTAAATCTTTTTTTATCAAAGTTTCATGTATGGAACTCTATCTTTATGTTTTGTACACCTTTTTAGAGTTGTTATACATGTTTTGATGATAAACTATTTTAATACTCTTGGTTATGAGTAGAATTCTTTTAGTGTGCACTAACATTCTACATCTTTTTAGTTGTACAACTTTTTTATGTTGCATAAAACCTTGAGCTTCAAATGGAATTAGCTTTTGTTTTTTAATGCATCTTTGGATATATTGTGATGCATATTGGCTAGTAAGTAATATTCATTTATGAATTCTTTAGTTATAGCTTATTTTGTATGTATATCTCACTTTATGACCTCTACATCTACTTTACTATGTACTTATTTTTTTTCATCTTTCATATAATATAGATCATACATGTAGTCTCTCATCAAGTGGCATCCAACATATTTTATGCATGTATCTTGTTCCATATATACTTAAACATATATTTTGAATTGTATATCAATTAGTTTGAGTTAATTTTTCGTATAATCTTGATAATACTTGCTAATATTTTGTCTTGGGATGTTCAAATGTATATCTTGACTTGCATAATCTACATTGCTAGGACAACCACTTATATATTTCTGAACACAGAGCTACTTACCTTGTATTATTATGACAGCTAATCTAACAGTAGAAATACCATAAATTGATGTAGAGCACATGAGCTCAATTCTTTAAAATACCTAATATATGTAAAGGAATGGTTTTACTTTAAAGCTTTTCAATACATTTTTAGAATGATTTGTCACCTTCAAAAAAAGGGAGAGAATGTTGACTTGAGAGGCTACATAGCCTAATTCCATGTTTTAATGATGACTAATCATTTATTTGTGTTAAATGCTTATACTTGGGTGATTCCAGATTGAATAGATAGTCTCCAAACAATATACTTGCAAACCCAAGAATCAGGAAAATCACATCATACATGCACAAAGATCAAGTTGTTTGAAGACTACATATATGTCTCTATAGATATTTGATGCAAATCACTTTTAGTGAATGTATTTCTTGTAGATAATCTCTTAATGGTTATTTTAATGATTAGAACGTATCACAACACACATTGGGATGTTAAGACTTACTCCAAAAGGGCTAAAACAGACCCTGCCATCAGTTGAGTTTTATTGACACAACTTGGCCAATGCAAAAGAAGCTAAGATGTGAAATTTCCATTGGCCGAGTTTCCAAACTCATTAACTAAGGTCTCTCTATCATAGATCAAGTTTCCTTGGTCTTCGTCAATTTTGTTGGACATTCAAGTTTCTGGCCAATTTTCGTGAGTGTACATATAGTTGTTGGAGGAAGTTAAAAAAGTGGAAATATGATAGTTGGAAACCCATAAACTTCCTCTAAAATGTCTATAATTATCTCTATCATTAATACTATCTAGAAGCCACCATCAACTATAAATTGGATCTATATGGGATATTCATGTGCCTCAAAATGTCCCATAAGGGCCCTATGGCATAGTTGAGAAATTGTGCCTCAAAAAGCCCATATCCACTCTCATGAGCTTAATCACTTCCTTACATCTATTAGAGTGAATAGAAGATTTGTAAAAGAGATTGTACAAATCGTATATCTTGTAAGGCTCTCACTTCTCCACCTACCAATCTCATTCACTAGAAGATTCATTCTCTCTCACTACAAAAAAAAGGTAAATTAGCTACAATTATTCTAACTACATATATTGTATTTGTAGTTAAAAATACTTTTCTTTATAATTTATAAAAATGTAAATAAATAGAATATAATTAATTGTAATAACTACAAACTTCCCTACACATCCCTCTCCTCCATACAAATAACAGAAGTCCAAATTTTCAATTTCCCTCGCGCTACTCCCTGCTCGCCCAATTGGCGCGGTTTCACCTTGCGGCTTGAGAATGTACTCCCTCACTCCCTCGTCTCCCCCTCCCCAGTCCATGGCACACCTAATAGTCACCCCCATTCATCGTGCGGTCTCCCTCTCACTCTCTTCCCCTCCCACTACAATCCTCTATCCGGTCGTGTTCTCTTCCTCTCACCCCACTTTCCTCCTGCCACACCCCTGACATCCTCCTCTTTGCTAGAACCTAATCTCACAGACCGCCAGCGGAGGTGCTGGAAGGATGGAGTCCCCAAGGAAATAGAAAAGTATGGGGAGGGGGCAATGATCTTGGATAAAGCACAACTACTCAAATGTAGGGTCTGGGCTCGTGGATCACAAGAGGAGGCACTGGAAGGATGGACCACCTGAGGAAATAAAAAATGGAGGAGTGAGGATCTTGGCTAAAGCTGGACTGCTCAAGTACAACACCTAGGTTCCTTGATTCAGCGGTTGTTCTTCTCCCACCCACATGTCACAATTTATGTTTCCTAATACTATTTTGTGCCTCTTCTACTCCTTAGTGCATCCTTATGGATGGTATGTGCCATGAAATCCATTACCTCATCTATTCTGATTCTATAGTTTTACATGTTTAAATTTTTTCAGATTAATTGATTGCCTTGATGGTTTAAGATCCTCATTGCTTCACATAAAAAACGTAGGAACCTATCGGCCAACTTGTTTGAATTAGCTTCTACCCTCATGTCTGATTCTATAGTTTTGCAATTATTAGATTTTGTATGTTCCTAGAGTTTTGCTTAATTATATGTCATGTGGAACGTTCTCAAAGTCCATGGCACTCAATTAACCTTGGCCATTGTTTGGCAATGCACTTTCTTGGTTGCTTGCTGTTGCAGGTTCTTCAAGAAACTGTTCCCCATCTGTTTGATCTAATAGATGGCTACCGGGCTCTTAAGGACAATTACTTCTATATACAAGTCCATGATCGTTGCTAGCATAGGAATCACTCTGTTTGTCCTCATCTTCTTCATCTTGGGTGGATTCATCCTACAATATAATATATATTTCATCAGTAGCGACTTTTTATGCAAGGAATTGAGTTTGCTGCCTTGTGCAACCTCGTATTGTCGAAGGAGACCTGTAATGTCTCTCTTTTACGGTTAGTGACCTCTCTTACTACTATCCCACTCTCACACTATCAGGATTCTTCAATGAAACAAGTGGTCACGAATCTAAATTTCTTGGCAAACTGTCTAAATATTCCATAGATAATATTTTTACATATTTCCAAGCAGAATGAAGTAATGTTGGACGCTTTTGAATTAAATTCATGTGCTATTCATAGATTCTATAACTCTATATTTCTAGTTACTTCTACATTAGTCATTTTACATGTGTTCTCGAGATCATGGGGCATTCAATCTGAAGTATAGATGTACAAAGGTTGAAAGCAATGGAGGTTAATTTGAAATGATTTTCTCTGCATAATTTTTGTAGCTATATTATTTTTTGTTTAAGCTGAGGCAATTGAGTCCCTAAAATACTTTAGATTGATGTTAGAACTGGTTATCTCATCAAAAGCTTCAATGATGTGTACTACTAAAGGTGAGAAAACTCTATAGGTACTATAATGCATGTATAATGCTGAAAGACACTTTAATGTAAGTGTTCTGCAACAAGGGTTTTTGTATTCATGTGACCAATGAAGTGAGTCCCGTGGCCAACCATTTCTCTGTAATCATAGACACCAGCAAGTGTTTCCCATGTTTACGACAATAGCCAATTAATTCTATCCCATTTCGAAGGTGTAGAAGTGACAACTTAGAGACCAGCTACAAAAATTCTTTGGATGTTTGATTAGGCAAGGAAAACAAATTGACTTTCTTGATAGATAATACATTCCCATCATCAAACTATGCCTTGTATACACATCTAGTAGATCCTTCACCAACAAGATTTTCCATACTAAAATTTTCAGTAACCACTTGCAGGTCAGCCACTGAGAATCATGTGACAACAGTTGAACTGGGATTTCTCATGGTAGGGTTAACCTCTTCACCAATAGATCTAAGTCAGTGCATAAAAGGAGGTTTGAGGCTAACTAGAGAAGGTTTATGGAAGTATGGATGAGTTTAATAGCATGCATTTGTCTAGATATAGGAGCCATGTGAAATTATTGGCCCAATCCCAATGTATTGCGCCATTTCTAGTTTACAAATGATTTAGAGGGTGTCCAAATAATGGTTTTGCAAGCTTAATTGTGATCCATGAATAATATCTTCTTCTGGACCACCAATTTTAAGTGTGAGTCACACCTCATATTCATGTAAAACATCACATTGCCTTTTCAAGGCTTTTTTTTGTTAAATTGTATGTGTTGCATAGAGGACTGAACTTATTTCTAGATGCATGGGTTTTCTATAAAAAATTTACAATTGTTTCATTTAGATTGAGTATTTGAAGCAGTTGCAGATTATTTTACAACTTGGTCTTCTTCAACGATTACAAGGTTATATCCCACTTATTAGACTAATTTCACAGTTACCATTCCTCATTGAATTGCCTTCTTCACTTATGCATGTAGATGATTTTTGTGTAGGATTACAAGAAGACTTAAAGTGATTTTGCTATTTTTGTTGAATTCAAAATTGTGTCATCTGACTCAATGTCTTGCCCTGTAAATTGATGTGGAACTATTTTTATAATATGTGGAAATGGTTTCTATTACAATGTTTATGCAAATTTCTTTTCTTTACTTCATGTAGCTAGCCTATCATTGTATGATGACATTTCCTCCAATCAGTTAGAAGCACTAATTACATCTCAAGATGCAATTCTATATTATGGCACTACATCCTCTGTCATGTATGTTATCTTGCAATAACTGTCAGGTGTCTATAAAATCTCTATTTAATTGGATATTATCAGTTCTACTGTAGAACCAATTTTGTAAATTGTCTTCCGCATAACGTATCAAGAGATGATTGTTATTTTCATTTAAAATTAACATATATGTGTCTTTGGTCTAAGTGAGTCAGACTATACACCCAACACTTGGTTGTTTAATAGTATTGTACACTAGAGTAAGATGCTTTGACTCATAGATGAATTATTTTGAGTATAAAAGAGATGTCAACACCTTATCAAGTAGCTTCTAGTCCCTTGTCAAATGCCAAGAATAACAACACAATTACTACATACAAGGTATGAATGTATTGCAAAATCAATGGAAGATAGGGTTATAATTCATGGGTTGCTTCTTTTATATTGAGATAACAATCCCAAAGCCTAGATTGTGAAGGTTGAGAATGATGCCCTCTGGATAAAGGGGATGACTAAGGTCGGCTCTATTGGTGTAATAGAGGCTCCCAAAGTGACAATGAGAGAGAAGTGGAATGATATAGAGGTGGTGAAGTTAAGGTCCTACTGATAACATTCAAATTAACGCATATTTTATATGCATTTTATCTATGATTTTATATCACTTTAGTCTTAATATGCACTCTTTTGTTCATGTTTTATGATTTCTGTCTCGCATTAGATAAAAGTAGTAAAAATAGCCAATAATGTAGCTAATTAGCCAATTTTTGACTTACAGGCACCGAAACTAGCCAATTTCGGGACTCTTAAGTACCGAAC
This sequence comes from Alisma plantago-aquatica, assembly GCA_963693085.1. Lineage (NCBI taxonomy): Eukaryota > Viridiplantae > Streptophyta > Magnoliopsida > Alismatales > Alismataceae > Alisma > Alisma plantago-aquatica. The sequence continues at coordinate 1,029,824,710 of OY856410.1, read as the reverse complement.
CTGAAAAGACAAGAATTCCAACAGCATGGCTGATACGGCTGCCCGATATAGCCTGGCCGATACGACTGCCCGATACAGCCTGGTCGATACAGCTGCCCGATACGACCTGTCCAATATAGCTGCCTGATATGATCTGGCCAATACGGCTGTCCGATATGGCCTGCCCAATATGGCTTCCGATTACGGCCTTCCTGATACAGCTTCCTGACACCCCCCCTGCCCGACACGGTCTTCGGGCGGCAGTCATATTGGCCCACCTGATGCCTCAAGATCGAAGCCACGGATGATGAACACGTGGACCAATAAAAGCTACAACTCCCATCAACTCACTGCCTATAAATAGCAGCTACCAACCTACAAAGAGAGGGAGTCGGAGGGAGGACCCTGCAAGAGCTAGTTCCTATACCAAGGAGCTAGTGTGTCAAGTTCCCCAAAAGTCTACTGCCCGATACGGTTTCCCGATATGGCTGCCCGATATAGACTGTCGGTACGGTTGCCCGATACGGTCTACCCGATACGGTTGCCTGATACGGTCTGCCCGATACGGTCTAGAGAGAGAGAGTCGAGGAGTTCAGAGGGACGAAGAGAAGACACAAGGGCCAAGATCCGACCTGAGCGAGAGCCACCTCTCCTCTACGGGTTATATCTCTTCCCTCTTCTATTTCATTCTACTACATTCCTTTGTTTCTTGTACAAACGATGTTTATCCATCTTTGTTCGGTGCCAGCTATGCTTGTCTATAGCTAGTTAGCTCCTTCTTGGCTATGTAGCCCGATCTGGGTATGTTTATATACTTTTGCCTTAAGCAAGTAGATTCATATCAGATCTAGTATGTTGCATGTTCTATTTTCTCTTTCCAAGTTATGATTGCTAGTTTGGTTGATCTCTTACTCGCTTGAACTGTTATTTCTGCTATATCGAGAGATCTGTTGTAGGAATAGCTAAGAGACAATAGTTTGGATCTGAACCCGAGAGGAGGACGATCCAAGGTATTATGTTCCTAACACCCCAGAATATCCTAAGACCTGAGAGGGAACTTAGTGTATTCTGAGGTGTTGATATGTCATTCCTCGAGAGAGGGTCATTGACATATTGTTGATGGTTCTAGTCACGCATCGTGAGAGCGAGTGGGACGACCCCACAGGACAGATGCCATCGTGCATACTAGATGCTTGTTTGGGTGTTCAAGGGTTGTCTACACTCGAGAACAAGTGCATAGACTTCCCCGTTTGTGGTTACATAGTCAGGAACTCTCTTTCTCTGATTAGTAGACTCACGAGCTCTATTTTGTTTTGTTTTCTTTTCTTTGTTTTGTTTTATATTGTAACAACCCGCTAGACTAGTTCTAGCACTTACTTTTATCGACCATCGTCTTGTCTTATCTGACTATAGAATGAGATCTGTGGCATCCTAAATGTCACCACGTCCCTGTGTTTGACCCTGTATATCTACTTCGACCTCGTAATAAAGTTGTGGGGGCCTAGAAGGTTTCGGGTTATAAATTTAAAGCTTGATTCCAGCTTTTGTCCCTCGTTCATTTCCGGACGCGTGAAAAAGACCGATCAACTTTTGGCGCTGTTGTCGGGGACGTGGTTTTCCATGTTTACACGCCTAGTAGATTTTTATTCTATCACTATAAGTCTATATATACATGCATAGTTTTCCTCTTGCTTTACACATACTTGTTCATATATACTAAATCACTTTTCTTTTTCTCATACCTTTTTTCAGCCATGGACCTTGCTTCCGTAAGACAAGTCATCTTATCCACCTGTCCTCCTGAGTTTTTCCGTAGTTCTGACTACTAGAAAATAATTGAAGGTCGTGCTCTGCAACTAGTTGAGTTATACTCACCTCCACCATCGTCATATGTTGAAATTCCAACAAAGGATATTTCCAGTCAACCATCGACCCCCATTCTATTATGGGATCAAGAACTGATTAAGGAAGTAGAGTTGGCTAGGGAAAGTATTCAAGCACTCACCTCCTTAGCGCCTCATCTCCAAGAAGATGTCAATCCAATGCAACAACTGCTAGAAGAGAAGGATCGTCATCTCAAAGTAGCCACCGAGGCTGCAGACTACAATAGAAGTCTAGTTCAAATTGTTGAGTGAGGATTCATTCAAGCGCAACAGTTTGGTACAGCAGGTCAGCAACCGATGTGCATGGCAGAATCGACGGGTCTCAAAAGCATTGCTGCTCAAGTACAACAACTTCATGATAAAGATGTTGAATAAGGCATGAGGCTCTAAGAGCTCATTGATTTAGTTACAATCCAATTACAAATGCCATCACAAGATAATGAAGATGTTAGTCATCAAGACCATTCCATTGGGTATGAAGTGGAGTATGCATCACCATCCTATTCAGACCATCAACTAGATTCACCAGGATTTTTCTGTGAAGACCAACCCACTCTAGGAAACCCTTCATTATATCCAGATGACCCAGCTAATGAACCAATGGAAGATATGAGTCATAGACCTGAATGGATCTATGATGACGATGATGAAGACTCTAAAAGCCAAGTTTCCTCACATCTAGAAGGTTGGCTAGAGGAACCAGAGTCAGATATTGAACCAGACCAGAGTGACATCTCTCATATTAAGACTTGTCATTTCACTTTGAGCAGTACGCCAACCATTGTTTGGAACAATTTGTTCGACGACGACGACGATGAAAGCTGCTCAACATGGAGCAGTGAGTATAGTAACAAAGACGAGTTCTAGAAGCATGATCCATCATTTGCCACCATCCCTTTATAAGGCTTGGTGGACGTCAAGGGGGCAGGATGGACAGTTTACTACAACATGGCTGCTGAGCATGAAGACACCCCTGACTCCACGCCAGGTGAAAAGCTTGGGGTGGTAGAACTACAAACAGATTCTTCAGGGGGTACTTTTTGCTCAGAAGATGATTGGATGACTCAGACAGTACATGAAGATTTATCTGAGCATCAAATCTCAAGTGCAGAGATGGAGAGAGAAGATATGAGTTCTAAAGATGACGTCCAACCTCTCTCATCTATTTCATCCTGTGTCGACATCCCAGGACCTTCATTTTTAGATTCATATAATGAAAGGTACCTTGAGGATGATTTTCCAAAGAATTCATCCCAGTGCAGCTCAAATCAATTCCAGCACAAAGATGGCTTCACCGAGTCGCCAGATTTTACTTTTCTTCTTCAGACTCGGCAGGGCCAACACATCCGCCTATTCTACTCATCTTATGTGGCGGAACTCATCGGCAAGACACAGGTGACACTGGTCCCAAAACTCAGAATTTGGGATCCCAGTGTCGGTATCGTGGGGCAGCCACCCCCTTTTCTATTACCCACCCTCCCGCCCTTTTATTACAATAAATTTTGCTTTTCATGTTCTTGTTAGTTTCTTTCCTCTAACTGTTTTATATCCTTGCATCCATGCATCATCTTTAGAACTTCAATAACTGCCATTAACAATCATGCATTCCTGCCTCACTATTTCAAGTTTAAATCTTGCTCGAGGATGAGCAAACTCTTAAGCTTGGGGTGGTAGGCTTCACCCTTCTTTCTCTTCACCCTTCTTGCATGCACATTTATTTCTTGCATATAGCATAAGCTTGTAGCTTTGCAATTATGGTTATGTGGCGCGACTCTAATAGATAAATTCTTGACTTTATGCCTAATTGCACAATTTTTATCTTAAAAATTGATGGACCTCTTGCTTGGCTTGCTCTTTGACTCTTTCCTTGAGTTTGGTAATAAATCTAAGGTTATGTCCCTTTTTCATAGCTTAAAGCTAAATTCCCTTGATCTATGTTGTGAATGGCGAATCCATGGTAAAGGACCGTTGGAATGAGCTAAAACATGATTAAAGAATCCTAGATGTGGTTTCACAAGCTTGCCTCTATTCTAAGGATTCTTAAATCATAATTGCAACCTTTCACACACATGTCAAGCGGATCATGATGAGTTTTGAGCTATAATCAAGATAAAAAAAAATTCCTTGATGGACTACATGCCTTCTCACATTAGATCGAGTCAAAAAGATGAAAAATATAAAAATGTGCAAAAGAGGCTTGGCCGCCCACAAATTCCCAAAATATCTATATAGTTCTCACCCAAGCCCACAAAAATAGAATGCAGATGATAAAAGCCTGAGTGTGAACAATAAATGAGCGATGTTTTATCTTTTAGGAGAGTTGAGGATGATGCCCAGTCGGTGTATGACTGCGCTCATGAACGTGGGTATGTCGTGCCTGGCAGTATCACTCTAAAATCTCACTAGAGAGTCACTAGGAACCCTTAGGTGACCTATGAGATCATCTCAGTAGCAGGGTTGGTTCGAGCACAGTACGAGGAGTTTGTCTCACTGCTCTGGGCCAACTGGCTCATACTGCAGGGATTGTTTCTCGTTACATGGACCAACCTGACGCAGATCGAGATCCTCAGAAGTCATTAGAGTCTTTTTGCTTTGTTTCTTAGGACATGAATAAGTGAGAGGCGCGTTGTTCTAGATTGGTATGCATGGATTCATGGTGATGGCTCATTGCTCATCACCTGCTTGATCACCTAAATGACAACTCTTTCATGTTTAAATAATTATGATTCAAACCCTCATGAGTATCGGCAGGCTGTAGTTAATTCGCTTAATCTTGCCTGGACACTCTTTGATCTTGCTTTGGCAGGATTGTGCTTGTTTGGTGAGGGTTTGTTCTGAAATGACATGGATCAAGAGCATTGATGCTTTAAACTATTTTTCTTAACTTTAACATTTATTGCCAAGCTTAATTTGGATGTTATCTTTTATTCTTTGAGCACAGTCTTGCTTGAGGACAAGCAAGTTTTAAGCTTGGGGTAGTTGATAACACTCAAATTAGCGCATATTTTTTATGCATTTTATCTATGATTTTATATCACTTTAGTCTTATTATGCACTCTTTTGTTCATGTTTTATGATTTATGTCTCGCATTAGATAAAAGTAGTAAAAATAGCCAGTAATGTAGCTAATTAGCCAATTTTTGACTTATAAACACCGAAACTAGCCAATTTCGGGACTCTCAAGTACCGAACCTGAAAAGACAAGAATTCCAACAGCCTGGCCGATACGGATGCCCGATACAGCCTGGCCGATACGACTGCCCGATACAGCCTGGCCGATACGACTGCCCGATACAGCCTGGCCGATACAGCTGCCCGATACAACATGTCCGATACAGCTGCCCGATATGGCCTGCCCAATACGACTCTCGATTACGCCCGATATGGCTGCCGATTACGGCCTTCCCGATACAGCTGCCTGACACCCCCCTGCCCAACACGGTCTTCGGGCGGCAGTCATATTGGCCCACCTAATGCCTCAAGATCGAAGCTACGGATGAAGGACACGTGGACCAATAAAAGCTACAACTCCCATCAACTCGCTTCCTATAAATAGCAGCTGCCAACCTACAAAGAGAGGGAGTCGGAGGGAGGACCCTGCAAGAGCTAGTTCCTAGACCAAGGAGCTAGTGTGTCAAGTTCCCCAAAAGTCTACTGCCCGATACGGTTGCCTGATACGGCTGCCCGATATAGACTGCCGATACGGTTTCCCGATACAGTCTGCCCGATACGGTTGCCCGATACGGTCTAGAGAGAGAGCCGAGGAGTACAGAGGGACAAAGAGAAGACACAAGGGACGAGATCTGACCTACACAGAGGCCGAGGAGCGAGAGCCACCTCTCCTCTACGGGCTATATCTCTTCCCTCTTCTCTTTCATTCTACTGCATTCCTTTGTTTCTTGTACAAACGATGTTTATCCATCTTTGTTCGGTGCCAGCTATGCTTGTCTATAGCTAGTTAGCTCCTTCTTGACTATGTAGCCCGATCTGGGCATGTTTATATACTTTTGCCTTAAGAAAGTAGATTCATATCAGATCTAGTATGTTGCATGTTCTATTTTCTCTTTCCAAGTTATGATTGCTAGTTTGGTTGATCTCTTACTCGCTTCAACTGTTGTTTTTGCCTGTATCGAGAGATCCGTTGTAGGAATAGCTAAGAGACGATAGTTTGGATCTGAACCCGAGAGGAGGACGATCTAAGGTATTCTGTTCCTAGCACCCCAGAATATCCTAAGACCCGAGAGGGAACTTAGTGTATTCCGAGGTGTTGATATGTCATTCCTCGAGAGAGGGTCATTGACATATTGTTGAGGGTTCTAGTCACGCATCGTGAGAGCGAGTGGGACGACCCCACAGGACAGATGCCACCGTGCATACTAGATGCTTGCTTGGGTGTTCAAGGGTTGTCTATGCCCGAGAACAAGTGAATAGACTGCCCCGTTTGTGGTTACATAGTCAGGAACTCTCTTTCTCTGATTAGTAGACTCACGAGCTCTATTTTGTTTTGTTTTGTTTTCTTTGTTTTGTTTTATATCGTGACAACCCGCTAGACTAGTTCTAGCACTTACTTTTATTGACTATCGTATTGGCTTATCTGACTATAGAACGAGATTTGTGGCGTCCTAAACGTCACCACGTCCCTGTGTTCGACCCCGTATATCTACTTCAACCCCGTAATAAAGTTGCGGGGGCCTAGAAGGTTTCGGGTTATAAATTTAAAGCTTGATTCCAGTTTTTGTCCCACGTTCATTTCCGGACGCGTGAAAAAGGTTGATCACCTACCTTATTTGGTACCTTGAGAGTTGTAGGCAAATTCCTTGTTTTATCACTTTTACAATGGTCACACTCTATAAACTTTGCCAAAATTTTGGTTCTTTTGGCAGGTCAATCAAATTACAGCTTCACTAGAATTTCAACATCTAATTAGTGAAGCATATGAAACTTTTTAGAAGATGAACAATCAAGATTAAATTTTCTAACCATCTACCATGAACCGATCAAGTTGGCTTTAGCTCTCTAGTTTCCCAATTTGACCATCATGTTTTTCATGCCCATCTTTCTTTGACTACCAACTAGTGCTTGAAGAAGAATTGTGCTTGATGTGCACACCTTTGTTTCTTATAGAAAATTGGTGCTAAAGAGGAGACGGAGAATGTAGAGTGGAGAGGAGGGAGGTGTAGGAGGTCACCTCAAGCCTCAGCTAAACTAGTTCATTTAATCACCTTGTAGGTTGGAGGATCTAAGGTCACCGCTATATAATCTAAACTATACTTATCTTATACAACAGAGCATCACAGTCTTAAGGATGAAATATGACGGTACAGTCCAAGTCATGTTGTCAAAACTGCCAACCTCCAAACATCATGGTCCTTCCATGTGGCTCGTCAAGATACCCGGTGGGGACAACGAAGCATGTTATAAAAGCCGCAAACAACTTTCAGTGCCTGCAACTATATGATTTGAGGCTACTTCATGGTAGGGAGACTGGAAAGAGTAGCCAGGTGTAATAGGATTCGATTAATGAGGTCAGTTCACATGTCCTCATTAGAAGGATTTTAAAGGAGATGAGGGAGAGGTAAACCCAAATTCGTTTGTAGAAATATGTTTCCTTGAGGTTGTGCCACTCGTATCACCTCCATCACAATTTTGCCTCTTTAATGTGGGTAGAAGTAAACTATTAGATTAATTCTTTTTAAGAGATTCATATTTCTAAGGGTTTGAGCCTAATGGAGTCACATACAACATCCTCTTTGCAATCATTCTATGAATTAGACACTGAGAGGCTAGGGAGGGGTGTGACACTGGAAAACCCAATGGAGCAAATGTTGTGAGTGACATGTTTTATGGAATTTGACAGAGGGGTGACATGTGAGCAGTTCTTAGATTGTTTGTGAGTAGGATATGAATAAGGAATAGAACCATAGGTCTCCTTTTTGTTTATCTAAGAAACCTTGAGTATGAGTTGGCTTCAACGCTCTTGTAGTGTCTCTTACCTTGAAGAGAACAATAATATTTCTTTTGATACATCATATCTTGGACCCATGAAGCTCTACATGTTGGATTTTCTTTCATATCCTAAACCAGTTCTTTGTCTAGATTTTTCAATTTTTCAAGGGAACTATTTGAACTACAATATCTTCTAGATTTGAAAAAGGTGGGATTGCTTCTCACAATAATTATCTTTCATCCTTTCATGAGCTGGCATTTTCTTGTGACTTATATTAGCTACATAGATTGGCCAATCAGGGGCTTGTTTCTCCAGCAACTGTTAGTGATGCATACAAGGCTCGTCGACATGTTAAAGAGGAAACCAGACCAACATCTGAAACAAATGAGAGGAAGTTAAAGAAGTGTAAAGAGGTTACATTCATTTAGCCAAAATTTCAAGCTCTGTACTTGGCCCATTTGGAGTGCATGTGTATGGATATTAAATTTAGAAGCTACCATATGTTACAATATATGTTTTTAAATTTTACAATGTGAAATTTGACATTACCATTCTTTTAATAAAATATCATTTGTGTCTGGTTGGGCATCGAGTTGAAATATACATAATTTTGGAATGAGCTTGACTTGTTATTAGATATTTCCAGCATGTTTTCTGCCATGTTGGTCATGTTGAAATGGGCCAAATAACAATTTCCAGATTTTCTTTGGCACCATGAATTGTTGATTATATTTTACACGGACATTTTACATTAATGAATTCTAGTTTTAACATCAGAATTGTGATGCATAGGTTGTGTGAGGATGTAGACCATTGCTCATTTACGTACAGTTGGAGGTATAACTCTTACACAAGCTGAGTTTGATATTATTGTATGTGTGGTACTTTTGTGTAGGGGTTCTCAACCCTGTAAAACTGCATATTCTTTTACTCTGGCTTGAACAAAATGAGAAAGACATTTTCCTAGGGTTGCAAGTGTTGTAAGGATTCATATTTGAAGCTTCTGAAGAATAATGGTAGTCTCAAGATTACATAAATCCAAAACTGATTAAAGCTTGAGTAGAATGTTAGTAGTTGTTGATACTACTAGGTTTGATCATCATCCGTTGTACCCTTTCAAGGAATGAATCCAACAAAGACCTTGGTTATCCTTTATGATGAAAGTCTTGATTGCAAAATGATGGGTCTTTGGTTATCCTTTATGATGAAAGTCTTGATTGCAAAATGATGGGTCTTTGGTGAGGCAATGAACATGTTAGTGCCCAAGTAGGTAGTTCATTGTTGCAGCTTCCTGTCATTTTTATAATCAGTGGTCAATACATTTGTGGAAAATAAGGGTAGCTTTGTCATTTTTATATTGTCATTCTTTGGTATGAACTAAACAACTGTTGCATCATTTCTCTACCACTATTCAATATGATATATTTGCTTTTATTGAAAGTTGTATTCATGAGTCATGACTGATCAAATACTTCTTTTGCGAGCTGCTTTCTTAGTCTCTAATGAGAAAAGAAAGGCTGGACAGGGGCTCTGTCTCATCAACCCTGCAATGTTCAAATCTGGAATCTTCTCAAAGAAGAAACTCCACAAGGAAGATAAATCCCAAAGATTCACCTTCACAACCACTGAATGAGGGTAAAAAGCTTCCTATATATTTGATGGCTTCTACTAGTTCATGTCATGATTTCTGCAAGTTTGGAAAGGAGCATACTTTTTCTACAAAGGCAAGATATCCTACCTTTTCAAAAGGAACTGGTAGCACCTTACGATAATCAATTCTGACAGCAGCACGAACTGCTTCAAAGCAGGTAAAAATGTGCATGAAGAGCAAACACTAGAACAAAGTTCACTGAATAATCCTTTTGAGCAGCCTGAGATTACATGTTCTTACATTAATTTGGTAATCATATATCAAGGCCTTGAACGTGGGAAGTTTGATTTTGATGTTGCTACTTCAATGGCCAACGATATATGCTCAAATTGCCAAACTCTTAAGTAGAATTTCTGAAAGATTAATCTGGATTAGGACTTTTAAATGAATCATATACATGTAATTCTTGTCCCCACTCATAATTATATGAAGAGATATGAATGCTCTCTCATTAGTAGCACATCTTGCTCTGAACTGACATTTGTTCTATAATTTTTTTGTTTGTTGCGGAGCTCTGAATCAAATTGATAAATACATCCTAATTGCATTAAATTGCAGGAGCCTTGTTAATGATGCCTACAAGATGGGGTTGATTCTCATACAAGATGGGGTTGGAGTTTGGAATGAATTGGTGCATGGAGCCGTAGCTTAGACCCTCTTATGTTCTTTCTAAGGCATGGATGTTGCATTCAACCTAAAAGCCCATTATATTTAGTTTTTCACCCTCTTCTTTTTTCTTTTTATTGGTTACACAACACCATTTCCTACATCTGACCAGTGCCAATGTGTTACTCTTCTCCTATTTATGTAGGATATTTTCAAGCAATTCTGCCAACCCGTTGGTTTAACATATTCCTGCACTACAAAAACACAACCTATACTTTCTAAACATAATAATTGTCTTTAGAATGTATCTCAAGTTTATTTTGTCTTAATATAAATAGTATATGATACTCCTCATTATCATGATGACATGACAAAGTGTTCTACTGTTATAAATTTTGTTGACCCATTAAAATAATGACAGTGAGGCTCGTCTAGCTGGGGTTTCTAATTGGCTTGTTGCTTGTTATAAGCATGAGTCAATATGTTTTGCATTCTTAGGCTATCCAAAATTTCTGGCTTGCTTGTCTTTTGTTTTCTATCAAGACATTCTGGCTAAATGGTCCTCATGAGGTATCTAGCTGATCTTTTTCCTATAGTTCCCTGTTGCAGGCTTATGGTGCTTGGTTTTTCTCTTCGAGATGAACTTATTAATTGTCCAAGCTGAGACATGATAATATGTTGGGAGTGTTCTAAAATTTTGGAACTTATAGAACATTCGATAAGGCAGTAAGAGTTGGTAGACTGGGGTATGTACTTGCCTTGTATATGATGATGTTGCTTTGTGAGTTTGCACATTGCTAAAATCACCAAATTTCAAATGAGTTCATTCATTTTTCTTTGTTTATGACCCTTTTTTCTTTAGGGACGTAGCTATTCTAGTGATGAATAACTACACAGGTGATGAACAAGATTTGGCCTATAATAGGTGGTTGGTGAGTATGCATATCTTTTGGCAAGTATGTGTATCCAGTATAGATGACTTCCTCTTAATGTTTGGTCTCTAACTACTCATGTCTACTGATTTGAACTAAATGTCTGCTTTTGTACGGAGTTGCAGACAACTAGTTTTAAGTTGGCGTGCCAAGAGCATATACTCAGCTGCAAAACTACTAAGGCATCGGTCCTTTTTTTTAATCCAAATTCATGTTACCCCTTGTTTTTATTTATCCCTTTGTAGCTGTAAAACATGTAAATTATGGTTGGAGATTACAAACTAATCTCCCTAGTCTTGCAGACACAAACAGTTTGCCAACCATTTAGCTTACTTTGATTACATGAGCAGGATAAAACAGAGATAAGAAGGGGGGTCACACAGAAAAAAAAAAGATACAATCAATCCTAAATCTTCATCCCTTCCCACCCATATCTCTATTGTGTCTCTAATGTTCACAATCATTTCTTTCACAAGCTCTGGAACACATAATGGTCACTCTAGTGGTTGACCACCAATAACATTATTGATTGACGGATCTGGCTACTGAGTTGTTTTTTTAACATTCTTATCCTCTATTTTCTACTGTTGACAAGAGTTAGATCTACAATCCATATTTTTTTTGTTTTCATGATATCTATCATGGATTTTTGTAGGAAGAAGAACCTGTTGCCCAAAGACAACCCTGTAACCCTGCAGAAGCCTAACGTGAGTGGGGTAGGTAATCAAGGGATAGTGAAATCCACTGGAGCTCAAATCAAGAAGAAAATTAGATCATATTGCAAAGTAGTTGGAATTGAATGTTAGACATTTGAGCTACCTCCTAGTTCAATTAAATACTGAACCACGCCCTTGTGGGTCGGTATGTTTTATTTCTGCAATTCATGGCACGAGTTTGAAATGTGTGGATGTCAATAAACTTGAGTTGTTCATATTCATCTCCAATAGGAATGGTCAGAAAGAATGGTTTGTAATCTACAGCAGATTGCATTATATTCTGTTTTTAGATTAACCTTCACTTTGAGTGGAACTCTAGAATTATGTCTCTCTCAGCCAATCTGCATTACTTGAGTCTTTATGTTACTATCTACTTCAAGAACTCAAGTACTATGTTCAGACCAAGCAACTCACAGGACTATGGCATCCTTTGATGAAGCAAAATTTTACTAATATATATGTACCTATGCTCATCAATAATAACACAATGACAACCATACAGGAATCCACGTGAAGGTGTTTTTGGGTGTTAGTTTATCTATTGATTTTGTGATATTGCTATTGTAGGTTGCTTGCTGATATACATACATGGTTTCATTCATACACATGGTGCCCATTTCCTCAGACAACTACTCTCCAATTTTAATATGCTATCTATTGTTATGTTGTTGTTTGCTGAAAACTTATCATATTACTTATCCTAATTTCAGACTCATTTACTAGAAGTAAAATTTATGGTTTTTGAGACTAAAATTCCTAACTGAAGCACCTTGCATGGTCTCATAGCTAGGGCACCTTCAAGTTGGATTTAGATATGATAATGAATATTGCCCTTGAAGAGGCAAAGAATCTAGAATATCTTCATGAACATGTTATCCCACCTATAATACACTGGGACTTCAAGAGTAGCATTGTTCAGTTGGGCAACAACCTTCATGTCGAAGTCTTTGATTTTGGTCTAGCGAAGCTTGGTTCTGATCAAAAACTAACTTGCTAGTTAAATTTGTTAAATTCTTACCATTACATTGTAATTCTCTTTATAGTCACACAATATACATGGGTGACTCATTTTGGTAGTATATGTGAAGTGAATATGGATGCCAGGATAGTTTGAAATAGGGCCTTATAATGATTATAATTTGTTTCAGCAGGGCAGTGCTCAATAGGGCAATGAGTTATGGTGACATGACAGAGATGTGGAAGATATGGGGGTTCATTACAGGGACAAGATCAATAAGGGTTTAAGAACAAGAAATGATAGGACTAAACAGGGCCTAGTGGGTAAAGTTGGATGTTATTTGGGAAGGGTTTGGGTGGTTATGTGGTGTTTTTGAGGGGGGTCAGCCATACGATTAAGATTTAGGAAATGTTAGTTGGCACCTCCACATGGATAATTTGTTGGGAAGGGCATCTGACTTCGAGTTCAATTGATTTGAGGGGGCGTTCATACATGTTAGAGCTTGGACCATAAAATATTGGTGGTGGACCCCCATTAGGATGCAAACTAGGTGGTGGTTTTGGATGTATGCTAGGTGTATATGTCAACTGTTGTGGTGTCCTATAAAGCAATACCTTAGCTAGACACTATGGAAATGCTGACATGCTTGTGGTAGATAGAGGAATTGAAGAATGTAGAGGGAGTACCTTCTGATACTATTGTGATGGTGGCTGGGATGATGTATATTGCATTGATAGTTGGTATTTTGTGGGAGGGTGTTCGTGAGCCTAGCCTTGGGTGGTGGGTATAGTGGATTCTAAACTGAAGCATTCTATACCTTAGGGATTTGTAAAGAATATTGCAGTAGAAGAATCTATGTGGGCTAGAGCAATGAGAGCTGCAAGGAGCAAAGGTTCAGGTGGTTTTTTTCATCCTGATGCTCACCTGAATGTGTTTAGCATCAAGTTGAACTCATGCATCATTATAGCTTATTTCCCATGTTGAGTAGTTAAGTCCAATGATGATAAAACCAGTGTTAAGTGATTATTGAATCCAAGAGAGGATATCTTCTCTCATGCGTTTAGAGTTTCCCTATTGTCAAGATCATAGTAGGAACATTTCTTTTTTAATTTAAATTCCATGTAATCTAACTTCTTCACCCAAGACTTCATCTCAGCCCTTTAATCTACTTGCATTTGTCTCTCTCTATTTTATATTGGTTATGTTGAGGATCCTTATGTTTCTGTAGAAGGTTTTGGGTTGATGTGTACATCAAAATAGTCAGAAGAAAACTAGGTGGGTTTTGTGAGTATCACGACCGTGGTAGGTCACCACATCCGTGGTAGGTAGGGTAGACCACGACCGTGGTGGATGGGTACGGTGGTGGGTTTATTCCATCAAAGTTAATAGGGTTTTGGTCAATTTTGGGCTGAAATGGCCACGGCTGTGGTGATCAGCACGACTGTGGTGGTGTCAGGGCGCCATGGCCGTGGTAGCTAGCACGACCATGGTAGGATGGGTGAAGTTGGTCGTGGTGATGTTGCACGACCGTTCTGGTCTGCTGTAGTACGACCGTTTTGTGGTGCACGGTCGTGGTGGCTGTCACTGACACGGCTGTTCTGTTCTGCACGGTCGTGCTGCTCTCTACTTGACTTGGAGGTTGTTCTGTTGATTTGTAAGTGACCTAGCATGGCCGTTTTGTGGTACCACAGTCGTACGTGCTGGGTCCTGGATCAGCATTTTGACTCTATTCTTTGGATTTTCTTGGACATCTTTGCTTTAAATGATCTTTGGCCACTAGGGGTAGGTTGAGGGAGCCTCAGACTTCACTTTGGGTCTCTCCAAGGGAAGAGGAACCCTAGGATCCCTCCTTATCTCTCTCTTCCATCAAGTGTGGTCTCAAATTTAGCTTTTACTAGCAATCCATAATGGATTTTTTTATTGTAATTGTGAGTTGTGCCATAGTTGCATTGTGCCAGCACTTAACTTGCCTGCATTCAGCTCTGTTGGTAAGAGTTTTTATACTATCATTGCTAAAACACTGCCTATTCATTGCTTTTCAGGTCCTCTTTAATGTAGCAAAGGTTGGTTGCACAGTCTCTTCATTGAAGAGAGTACATTATTCTTTTCTATGCTCTTCATGAATAAAGGGGGTTGTTGTTGGGATTGAAGAGACTAGTCATTCATTATGGTATATTTACATGCAATGTTGAGTAGATGAACTTAAATTCCATCATAGTTCTCTCTGGGGTATGACTTTGTATAGTTTATAGCTAAATTAATACATAATACCAAACTATTTGATTGTTGAATTGAAGCTTGTTTTGTATCTTTTAGTGTGCTTTTCTCAAAGGACAATATGATGTCTTGTATGCTTTGAAGTCATTGTTTATTCTTTGTGAATATCAAAGGCTTATAGAGAAACTTCTACAGCAAAGGGAGGCGTCCAGAAAAGGATAATACAAGTGGTGGAATAAATATAAAAGAAAAATCAAGATACAAGAAGATGTGCATGATCATGTGGCATATAGAGTCTGCAGAAGATAGATGTAGTTAGAAGAACATATTGTATACATGTGTATTTTTCCCATGAATATTGTAAAATAGGGGCCAGGTTAATGTCCTCCCCATGTGTACTCATTGTTCAAATATAAATAAAAGTATCATTGTTGACATTGTAAGCATAACTCGATCTTGATTAACATTCATCTGTTTTCTTATTGAAAATCCATCTATATTGGCAAGTGACTGACTGGATACATAATGTCTCTCACTACATATGTATGTATAGTACATGGTGTCTTTCACTACACACTAGCTATAATTACATGTGTAGCAAGTGCTAATTTTCTCTATACATGAACTACAAATACAATTGTAACCAATGCCATCTCTCCCTACATATTATAGGTACAAATTGAATTGTAGTCATACATTTGGCTACAATGAAAACTACATTATTATGTGTAAGGAAATTTTTACCTAAAATTAGGGTTACATATGAATTTGTAGCCAGAGGCATAACTAATTACAAGTTTGAAAAATGTAGCCTAAACAATTAGCTACACGGGTATTAGCTATATATTATAAATGTAAGGATAATTGTAGCCAAAGCTTTTGGCTACAAATTTTGGGGTTTTCGCTACAATTTTTTTTGTAGTTAAAGACCATATTTTTCGTAGTGTCTATTATGTAAGAGAAGAATATGGAAAGGCAATCCTTAAAAAAGGAAGGCACTCCTTAATGAAGCAATAGTCTCATGGTCAAGAGGAGTTGAAGGGCATGCGGCCCACAAAAATGAAAGGCATGCATTGGTGATTGAAGTGTCTCCTTTTTGAAGGTCAAGGTAAGGGCAAAAGACTCTTGTATAAAGGTTATAAGTTCCTTGAAAGGTTGTTGGCTCCTTTGCCTAGAAAAGAGAAGTTGTTACTCTTGATTTCAAGAGATGGATCTCTTGTGGTAGCCCCAAAATGGAATATAAGGAGTGATTCAAGGTTCTCAAGTCCTAGAGATTGACATCTCTAGGTGGTCGAGCTATATTCTAGAGAGACGGAGCTACTCTTAATTTGTCCTTCTCTTTCTCCCTTGCTTGTAATAGTTGCAAATAGTTATCATGAGATATAATTGAAGGTATGTTGAACTTGTATTAAGTGTTTTTCTCAATTCACCCCCTCCCCTCTTGAGAAAATATATCCAAAAGGGCATAAATACTAAGAGTAATGAACATTCTTATATTAATGATGATTAATTGTAATTAATAATGTGTTGTCTAAAAAACTAGACGATCATGGATATGATCAGGATTCTTTGAATCATCATACGTGCAACATCCAGTACTGGGCCAATAATTTGAGAGATCCTCCCTAGGTTTTTTTCTTCACATGTGGAAACCACAGGGCCATAACTTTTAGGATTCATTTTCATAATTATGATAAAGCCAAATATGTCAAAATTGATTGGGAATATTTTATTAATTATGAAATTATGGCTTTATGTGGTTGAAATTATGATATGTATATATGCTTATTCGATTTTCAAATATTTACATGTAGCATCATATGAAGTACTTGATGTCTTGTAACTTGAAAATACAATATATGAGTTTGTATGTTTCCAAGGTGCATACTTTTTCCGCTCCATCTATTCATGTATGTAATCCCAAAATCCTTAGGGGTAAAGAGATGTCCAAAGCCCAATAGTAGGAGGAGGGCCCAACATTTAAGTATTAATGATGTGTTGGCACATCATAGCATTGCAACTCGTCTACAAAATGGATTAAAATGGGATCTATATATATATATATATATATATATATATATATATATGTGTGTGTGTGTGTGTGTGTGTGTGTGTGTATATATATATTATATATACCTAAAGTGCCAACACCTTGTGTGTTAACTCTTGATTTTATGTAATTTTATGCTCATAGAAAGCATGGGACAAAATATGTTATGTGAAAAAGTGTATAGGATGTCCCTATTGTCTTAAATTCTACTTACCATACATGTTGATATTTTGTATACTTATCTTTTCACTGTGTAAAGATAAAAGAAAGGAAAAAGAATATATAATGATGTCATATATATCTTGATAACAAGTTAATGAGAGAAAAAAGGGAAAGAAAGAAAGAGAGAGAATGGGAGAAAGAAAATCTAGACAAAGAAAATATTAGGTCATGTGTATTGTCATGAGATTATTTGTGTATGTTTCATAATATAATTGTGTATTTTTTTATCTTAAATGCATATGTTGTGATGGTTTACTAGCAACCATGTGTAATATTAGTAAACTATTTTGTAAATGTATTACTAAATTAAGGAAATGGCTCATATTTTCCTTAAAATAAAGTTGTTGTAGGAAACAAAAGTTGGAAGTAGTAAAATTCATTATTAGAAATGAGCACTACTAAAAATGCATCCAAATACAAAGTTGATTGTGGGGTAACAACTCATCAAAATGATCATTGACAAAACTAGAAGATCTTGTATCTACTTCCTAGATTCAATCACCTTTCCTAAACCAAAGCTTGTCTCTTGGTGCTAACAAGATAGTAAGGTCAAACCATCTATTGACCCTTGTATATAGTCAAAGAAAAGTGTTATCAGAAATTGTGGGTCCCACAACAACATGAGGGAGATGTGAGAAGCGAAGAAGGTTATTCAAAATAATGTTTGAATATAAACTACATAGTTTAATAGTGATAATTAAGAGGTTATGATAAGCATCTTGTACACAACAAGAAGAAAAATGTCTACATTTATAGGCATGCAATCCAAAATAACAATTTTGTGAACTATATGTTAAATGAGAAACTACAAGTCTACTTATATAGAAATACTACAAAGTAACACCCATGTAGTCGTTCCTCCCTCTTGTAATTTAGTTCTATTTAGGCTCAAAAAACATAAAGAGGTTGGAATTGAGCAATATAATGGATAAGTCAAAAATAAAGGACTCTTTGAATTGGTCATAACTTTAAAATTGGACTGGCATTATATATTGATGATTCAAAAAGAAAGGACTCTTTGAATCGGTCATAACTATTAAAATTGGACTGGCATTTGTCAAATAAATAATTATCTGGTCTGGCGCAAGTGTATTGTACCAGATAAAAAGGCATATGGTTAAGTAAAAAAATTTCTCCAAGTAGGAAAAATCATTCGATTGAATATGTACACAAAATGACAAAACTTAATGATATATCTGATCGAGCTTTGCAAACTTCTGACCAAGTATTATATTGGATAGCAACTCGATTGGATGAAAATCATATTGAATATAACTGCAGTTGTATCTTAATGGCATAACAACATATCTAGTCGAGTGCATATAAATGACATGTATGTGACCAAATTTTCAAATTGACTTTTTGAGAGGCTTGAGAAATTAAATGGCATTGAAAGATGATTAAGATGACACCCTAAACCCTAAACACACTATTAAGTAAATCTTAGTGAAAATTAAGGCATAGGTAACTCTTAATTTTCCTAATGATCATAATGCTATAAATTGGTATTTTTCAAAAGGTTCTTAGAATTTTCTATTATTTTACAAAATTTTATAATTTCTTAATTTATTTTCAAATATAAAGATCTACATCTATTATGAATGTATGAACATATTTCTAAGACATGTAACCATGGTGAGACATCAAATATTCAAATAATAAGTACCTAAAATAATGTACAACAAAATAAATAAAATATTTTAAAAAGGAGACACACTAGTACATAATGCACATATTGTAACTCACTGAAGTGAAATGCATTGGGACACGACGGGCCAACCGTGGCACAGTGAGGCAAAGTAGAGGATGTTGTGACACGTGTGCGTATCTTTTATTCTAAGATGTCCCAATATATAACAAACATGATCAACCTTAATTTCTCATTCTCCTACAAGACCCACATGGCATTTGGCCTCCACACACCTATAATTGAATCCCTCTAGCTAGAAATGTTAGCAATGTTGAACTTGTTACTTGGAATTAATTTAAATACACAATATATATTGTAAATTCATAGTATGTGTTTTATGTCTGATACAATAGAGACCCTCACCTATATAGGAGATGTGGACATAAACCCTAACCTGACGGAACCCTAATTCATTGATTGACTTAGTGGACTCTAATTCATATTGTCTTATAGACACATGCCCATATTACATGAATTAGTGCTTTGTTTCTCTTTTACACTTTCCCACAAGCTAAAGCATGAGAGAATCACATGACCAAGTTGGACGTAGAGAAAATAGACTTAAATAAGAGACAGAAGATAAAAGAAAACATAGAAGGAAAAAGATATATGTTGCATGATATGTGCAGTCCCCCTAAATTTCTCTCCTTAAACTTTAATATTCTTGACATCTTTGATGCTCTTCCTGAAGATGATAATTGCATAATTGGCTGCCTTGAAAGGTTGGAGCTTTAACCATGTTGGAGATTTTGTTGGGAGTAGAAGACATATGGACGAACCACAACAATTGATCTGAGTCACCAACTAGTCATTGAACAAGTTTCCTTATGAAGACTATTGTCGAATTGACATGTGGTAATTGAGACAAGATTTATTATCAAAGAACATGATGTTGCATCTAATGGATAATGTGATTGGAAGGGTACAAACAAACCATCTAGAAAGTTTTGTGACAAATCCAGGTTTATGACCTTCTATAGAGGATAAGTGTGTGGGATTTACACACAACTGACTGGCCTAAAATTGCACGTCCAAAAGGAGTGGATTCAGAGTAGTCATACTTTTAAAGAGATAACCCGACTTTCAGGCCCCCGCAATGATAAATGGGGTATGATGTAGCGATCGGGGTCAAACACAGGGACAAGGTTGGCAGTGTTAAGCATGCAGAATCTAACACTCGTATAATGCAGCCGAAGAGGGTATATAAAAGGTGTTCCCTAAGGAACGGTAGCATGCAAACTAAAGTAGTTCAAAAGAAACAAGAACAAAAGAAACAAAAAAAAAGATGAAACAAGTATATGGGAGGAAACCTGGGTTGCGGTTCACCTACTAAAGCATCTGACCAACATGCAACATTGTCTCTCTCTCTCGCATACTCTTACCAAGATTACAAGCAACCATCAAAAGTGTCCATTCCAATCTCTCTCAGGATGAGGAAAGATCTTAGTCTAAGGGTAGCATCTCTCTCGAGATGACCACACGTAAACTTTGCAACATAACATATGGTTTTAAAGCCTTAGCATTCCAACACTCTCGTGCATTCATACTACTCCATGACACATCGAGATATCAACAATCAAACATCACAAGATGGTAGTTAAACATACAAGTGAAGCATTAAAATAAGTTCATGGAGATAATCTTGATAAGAATATGTATATTCAACATAAAGAGACAATATACATGTTGGGAGAGCCTTAGTGGCTACTCCCAACCCAAGTTAAGGTGTTTAGTCGCTCATGCTTGCAGACAGCATAACGGCATTACAAAAAGATAGATCCATGAGATGCCCACGAAGAGAGGAGGGAAGTACAACAGGATGGAATGATACAACACAATACTTCTTCAGATCTGGATCTATCACATAGATGGCGTGGACGGTCTTCTTCTCTCAAAGAAGGGGGTCTTCAATCTTCTCTCTCCTTAGCTTCTTCCTTTGGAGATCCAAGACTGATGGATGGGATAATTTGGGACAAATTTGGAATGCATCAGCACTTTGTGGTCCTCAGGATCCGATCTATGATATGATGATTTGACAAGACAGGTGGGTGTGCTATTTATAGGAACATTCCACCGACTTAAGCCTGGACCACGGCCGCGGTCTTGGTTAATGAGGGTGAGACTGCGGTCACGATTTGTGCTTTATTTATCTTTCACCACGGTTGAGCTTGGTCGTGGCCTGGTGATAACCGCGGTCGAGGTCTGGTTGTGGGTTGCATTCGGGCGGTCAAGGTCAAGGTCTTCCCGCTCGATCGCGGTTTGCAAGAGCTCGTCAGTGACTGCGGTTTCCAAGATGACTGCGGTCCTTCTTGATCACGGTCTTTCTTGATCACAGTCTGTATCCACACCGCGACCACAGATTTATCTTTGAGGCGCATGTTTCGATCTCGACCATCCTTGAGGTCGTGGTTAAGTGATGACCGTGGTCTATAAACTAGCCACAATCCTTCCTTGACACCTGATGATCATGATCTCTAGAGAGCTTTGGAAACATGATCGTGTTTGAGATATAAGTGGACCTCGATCGCGGCCCCTGAACCGTGACCTGGGTTGTGAATGTTCCTGAAACTATGTAAGTGAGGCTTTAGTCAAAAAGATAGAAAAATTATGTGAAAAGCTAACAAAAGATATACTAAAAGTGGTGTAAAATATATACAGAAAGTTCGTAAAATAGAGTATTATCAACTCTCCCAAACTTAGAATAAAGCTTGTCCTTAGGCTAAGTGTAGGTTCGAGAACTCAGAGAGAGAATGAACAATCTTAGAAGACAAAATTATAACATGACTGAAATATATCATTCTTGCATCAAGACTGTTGTTGCATGTTTTCAAACCCTTAGGTCTCATTCTCCCCTCTCAACCAGAGTTGCATAACTTCATTTTCATGTCATTACCTTCAATTGTAGAAGGCTCCTCCTTCTCAACTTATCACCCCCTTCCCTTAGGTAATGACTGTACTAATGCCCAATCTTTTTTTAGGGGTAGCTTTCACACCAATTCCTTATTTTTTAGTTGACCCTATGCTAATGTGTTCGGGTAGGCTTAAGGCTGTAGATGTTTTCCACTTCCTCCTGAACTCCTCACCCACAACTGTCATAAGAATAGTGTTGCCTTTTTTGGGCTTCTGACTTTAAGTCAGGTGGTTTTATGAGTTTTCATTCAGGATTGAAGGTATGTAAGCTTGGCTTCAAAATTCTACTTATGGGCACGACATATCTGCATTCATGAGTGCATCAATATATCGGCTGTGTGGAAACTTTTGGCATCTTTTGGGCACAACTCTCATTTTTTTCTTTCTTTTTGGATTTTTACATCTCCTTTCAGGCTTGGGTGCGAGGGATTTTTACTTGGTCTTCTGGGCGGCCAAGCCTCTTTTAGATATGCTTTGAAGAGGGAAGTTGTTTCCCTTTCTATGAAGATAAGGATTTTTTGGTCAAAAGCATCAGGTGAGGGTGGTTGTTCAGGAGTATGACTAGGTGAAGTTCTTTAGTCTCTGAGGGTTTCATGAGTTAAGGTTGTCACATTTACAATGTCTTATTGCAAGAATGAGGTAGAGAAGTATTGATATGACTTGTTTTACTCATATATACATGTATATGTTGCTCATGTATCTCTCTTCTAAGAGGGTAGAAACACTACAATCAGAAAACTTAGCAAGAGAGGAGGCGTGCTTCTTAAAAATAAAAGGTAGCTTTAGCAAAAATTCAAAATTTCGAAAATTTCATCAAAAAATTTAGAGGTAAAAAGATGGTAAATGTACCTCTGTAGCACGTTTATGACTCCTCCCCCAAACTTATCCTACACCACGTCTCGGGGTGTCAAAATTTGAGCAAGATGTATAAATGGGCTTTCTTTATTTGTTTTTTTTGGTGGTGGTGGAGTCCCACTTAGACTCAAGGAGCATGCTTGTGTATATACCTCTTAATGTGTGGTATTGTTCATATTGCATGTTTTTCACCTTGAAGCCAATGGCGGCTATGGCTACCATCCAGGATAGACAGAAGAAATCACAGTCATTTGATAAGGGCATCTGTTGGGGGCTCCTGTGGAAGAACTACATCTTCTTGAAGTCTTTGCCTGTCGTAAGGTCATACCCTCTGCAGTGACTTCTTATCATGTCGAGGATAGCCTCGGTGCATGTGTTTGCCTTTTCTTCTATTGGCATTTTTTTTGTCATATTAGTCTTCTTATTAAGTGCAAAGGCTGCGTCAGAGTTGTTGTAGAGTATTGCAGTCCTCCTGAGGATGTTGACATGCAGCAAAGTCTAATGATTATCGTGAAGAATAGGCAGAAAGATGTGATCTGGTGGGGACGTCGCCAGGCATTGTTGCAGCCACTCCTTCTCTCCTGACCTTTTGTCCTTTAGGACGTCATCTACCAGTAAGAAGTATGCCATGTGGGCATTTGGCATGGTGTCGCCTAGTATCGTCTGGTAAGCAGACATCATACTTACAGAAAGGTATCCTCCTATTTTCAGCATTTCTCGAAGGTCGTCTTTTAGCACGCAGATGCCATCTCTCTCAAAAGATGTCATATCTCGGTGAATCATCTTCTTTCAAAGAAGTCATAATTATAGTTAGTTCTTCTAGGGACAGACTGAAGCAGCTCCATCTGTCAAAATTCTTGAAAAAAGGTGTAACTTCTCCTGCCAGTATGTCTGGTCTATCATCACCCAAATCTTCTTCTTCAGCCTCTCCTTCCTCATGCTTCTCTCTTGGAGGTTGATTTTCAGGGACTTCTGCTACTGGAGGCTGCTTTGGTTTTTCATATTACGTGTGTTTTGTAGCTTCTCCAGAGCTTTCATGCCAACCATATTTCCATGTCGCAGCCCTGGCTAGTTTAGTTGGATCAACCCACATGGTCTTTAGCTACTCCCTCCAAGTGACCTTTTCAGGTAGGGGGATTTCCATGTAAAGCCTACGGGGTACATCTTCTGCAGGCATCGCCAGATTGTTGAAGAATTGGCGATCATAGATGACCTCCATAGCGTACATACCCCACAGTCCATGCAGGTCTTCATTGTCTAAATCCTCCAGGGGATGCCCTTGTTGATGGCCTCCATCATGCATAGTACTATGAAGGCGCAATCCCCCGAACTAGCCTCTTCTTGGGGGACTTTCTTATTAATGGAAAAGAGCTTCCAGGACCCTTGAAACTTGTTGTATGCATCCTTGATTGCTCGTTGTAGGCGCAGCGGTATCTTTAAGGCATCTCTAGCGTCCTTCCTCTTATAAACTAGCAAGGTGTTATCCGGTTTGGTTGCACAACAATTGAGCACCGTCGTTTTCTGCTCATACAAATCAACGACTATCAATGCCCAATGCTTTGTATTCCTTATGGGCAGCACCATGTGTCTTGTTTCCTTCTGCTGGACTGCTGCCTTCAGTTCAGCTACATTTGTTGCCTTGTAGTCTTCATTGTAGAGGAGGCTGGCTAGATGTGTTATCCTGTGGAAAACTGGTTGCGGCTTGTCCGGGTGCAGGAATTCTTCCAGGAGGGTGGCACAGAGTACCTTGAATAGTCTTTTATGTACTTGTGCCTTCTTCATGAATATTCCCCAGAAGTGGTCTCTGGATAGACATCTACCCTTGTTGTTACATAGTATGTCTAACCCAGGTAGATTGTCATTGAGGACATCTGCCAAGATGTGGACGTCTCTGCATGTGATCTGTGATACCATAGTCATGTCCATATATCTCATCTTGCAAGGCAGAGGGGGAGCTACTCCCAGTGTTTCTGCTTCAATCGGTGCAATCCGCTCCCTGATGGGCTCATCTGTGAAGAAGGTTTCCAGCCCGCCATCCTTATCATCAGATTTTGCTTCCTGTGCCAGAGGTGTTGAAGCTTCATCTATTGTCGGCATGACCTTGGCCACTTGTTCAGCCACTTTGTGCAACCGTTGTGTAGTGGCTATAGGTTCAACTACTTCTGAGGAGGCTTCAATAGCTATATTGTCCTTGACATGACTCTCCTTAGAAGTTTGCCCTAACTTGGCTTCCGCCATCATTTTCAGGGTCGCCTCCATCTTGCCATCATAGATATAGCTTCTATGATCATGATGTGGTTGGAATAGGAGGAACCCGATGCTCTGCTCAAGTCCGGCCCCCATCTCAGCTAACATTTTTTCGAGCTCTACCGCTCCTACTGCACTGAGTTTGATGACCACCTCTTCACGATGAGTAGCAGCAATATGCTCTTCCAACGTCATGGTATGTGTAGGCAAGGAGAGTTGAGGCTCTTTTAGATTCCCACCATCTTTAGCAGCTTAATCTTGGCCTTCTTTTGGGTTGCAATTGAGGTCAAGCCCCCTTGACGATGTCGCATTTTTCTTCATTTGATTTTCATTGTGGGAGCTTGACAGTTGTGGTGGCTGGTTTCTTTTTGGCTCAGTTGTAGGTGTCGCCTTTGTGCTGGCACTCCCTGCTTTTGGTGTGCCCGCTCCCATTCATGTTCCTCCCACGTTGTCATCGTTGTTGTCGTCGTGGCTGGAGGGGCTGGTTGGGGAGTGTGTCGGGCTTGCTGAGTGCTTGATCTTCTTCTTTTTCTGTCGGTTCTCGAGTTCTTCACATTCCTTCTCAAGCTTTCGGTGGTCTTCTTCTAGTCGTTGATACTCTTCTTCGAGGTTAGCCATAGCTGCATCATATCCCCAATGCATGTGCTCGTTGTCAGCTCGGATGGCATGCCTCTCCTTCTACAGGTCTTCCATTTCATCATTCATTTTCTTTAGCATTCACATCATCATCCATTGGTTGTTTACAACTTCTTGGAGGAAGTCAGGGAGTGCTTTTTTCCTTTCATCAAGGACTTATACATGCATCATTAATGCAAACAGAGAAGAAGAAATGGTGGTATTTATTGTATTGGTTTGATGCATTTGTTCCCACATTGCATCAAACCTTGTACCTAAGGCACCTCCGAAGGAAGGTGCGTGCTGGTACTGCTGGTGCAGTTGATGCTCCATGCGTGTTGTTGACGAGCTTGGCACCTTAGGTTGTGGAGACGGTGGTGGTGGACCTTGTTCTTTCTCTTTTGGCTCGACTAGTGGGTCCACCTCTGCTCCACTGATTCCCATATATGGTATGGCCTGAGAACCTTGTCCTTCTGGCTCTGCCTCCGATTCGTTGTCAGGTTGTGGGTCAGCTACTGCGGCCTTCTCTTTCTCCACCTATGGCCCCACCGTAGTCACTTCTTTGTGTGGCTCGAGAGGTGTGGGTTCTAGAATTTCCATTGCTCCTTCAGTAGTTGGAACCATGGGGGACGGTTGCACTGTAGATATTGGCATTTTTGTTAGCGGTGCAGTTGCTTCTGTTGTCTTCTTTTTCTCTACTGCCAACTTCTTTCGCGGCTCCATGCTCTTCCTATTTTCTAATTCAGCTGGGGCACTACTTTCTCCAGGTGTACTCACTGGGTCTGTATTCGTGTTGGCCTACAGTGCCTCAGAGCACATCTTTTTGAGGTCATCTTGTGTTGGCCGCAGCTTGTGGGCGTCATAGAACGCCATTTTTGAAAGGGGGAGTAGTCTTTTTTACCCACTTTGTTTGAAGTATAACTTCTCCCCCTTCTGTGCCAGAATATTAGTGTTGATAAGGGTCTTTATGTCTATTCTTTGTTGTCCCTCTATTTCTTTATATCTCTGGACTTCTCCTTCACCCATGAAGTATTTGGCGATCTTTGTTATCCGGCCACCCATGCAGTATGTAGAATTCCTCTTTGTGTCCCCACCTACTGCTGCTGATAAACAGTTGATTAGTATCTTCCTAATATTAACTGGCTTCCTGTTTATCATTGACCAGATTAGGAACAGATCTCCCTTGCTAACTATTCTTGTTTCTGACCTCACGTGAATCGTGTGGGTGGTGATTTTCTGCATTGTGAGGATAAAGCATGATGTAATTAGCGAGGCCTAAGAGTTCTCTGAATTGTGCTTGTCCTCCCCAGTTAGCTCTTCCTACATTTCATTGCTTTCATAGGTGACGACTTCTTTCTTGCTTGGGGCAGAGGAGCAGGCCTAGGCTTCTTCCTCTTTCTTAGTGAATATTTTGTTCAACCTTGCCTCTGTGACTATGTGAGTCTCGCCTCCTAGCCTTACTTGTAGTTGATAATCTCCACCTCCTGCCTTTCGTATTTTGCTACTGGTAGCAACCTTCTTAAGTGAAGATAGGAACTCTGTGGTCAGCTTCTTATAGGATTTTACCTCTAGTGTTCATAAGGTGTGTAAGTTTGCACCTTCCACGAATTTTATCGTCCTATCATAGATACCCATATTCTTGAAATCTTCTACGTCAAGGTATTGTGTTGGAAAGAATTCCTTGTGTTGGTGCATCCAGTCATAGGTAGACTGGTGCACGGCATTCTTGGGCATGAATGATGGCTCTCCAGATTGCATGGATGTCTCCCCCACGACCTCCTTGGCTTTTCTTGCCTCCCCCTTATTTGTTTTTCGACATCTACTGGCTTTGCCTTCTTGCTGCCCTTGGTTTCCTTGGGTGCATCTTTTCTTTTCTTTCCTTGTACTCGGTTCTCTGACTCTCTTGGTTGGTACTCAGAGGTCTCAGTATGCCTAGTCTGTTCTGTTTCTTGTGGGGAGTCCTCTTGTGGCATCTTCCCCAATATCCTTTGGTATTGTTCCAACCTCAGTTGTATCTCCACACGTTTGGGCACTGGTAGATAAGTATCCCTCTTCAATGCTGGTGTTAGGTCGTTTACTATCTTCTCTACCTCCTTCAGGGAAGTAACCTTCTAGTACAGGGGGTCGTTGTTGCTTGGAGAAGACATTCTGCAAATTTTTCAATGAATTAGTATCTAGTTGATTTTAACAAAAATTACCATTATTGCAATTATCTGGGGAAGGTATTTGTTGCACAAGGTAGGTGTTTAGTCAATTATTAAATGTCATGTTCAAGAGTGTGCATAGGGACCGCGGTCGCGGTTTTGTTGGTAACTCATATGACACTGCGGTCACGGTATTTGAAAGAGATCGTGGTCGTGGTGTAATGGCAAGGGATCGCGGTTGCGATTTCCTGAGTAAGGACCGCGGTCGCGGTTTACTGATTAGGGACCGCGGTCATGGGCACGGTTGCGGTCTTCTTTCTTGTTATGGTCAGGTCATAGTTCAGGGGACCGCGACCTTGAGTAGCATTCTTTTACACCGCGACCCGCGGCGGAATTGGTAGTTGGAGTGAACACCGCGACCGGTGTTAGGGTTTACTAGCACACTTTGGTCACGGTTGTAGAGGTGATGACTGTGAGCCACAATCTTTCTTCTTCTGATTGTTCCAATTTCTCTCTGTCTGATGATCTGTTCTTCATTTTCACCGGCAGTAGTTGTCCCATTATTAATGTTTTTAGGGTTTTTAATTGTTATTTGCAGACGTCGTCATAAGGCAGTTAGGGTAAAAGGGAAACCTGGGCAATCTGTTGACAGTGCGACTCACGGCCATTGAAAAATGAAACGAAAAGAATCGGTTCAGGAGACAGATTAAATTGGAGGCGACAAGGTGATTCATTGATTTAGAAGTGCAAAAGTTTTTCCTGTTACCTTTTCGATGGTTGCGACGGCGGAATCAAACACGGTGGGCGCAACAATCGGCTTTGCTGTGGCGGCATGTCGTCGATCGCGGTCAGAGTGGAGGTTAGGGTTTATCTTAAACTCGAGAAATCTAGGAGTGAAAAGAGTCTGAGAGACGAGGGTTTAAGGACATATATACTAATGTAACGTGACCAAACAAACAAAGGGGGGTGGAAAATTGCGGTCACAGTGATCATAAGAAACAATCACGGACGTGGTATGTTGTGATGCACAACCACGGTCGTGGTTCTCTACTAAATCAAAGACGACCTCAGGTCGCAGTCGAGGTGCCTGGTAGCATGTACCGTGGGTCGTGGTAGGCATGTAATCTTAGCTCCTCGAGCTATGTAGCTGTAGAAATCTTTTTTGACTTGCCTTTTCTAGGTCCATATTCAGAAACTTAATCGCCCAAAGGGCCTTATGTTCGAGCTCCAGAGGTAAATGGTAGGACTTGCCATAGATCAATTGGTAAGGCATTGTGTCTATAGGTGTCTTAAAAGTTGTCATATAGGCCCAGAGAGCATCGTCAAGCTTCATGGACCAGTCCTTTCGAGTGCGGCTAACAATTTTTTCCAGAATTTGCTTAATCTGCATATTAGATACCTCTACTTGTCCAGAGGTTTGAGGGTGATAGGGTATAGCAACTTTGTACTTTACCCCATACTTCTTTAGTAGCACCTCAAATTGCTTCTCTCCAAAATGTGATCCCCCATCGCTTATCACAGTGTGAGGCACTCTGAAGCGTGGAAAAATGGTTTTCTCAAATAGCTTAATCATAGATTTAGAGTCACATGTTTGGGTAGCTACAACCTCTACCCATTTTGACACGTAGTCAACAACCACTAAAATGTACTGATAACCTTTTGATGAGGGGAAAGGACCCATGTAGTCTATCCCCCAAACATCAAAGATTTCTACTTCTACCTAGTCGGCCATAGGCATCTCACTCCTCTTACTGATATTTCTGGTTAGTTGGCATTCCTTGTAAGCTTTTACAAAAGATGTTGTGTCTTTGAACATGGAGGGCCAGTAAAACCCTGACTGAAGTGCTTTTGCAGCTGTTCTTTCCCCACTATGATGTCCTCCATACGGTGAAGAGTGGCATTCTCTCAAGATCAGTGGGACTTCCTCCTCTGGTATACATCTTCTATACAAACTGTCAGAACATCTCTTAAATAGCAGTGGGTCATCCTAATAATAGTTTTTGACGTCAGAGAAGAGCTTCTTTTTCTGATTGTAGGTTATATCCAGCGACAACTGGCCACAAGCCAGATAGTTACAGATATCTACAAACCACGACAGACTTGGCTCGTCAGACTGAACCAATAACAGAGCTTCATCAGCATAGTTGTCATTTACAGGCAACTGATTTTCCTCATCGCAAACTATTCTAGATAGGTGATCTGCGACCACATTTTCTTTTCCTTTCTTATCAATTATCTCATGGTCAAACTCTTGCAGTAGTAGGGCCCACCTCAGCAGTATTGGCTTTGTGTCCTTGTTTTGCATCAGATAGTGTATGGCCCCATGGTCAGTAAGACCTTTACCTTGGCCCCTATAAGATATGATATGAATTTGTCAAATGTGAAAAAAATTGCCAACATCTCTTTTTTCGTGGTGGTGTAATTCACTTGGGCTTTGTCTAACGTTCAGTTGGCGTAACATATGATGTGGTACTTTTGGTCTTTCTTCTGTCCCAGGACTACACCTACGGCATAGTCACTTGCGACACACATTATTTCAAATGGTGTCTCCTAGTCTGGAGCCTACAGAATTGGTGCAGAGGTCAAGGACTCTTTTAGGGTTTTGAAAGCTTTTAAACACTTATCATTGAACTTGAACATCGTGTCTTTAATCATCAGATTCGAAAGCGGTTTTGATATTTTTGAGAAGTTTTTGATGGATCTTCTGTAATACCCAGCATGACCCAGGAAACTCCTCACTCCTATCACAGAATTTGGTGGCGGAAGTTTGGAGATGGCCTCGATCTTGCTAAGATCTACCTCAATACCTTTCTTGGAGATCTTGCGTCCTAGGACAATGCCACTTTGAACCATAAAGTGGCATTTTTCCCAATTCAGAACGAGATGCTTCTCCTCGCATCGTTGCAAAACTAAAGATAGATTTCTCAAGCAGGCATCGAAGTCGGTTCCATAGACTGAGAAGTCATCCATAAATACTTGAACTATGTCTTCTAGAAAGTCTGAGAACATGGAAATCATGCAACGCTGGAACTTTGTTGGATCATTGCATAGGCCGAAAGGCATCTGTCTAAAGGCATACATTCCATAGATACATGTGAACGTCATCTTTTCCTGATCGTCGGGGTGGATTGGGACTTGATAAAATTTAGAATAGCCATCTAAAAAGCAGAAGTAATCATGGTGGGCAAGTCTTTCTAGGACTTGATCAATAAATGATAATGGGAAGTGGTCTTTCTTTGTTGCTGAATTCAACTTTCTATAGTCAATGCACATTCACCAGCCTGTGATCATTCTTGTGGTGACTTCATCACCATTATTTTGCTTCACCACAGTCATTCCACCTTTCTTGGGTACTACATGAATGGGGCTTACTCAGTTGCTATTTCTTATTGGGTAGATGATTCACGCATCACGTAATTTTAATATCTCCTTCTTGACAACTTCCTTCACCATTTGGTTCAATTTCCTTTGAGATTGTACCAAAGGTCTCTCCGATTCTTCTAGGTTAATTATGTGCATGCACAGGGCCAGGTTTAGTCCATTGATGTCCTCTACGGAATATCCAATTGCTCCTTTGTGCTCCTTCAATTCTTCCAACATTCTTTCCTGTTGTCCCTTGGTGAGGTTAGCATTGATGAAGACTGGGTTCCTCCCTTCGTCATCTAGGAACTCGTACTTCAGCCCTTCTGATAATGCCTTTAGTTCTAGCTTTGGCTTTGAAGTTTCTGACTCTTTGGTTGATGGTTCCAAAGGAGCCTACATTACTATTTCTATTACTTCTTCTTCATCACTGAGATTCTCTTCACCTTGGTTAAGGTAGTCTAGAATTTCGACCACTTCAGGGTCTTTTGTCAAAGGATTCGGGTTATTCAGGGCTCTCATGAGCGGATCCACAATGGTTTTCTCTTCTTGAATTTATTCACAATACTGATTGTATCTATCCATGAAGTAGACTGACTCGAAAAGAGCTGGCCCTTTCATAGCATCATTTACCTTAAATTCGATATGGTCACTCCCGACCCTGAGGGTTATCACACCTTCTGTGACATCTATCAGGGCTCTTCCAGTGGCTAGAAAAGGTCGTCCAAAGATTATCAGACACTTAGGGTCCTTCACAATATCTATTACAACAATATCACAGGGTATGAAGAACCGTCCAACACGTATTGGAACGTCTTCCACTATACCCACTAGTCTCTTGAAAGTATGATTGGCTAGCTCAATTCTCATACTTGTTTTGACCATGTTGGTCAATCCAAGTCTTTATGCTCCCAAGTCTATCAGCCCCTTTATTTTGACATTGTCTCCAACACAAAAGGGGATGTTAAAGGCCCTTGGGTCTTTCTTCTTAGTAGGTAGTTCAGCTTGAACAAACGTATTGGACATGTACGCTAGGTGTACAGTTTCAACTTGACTTCCTCTCCTTCTCCTTGTGATAAGGTCCTTGAAAAACTTAGCGTAAGTTGGCATCTCCTCTAGAGCATCCAGAAATGGGACATCTATATGGAGTTTCTTCACGGCTTCCATGAACTTTTCATATCTCTTCTTCAGGTGGGCCTTGATAAGCTTGTATGGAAATGGGATCCTCAGTGCATATGGGCTTTTCTTCATAAAGATTTCTTCTACAGGATCAGGGTTCCTAGCTACACTACTTTCCTCACGGCCTTCTTCAGTAGGCCGCTCCTTGTCAACAAACTTCTTGGCAGAAACTTCCTTCTCATGTTGTGGTTCTTCAACTTTTTCTTCTTCTTTGTCATTTCCTATTCCAGAATTGATCAAAGTTCTCCCTGATCAGAGAATTTCCATTTTTGCAATCTCGGTGTTTGATGGGATCTTTCCTGAGGGGTTCTTTACTAGCTCAACCAACTGTTCGAGTTGTTGGTCAATCTGGCATTGATGTGTTTGCATATCTGCCATTTGGACTTGCATCGTAGTCAGGATGCCAGAGTTGGCTATGGCACTTTGTGCTAGATGATCATTCATGGTATCCTGCCTCTTGGCAAAATCGAACAGTTGAGTCACCAAATTAGGTTGGTTGTTATCTTTCGCCTGACCCTGTCCTTGACCTTAGCCTTGACTTGGCCCTTGATTTGGTCCTGCTCCTTGACAAGTTTGGTTCATGCCTTGCACTGAGTATTTATTCTTGTTTGTATGGTAATTGGTTGTTCTAGTATACTGCTATTGTCCACCCCTCTTCTCAAATCCTGGCGGTGGCTTTTGCGAATTCCCAGCTAGTGTGAATTCTCGGCCGCATCCTTGGTCCCATAGCTGAAACTAGGGTGATCTGGCCTCTTGAAGTTTGCATAGGAAACATTCTGTGTCATCTCCTCTTCGCTTTCACTGTCTTCACTTTCTTCAGGTCTAGTGTAAATGCAGTTATCAACTATGTGTCTTCCTTCACCACAAGTGACACACTTCATCACCTTCTCGGTGTGTTTCTTTCCTTTTCCTCGAGTGTCCTTCAGCTGTTTAACATCAGTCACTATCTTCTGGATTTGGGCGGTTATAGTTTTTAAGGCTTTGGCCTCCATGGATGGTCCTTCAGAACCAATCTTCTTTGATGTGCCTCTATCATTCCTTTCGTAGTCAACTCCTACTTGGAGCGCAGCCATGTTCTCTATAATCTTCATAGTTCTGATTGGCTTTTTCCCCAAGAAGTCACTGCCTGCATCAGCATTCAGAGAAGTCCTCTTTGTGTGGGTCAACCCATTATAGAAGGTGGTTACAAGGAACCCCTTACAATAGTTGTGTTGTGGATAGTCTCTCAAGTATTCTTGATAACATTCCCACGCCTCGTTTAGGTTCTCCCCTGGCTTTTATGCAAAAGAGGTGATCTTCTACATGTTACGGATGGTCCTCTCAGTAGGAACAAACTTGGTGACAAAGGCATCCGCAAGGGGTCTCCACCCATCTATAGACTAGTGGGGTAGATTTAGATACCAAGAGAGAGCCTTGTCTTCCAAAGAGAAATTAAAACCCTTGCATTAGATCACTTCTTGTGGGACACCCCTCATATTAATGGTATCACATATGTTCTTGAAAGCATCAAGATGGTGGTATGGATTCTCTCTTGGATTCCTGCAGAAAGGTTTGTTCTGAATCATAGATATGACGGCTAGTTTTAGCTCAAAGTTTGTTGTGTTGAAGTTCGGTACAACGATCGGACATCTTGACTCGTTGGCCCTTGTTGCTGCCAACTCACGAAGGGTCTTCTCTTCCTCATCGTCCTCGCTATCAATGTTCCTACGGTTGCGCTCATGGTTGTTATGGTTTCTTCTGTGCTTACGGTGATGATGACATTCAACGTAGTGATGGTCTTCCTCACGACGATCATCTTCATGTCTCTCTTCTTCAGGTTCTTCATAGAGATGACCGTCATTGTAACGACCATCCATATCTTCATCCATTCCTGGTGGAGGTGGGTTGTGTGCATTCCTCGCTTTCTACTCGTCTCCCGAGAGGGTAACGTCCACGCAAGGCGGCATGGAGAAAAGGAGTAAAGTCGAACCAGTTGCTTCAGCCTAGGTGCCTAAATAGATCGTACAGTCAAGTTAGAAAACTGAACTGGTCCAAATAAACTATTCTACAGAAACTCAGGTTAGCAAACTTAAAGTAATTGTTTTGTCAAGCTTATTGCTAAGCTTGAGGCACATGAGTATAGTAAGCAGACTCGGGTTCTTAACAGTATCGTTTTGCCTTGTCCCCGGCAACGGTGCCAAAAAGTCGATCGGCCTAAATCGCACGTCCAAAAGGAGTGGATTCAGAGTAGTCGGACATTTAAAGAGATAACCCGACTCTCAGTCCCCCACAATGATAAACGGGATCCGATGTAGCGATCGGGGTCGAACACAGGGACAAGGTTGGTAGTGTTAAGTACGCGTAATCTAGCACTCGTATACTTCAGCCGAAGAGGGTATAAGGTGTTCCCTAAGGAACGGTAGCACGCAAACTAAAGTAGTTCAAAAGAAACAAGAACAACAAGAATAAAAGAAACAAAAGAAATAAGATGAAACAAGTATATGGGAGGAAACCTGGGTTGGGGTTCACCTACTAAAGCATGTCACCAACATACAACATCATCTCTCTCTCTCGCATACTCTTACCAAGATTACAAGAAACCATCAAAAGTGTCCATTCCACTCTCTCTCAATATGAGGAAAGATCTTAGTCTAAGGGTTGCCTCTCTCTCGAGATGACCACACGTAAACTTCACAACATAACATATTATTTTAAAGCCTTAGCATTTCAACACTCTCGTACATTCATACTACTCCATGAAACATGATAAAAGCGATATTACTCTCTTGAGATATCAACAATCAAACATCACAAGATGGTAGCTAAGCATACAAGTGAAGCATTAAAATAGGTTCATGGAAATAATCTTTATAAGAATATGTATATTCAACAGAAAGAGACAATATACATTGGGAGAGCCTTAGTGGTTACTCCCAACCCAAGTTAAGGTGTTTAGCTTCTAATGCTTGCAGACAGCATAACGACATTATAGAAAGATAGATCCATGAGATGCCCACGAAGAGAGGAGGGAAGTACAGTAGGATGGAATGATAGATCTAGAAAGGAAGAGATGTGATATGACACAATACTTCTTCATATCTGGATCTATCACGTGGATGGTGTGGACGGTCTTCTTCTCTCGAAGAAGGGGATCTTCAATCTTCTCTCTCCTCAGCTTCCGCCTTTGGAGATCCAAGACTGATGGATGGGATGGTCTAGGATGAATCTGGAACGCAACAACACTTTGTGGTCCTCAGGATCCGATCAATGATCTGATGATTTGATAAGATAGGTGGGTGTGTTATTTATAGGCACATTGCACTGACTTAAGCCTGGACCGCAGTCGTGGTCTTGGTTAAGTGAGGGTGAGACCGCGGTCGCGGTCTGTGCTTTATTCATCTTTCACCGTGGTTGAGCTTGGTTGTGGCATGGTGATAACTGCAGTCGAGGTCTTCTTGTGGGTTGCATTCAGGCGGTCAAGGTCGAGGTCTTCCCGCTCAGTCGCAATTTTTAAGAGCTCGTTAGTGACCGCAGTTTCCAAGCTGACTGTGGTCTTTCTTGATTGCAGTCTGTATCCACACCATGACCACTGGTCTATCTTTGAGGTGCATGTTCCGATCACGACCATCCTTGAGGTCACGATTAAGCGATGACTGCGGTCTATAAACTAGTCATGATCCTTCCTTGATGCCTGATGATCGCGATCTCTAGAGAGCTCTGGAACCGCGATCACGGTTGAGATATAAGTGGACCTCGATCGCGGCCCCTGAACCGCGACCTGGGTTGTGAATGTTCCTGAAACCATGTAACTGAGGCTTTAGTCAAAAATATAGAAAAATTATGTGAAAAGCTAACAAAATAGATACTAAAAGTGGTGTAAAATATATATAAAATGTATGTAAACTAGAGTGTTATCAACAACCAATTAATCAAATACTTCATGATTCTAGATGACGATGTGTCGTTGAATTGGGATGATGAGGACGTGATGAAAAGTGAAAGATATGTCTGATGTAGCAAACCAAAGAAGTCAAAGATAACACACATGATAACCATATTATTGCCATGATGGTGCATAGAGAATAGTTGTGGATGAAAACTTGAAATCTAGATAAAGAGACTTGACAATGGCCTTCAAATCTCAATTATATAAAGAATTTGAAGCTACAAGATGTATATAACTTGTGTGAGATAGATTCAAAGAAATGTCTTCTCTATTGTATCTCTATTTCATACTCCTCTACCTATATCTTCTGAACACTTAATCGCTTCTCTTCTCCTCATAATCATTTTTCACCTCTCATCTCATCTACATCTCTCTTACATGCAAATCATGACGAGACAACAAAAGTGGTTGGAGTGGACAAAGCTAAAGAAAATTACCTTGTGAAAGAACTTTAATGGAAGTAAGGGATATGGGTTTGGGGGAACATGAGTTAGACGAGGAAGAGTTCCTTGAGTAGATCTATAGAATTTGTGTGTTTGATCACTTAACAACTACAAAAAATAGATGCAACATCATGGTTGAAGTTCTTGAACCTTGTACGACGACGTGTTTAAAGGATTGAACCTCATACTTATAAGAGATAGACTTTTCTCTTGAGGTAGGATTTGATTTCTAACTTGAGAGAGGATGACTTCATATATGAGAGCAAACGATTGGAAGTTGAATCCATGCCCCCTGATGCAGATCCAACTAGTAGCAATAGATGTGGACACAAATGGGATACCATGTGACTGAAAAATAATGTGGATAGACAACATGGATTGTATATTCATGTGTGCATGATGTTTGATACAAGAGAGGCCATAACCTATGTATAAGTGAGGAGGACACAAACCTTGAATTGACAAAACCCTCATAGACTAACTGACTGAATGGATTCTAACATATATGGGGTTATAGACACATGCCCATTTTGCATGAATTAACCTAATGTTACAAAATATTTCAAGAGGTTTTAAAATACATCAAAATTAAGACATGAATGCAGTGCTCCCCCATTATTTTGTAAATTTTAAAAAGTCAATAGAGGTAAAATGAGGAGTAAAATTATGTCTTTTAGCATAAGCCACATTTGGCTTTGAACATTGTCTATAAATAATTCAAATACAATTAGAGAGATGTTGTGAACTACATCTTGAACCTAACTCCCTAATTTGGAATCAATAAGTCATGGAAACAAGGAAAGGAGACAAGGATAAGTTCATTCCAGGTGTGAGCCTTATGACCTTCACATGAATATTCACCAAGTAGACTCCAGATTCAGGTTAATCTGGTATACATGGTTTCTTCCACGGTGTCCTACTTAGTCTTGCACCTTGCCACACGACTCAAATCCTTTTAGAGAAAAATGAAGGCTTTTACCTTGCTAGACATGACCTCGAATCCTTTTGGAGAAAAACACTTCCTCCAAAGACTATAGTGAAGCAAAAGTGCAATAGGAACCAGCCAAGAGTAGAACTCTTGGATTATGCTTCTATATGATGACAATATGGTTATTCTTTTGAACAGATCCTCATGGATTCCCCCTTTTTTGTAATGGAAGGGTTATCGCTATGGCATTCAACTCATGATTAGAAGACTTTCCCTCCTTTACATGTCGAGTGATAATGTTTTACATATCTCTTACATGAGAGGATCACCAATATTCTCTATGTATCTCACAAAATTACTATATCTTATACCATTAATAATTTACTCTCTCACCTCTTCATACCTTGATGGCATAGAGTGTTTTCTCATGTTTTCCTTATGTTTTTTAGATTTGTTTATGGATGATATATTATCAAAATGGATATAAATATGGGGAAGTGGAATTGACGGTAGAGGGAAATCACAATCTCTAATAACAAGGCAAATGTAAAACTATAAAATAAACTTCCATAGTGGATCTGGTCGTATTTTGCTTGAAGTATTACCATGAAATAATCACTAGTATTCTTTGTTAATATATATGCCTTAGACATCAATCATTGGATGATGACCATATGGACCTCTTGTACTTTAAATTTGATTGATAAAGATATTTTTTATTGATGAGCATATGTTATTTTGATGTTAATAGACATAATACATGTCTTTATAATGATTAGTTCAAATCCATGTGACCTTGGAACATGATAAGAACATGAGATGCCAATGTATTCAAATCACAATATTCTTATATGACCCTAATCAGGTATAATTTTGGTTTGGAAAATGATATAACTTGTGATACGAGTATTTCAGGTGACCAGTAACTGTGTCTCATGGTTCATAGGTATTGGATGCCAAGTCATATACATAAGAACTTGTTAGAGAACAAGTATACTAGACAAACATTCCATGAGAGTGATTCATGGACCATTTTTATGATAATCATGAATAAGTATCAGTACTTCAATGGA
The DNA here is from genome assembly GCA_963693085.1 of Alisma plantago-aquatica. Lineage (NCBI taxonomy): Eukaryota > Viridiplantae > Streptophyta > Magnoliopsida > Alismatales > Alismataceae > Alisma > Alisma plantago-aquatica. Next base: position 1,029,786,180 of record OY856410.1, on the reverse strand, counting down.
GTTGTGATCCTTCAACTTGAGTCACTACAATGATGAGATGGTTACTATCATATTTTAACAGTACTCAACATGAACTTGAAGAAGGTTGCCATAAATGAAGTGAGTGGATGTAGAGAAATTCATATATGCATCATGATTATGTAGAATAAACTTTTTCGTCCCATACAATGAGAGCTATATCCTAGGCCTCTTGATGAGTGACACAAGACTAGTGAATATGTGATCATTCTCATGTGAGTCACTATGTGATATTAAGATCAAATGTATCAACATAATTTACTTGGAGAACAACAAATGTGTATTGAACACAATGAGGATGATGTGTCTGTTCCTTTAGTTCGATCTAGATATATGTGACAAAGGGATCATAAAATATGAAGAAACTGATTGTTTTTGTTAAGTCTTGTCTACCTAATCCTATTACTTAGGTAACTACGATGTGTACCTAGAGACTTCGCATTGTTGAAGGACTGTAATATTAATCATTAAATTCAGTGCTAATGTACTATGATGCCTATAGTGTCGGAAGTAAAGATAGCTCAAAGAAAAGATGACTTGGAATTTATTGTAGTTGTTATAATAAAACAAGGGAACTGAAAGTAACATTTGAGGACATGGAATTAACTAAGGATCCATAATTAGGAAAGTAGTTTCCAAAATTTAGAGACCCACTCCTCCTAGAAGAGAAAATTCCGTGTCATACCAAGACCAGAAGAATCTTATGTTTTGTAAGTCTTTGTGGGTGGTAAAATCCCTCATTTTATGAGGGGTTCCCAAATCCTAATCATAATGTGTGTAAGAAACCCTAAGATGTCAACTTATTATGTATATTTGATATGATTGGAAGCCTTCAGGGCATTCAATATTGTTTTTGAATTATTTCCACCGAGGTCTGAGAAACCAGAAAAGAAACTAGAGAGAGAAGGAAACTATCACCTCAAGATTGTCTTCAAGCGCTTGGGTGGATACTATGAAGATAAATACAAATAGTGAATTTATTTTGAACAAACAACTATAGATTTGGCATAAATTTAGAGAAGATTATATCTGTCACAAATTTGTGTTATGCAACTGACGTCAACTACAAAATAGAACAATCCACAAGATGCACTTTGCATGATGATTGAGATGGACCAGTATACACACAATAGATCCATTGATGGGACTTGCAACCTTCTATTAAAAAATAAGGGTTCTTCCGCAACTAGGGAATTACAATTTTTTTATTCTCCACTAATTAGAGAACCAATGTGCTTCCCAAAGAAAGATCAGAGTGTCTAATTTACACCTCTTACCTGATGTATTGAGATCAGAACCATCATGAGATCGTCTCCTTCATAATTCGACAAGATCAGGGCCATCAAGAGAACAGAGAGTTCAAATTTACTCTAAATTTTTAAATAAAGACATTGGGACTTAATACATGTTAAGGTCTTAAATACAATCAAATGTTTGGTGTATTACATGGATCATATTTGAAGGATACTCAAGAAAATATGTTTTTACCAGACATTTTTGTAAAATGAAAAATGAATTTATGCATATTTATCACTAGAAATGTATGATTATTGTCACCAAAATCATATGACATATGATAATACACATGTACACATGTAAATCCAAAGTGAAACCGCAAAAATAGTTTTGTTTAGTGTATAGTTTGTGGTTGTAGTTAAAGGCTCGTAAATGTGTGTGATTTATATTGCTTGTGGTTGATTGTTTGTAACTTTGAACATGGCTTGCATGTTTCATGTTTGTGTATATTATATTTCTCAAATACAACTTCACATGTGAGTGCATGTCTATGTGTGTCATATGTACATGCACCAGTCGTAAAGAATTAAGCTTAAGACCTTATCCGACATGTGAAACACATGAAGGTATCAATCAATTAATGTGGGTTTACCAAAGAGATGTGCATTGTCCATCTTGGTGAGGTATGAGTGGAATGTGTGGTCTGCCAAAGTAGGATACACATTTAGCAACATCAACATTTGGGTTTTCATTAACTAGGTAACCTTGGTAGAATTAAGTGCATAGAGGCATGCAGATATGTGTTCTATGTGATGGAATTCAATAACTATTGTTCCACATACATCTAAGGGTTTCATATGATGCAATTGGAGTTGTGAGTAGTCAACCAATATGAACCTTGCCCCACAAGAAAGTTATTTTTTGTGACTTTACGAATTAAAAGGGAGGGAATTAATTCAAAGATAAAAATGAGACTATTGTTTAATTAGAGGCCTATTTACATGAAAAACAATTTCTTTATTAATAAAAGTATTAAATCATGCTTGTTTTCTTTGTAGATCACATGACACTAACACACTCTAATTTAAATCGCTTTTTGAGAAAGATAATCTCAATCTAATGAACTTAATAAACCGGTACATAACTTGATAATTGTTCTCAAACATGAGTTCATGCTCGACGTGAAAGATCATGACTTTTTTACATAAATATTCCACTTTGAGGGATACACACAAGATGTATTTTGATAAAATCCAATGATATAGCATTTCCCATGCTAGCATCCATGGTGTGTAATCTACAAAGGTCAAATGGGAACATAAAGGTATATAAAAAAATTTAACATCTCAAGAAAAATGTTTGAAGACCAAGACATGATACATATGACATATCATAGGCGTTATTTCAGAGCAAGCTAGAATAGGGAGTCACATTGTCTTTACATACTCAAGGTGATTGGATATTTAGAGAATATAGAGGTTTTGAGTTTTCCCATGGCCCAAGAATTTTCCATAGATTTAATTCTACAATCTTTGTTCGAGCTTATAACAAATTCACCATGAATTAGAACATGAGAAAAAATGGTGAAGATACTCAATTTGTTACAAACTCCTGAGTTTAAAATGAAAAATGCAAGATCGGTAGTGTTTTTTTATTGTCAATGCATTGAAAAGAGAGACCAAGGGAAATAAGAAGACTACAAAATGTCTAAATTTAAATTTCATTCTTCTAGTCTCACGGCAAGGGAGGTGTAGTCAATGCTAGCAATTGCCAACATTGTCACAAGCATGAACACTAGAAGAGATATTATCTAATCCATCTGGAAAAAAATAAGAAATCCATATATATATATATATCTGTGTGTGTGTGTATATATATATATATTTGTGTGTGTGTATCTATATATATATATATATATATATATATATATATATATATATATATATATATATATGTATATATGTATATATGTGTGTGTGTGACTATATATATGTATACATATATATACATATATACATACACACATACATATACATACTCTAACAACAAGAAAATGTGCTACTTATAAGATTAATATATATGAGTATATGTCTGCAATACATAATTCATATAAAAAAATAATTTAACAGAAAATATTATCAGATTATGTGCGAGTGAACAACAAAAAGTTTTCAAACTTGTTAGCAAATGTTGGTGTTTACACCTCAAAACAAATCTATTTTCATGTTGTAGATCGTAATAACTAAGTTTTCATGTGTTTGTTAACGGAACAAACTCAATTTATTTGTGCATATTGTTAGATTTATTAGTTTGTTATATATATGGACCTATGTATACTCTTAGAAAACCACATACATGAGAGAAAGAGCCTTCTCATGTGGGTGGTCCTTGTCTCTTCCTGGTTTGGGTGCCTGCTAGGCATCTTCCAACCTTTATAGTCACTTCTCTTCTGCTTTCATAAAACTTCCCCATGTCACCTCCTTCAAGCTTCATGATATTATCCTTGTATGTCCATATACTTTTTGCTAATGGAGACACCATCTTATGATATTCACAGGTATGCACAAATCCAGATTTGTACAAGTCATCTTTCTTTGGTGACAACTTTGCTTTTTTCTTTTTGTCTGGTCCTTAACAGCATCTTTAGTTTTTTTTTTACATTTCTTTACTTTTAATTATGTCTTTTTCCCATCATTCCATTCTATTTCAACAAACTCTTTTAGTTATTTTTTTTCTTACTCACGACTTTCCTTTTTGGTCATACTTTCTTTTCCGGTCCTTAACAACGTCTTGAATTTTTTTGTATTTCTTTACTTTCATTTATCTATTTTCCCCATCATTTCATTCCGCTTCAGACAACTCTTTTTTATTTCTTCCTTACTCACGCCTTTCCTTGCTAGTCATGCTTTCAATTTTGTCTTTTTCCGATTTGTGTCCACTTTCTGTGATCCCAATCCCTTCATATGCATCATCCTTGTCACTTGTTGTATTTGGGATTCCAAAGGAAAAACAACAATCAACACATTATGTCTTTGTCTTCGGCATTCAACACAACATGTCATCATTCTATTAGACTGATTTATGACAAGTGTGTCAAGGTCATTGGTTTTCTCTTTCATGATAATGTTATGTAGACACAATTTTCAGATTCAACGTGACACATTTTATTATCTTGACACAAAACAAGAGGCATAACAAATAAAATATGTTAATTTATTTATCTAACCCATATTTTGTAGTACAAAACAACATATGTTCTCATTCTGAGTCCCAAAATGAATGCACATAGCACAACTCTTTTATAACCTCTAAATGGGTGCTTTGCTATCTTCTTATGCACCCTGCATAACTAAAACTCAACCTTTTTCTGCAGCCTACATGAAACTAAACTCAAACAGGCATTGACAGGTGTTGCGATAGTACAATTGGATTCAAATTATTGTCAATAGTTATTTCTGCATTTGACTGTTAGTCAAACATTTGATGAGAACTGTCGCACACCAAATTGATCTGAGGAAATTAAAAAAAACACACAAATCCAAGATGTTGGCTTTTTGGATATGCCACAATCATATTTTGACGGTGCAAGTATTTTTCATTTGTCACTGACATGTGCATTTGGTGTTTCATATGATCAAAGAACTTAGACAAGATCCAACAACAAGCAACATGTAATTTTATATGTGTTTAAATGCTTGTAGGTCAAGTTGTACTATGTATATGCTTTGTACAAGTGCATTTTATACAACTTGATAGGAATGATGTAGGAACAATTTATGATTGCATAATTCTATCCTAAACCCTTTTTCACACTAATATCAAGTCTTTAGGATAGTTAGGTGTCATTAGAAATATCATTTGATATGTTTTCTAAGAAAATTAGTAATGTCTTTACAGGTAATATTTCAGTCTAACTATTCTTAACCTGAGAAAGAGTGATTATAAAGAAAGAGTCATTGTAGAATATAACAATTGCAAATCCAGGCAAGAAACTGTCTCTCGGTCAAACTACACTTCCCCAAAATGGAGCTCGATCGAAGTACAGTTCGACTGAGATCAGTTCGCAATCAAAAATTTGCATTCTTTTTTCTAGTTGTCATAAACTTGTCTTTTGACTGCTATCTGCTAGTTTAGCATTTATTCATCCTAAGCACTTCCAACAACTACATTGATCATTTCTAAGTGTTTCATATATATGACACACACTTGGGAAATCCATTACATGATATCCTTCTTCAAGCTTAGAATATTACATTGATATCTTCATATCTAACCATAGCTTAATACTAGTGTCCTACTCCACCACATATAACCTTTCATATTTCTTCTCGAGAGTTGGTCATCACTTGTTCATAGAGCTCTACATATTGTATATCATTTGAGAGTTGTAGTTTCTTCTTCCTTTCTTGTTCTGTTTACTTGTTCTTGTTGCTTCCAACTACTTCTTGCGAGAAGGTTGTGTGGAAGATTCTTGGAGCTACTTCTCACGAGAGGGTTGCAACCAAGATGGGAGGTTGATTGTGATCTACTCTATTGTACAAGTTCTCCTTGAGCTGAAAAAGGAGGGTTGTCTTGAGCCACAAAAGACAATGATTATTTTACATATTTTGTATCGGTTAAGGAAAGGAATAAAATACAAGTTAAAAATATTGGTTGGTTACAACTAGGTAGTGGACTGATGTCTTTTGACAAAACCACTCTACATCTTGTGTTTTTTGTGTGGTTGCTTTCATTGTCAAATTACTTGATTTATATTTTAGTTGCTTTATCTTTTAAGCAAGTTGCATTTAATCTTGGTGTTTTAAATTAGATAAGTATTATTTTAGCTCCATTCACCCCCCCTCTAGATCTATCACAAGATAATTGCAAGAAGATGCATGATATTTTCTACAACCTTATATTCTCAGCCGCTTCATATACCATCTTCTGAGGCAAGACAATGGGAAACTTAGTGACATAGTAAAGCCTTAAAAAAGACCACGTAATAGTATATAAAGCACCAGAAAAAAGAGAAGGGGTATTGTACTTCTTTTTTCTCTCTTCATGTGGGTTCCTATAACCTGCATGGTTGACTTCTTTTTGTTTCAACTAAGGATTTCCATGTTACATATCAAATTGCCTACATTATTGTGACTTTTCTTTTATCTACAACCTTATATTCTCAGCCGCTTCATATACCATCTTCTGAGGCAAGACAATGGGAAACTTAGTGGCATAGTAAAGCCTTAAAAAAGACCACGTAATAGTATATAAAGCACCAGAAAAAAGAGAAGGGGTATTGTACTTCTTTATTCTCTCTTCATGTGGGTTCCTATAACCCGCATGGTTGACTTCTTTTTGTTTCAACTAGGGATTTCCATGTTACATATCAAATTGCCTACATTACTGTGACTTTTCTTTTATCCTACGATGGCTAAATTATGATAGTGCTTCCTTTTCTCATATTTAACCTACCATGCCTGATCCCGGTAGTACTTCTTTTTCTCATATTTTTTCTACCGTGTTTCATTGGATGGTATTTACTGTCGGTGGGTATTTTATTACATCTGGGCTACCTATAATAGTCCTTTGGAGCCATCAATAGGTCACCAAGTATCACATGTTGTCACTAGCGATGCAACCAATATACCAAGAAGGTCGTTATTATCGTCTAACCACCCACACCTACTACTTTACTCATCGTGGTTGGTGTAAGGGGGAGATACATGAAAAAATGAAAGATCATTGATTTGTACATTGTTCAATTTCCTCATTTCATATGTGCTTTGTCAGTACCTACTATAGTGCATATCTCTTGTAGTAGTGTCTTAAATACGTTGATCTCCTCTTATAGCGCAATATTCCTATAACAATGCACTTATCCCACTGTCAAGTATTATTCTGATATTGGTGCTTCTTATTCAAAATTACTTAAAACAACAATGGTGACTCAAATGACTTCTACACATCTTCCACCATCAACTTCTTTGGATGCTAGATAAGAGTTTGATATTTATTCATGATCCCTCTTGTACGTCTGGCAATCTCAATTTTACATGGAGTCCAATCTACAATTATTGCTTCTACCATGGTTATCTCTTTGTGAGAGAGAAAATGTCCTTGCTACTCCAGTGTGTTATATTCTTCAATGGGGAGTATTAGTGCTTCATTGTTGTAATTTAAAATTCCCTGAGATATCAATTCTTGTCGGGATGGTCAATTTATGTGCGAGAAACTATTGTCTATTTTTGTATTCACTAGCTAGATTGTGTCTCATCCATGCTCCATCTTGAGGAAGTGTTAAGGTTATTAATTTATTATGAATATGGACTCAAGTATACTTAGCCCATTAGAGTATTGAGTATGCTTTCTTGTAGGTGTTCCCCTCCTATATATAAGAGGTTTTTTTTTCTAATAAATAATCTCATTAGCCTCACAATTTACACTCCACAAGTTAGTGGCTTGTTAGCAAATATCGATAGTTACATCTCAAAACAAATTTATTTTTGTGTTGTGGATCTCAATAATTGAGTTTTCATGTGTTTGTTTAAGGAACAAACTCAATTGACTAATTGTGAGTAAACCTGTGGGTACATAAATAAGTTGATACATATCTGTCTAGTGTGAGAAGAGAGTTTTGATATTTAAAGGAACATTTAAAAAGAAAAAAGATCTTTGACCAAGTTATTCGTTTGTAAGCCAAAGTCTCTTAACGACTTTCCACCAAGAGACATGGGACGGACTTTGCTTTACAAATATATGTTGATTGAAGGTAGAGAATAAATAAATGGTTGTATGGGCATCTCACGCCTCAAATGCGTACACTATCAGGGAGTGGGCATTAGCATACATCATAAATACTCGTTCTACTTCCAAGTTTGCTTTATTCAGGCCCCTCTAGTTGGAATTATCATGATTAAGCCATAATCTCACCTAACTAAACCCGATTCTCGATTGCGTACAAGAAGCCGTTCAAGCATAGGTTTAAAGTGCCCTTGTTTGACAAAATACTGCCAGTCATAAGTCAACACCATCAACATAACATCTTACTTGGGAGATTGGTGAGGGACGGGGCTTTCTCATTGGCAAAGAGTTTATTATGTTTGCTTAAGTTATATGCATCATGGTCAAACAGCTCAAAAGTGGTGAGTAATCTCCATGGAACGCCATAATCGGCCCAAATAAAGAGTCTGCCAAAGATGGTATCCAATGTATTCTTGATCAGTATTTACATTTGAGTAACAAAAATAAATAGTTACAAATGCAATGCAAAAGCTTCGGTCACCACTAATTCATGCACCTCAGTCAAAAAAAAGCTTTCGGCACCACTAATTCACGCACTTCATCAAAAATTGTTATGAAGATGGGTTACTGTCATGTTTGGTTCGCAGGAAAGGATTCGAATAGGATCCACACGAGGTTAGGATAGGATAGCGTGTGTAGGATAGAACATTTATTTTCCTATCATGCGTTTGGATGTGCCAAGGAAAGGATTACGTAACCTCATCACCTTCGTCCCTTCAGCAATAGCAGCATGTACAAGATGCACAAGCCAATCTCATGTAGAAGCTAATATTTCCATACACATGCGTACAATGCTTTTATGTCGCTGTGAACAAAAGCAATAACACAACATTCGTCTACTATGCATAAAAGAAATTGACAATCAATTGACGGAAGTCGGTTTATTATCTTGCTTCTTCTTGGTCCTCCACCTTGGCTTTTAGATTCCAAAATCTGATAATCACCTGTATGCGGAATGAGCATGCGTTCGACTAGGGAAAGAGGAGACTGGAATCTAGTGGAAACTGAAAGAGGCTGTAACAACTAGAGGTTGTCTATAGGAGATATGCCGGTGGAAGCGTTTTGGTCGGTGACCGTGGATGCAGAAGACATAGAAGGTCCTGGATCGGAGGTTGTTTGAGCAGATAAGTCAGAAAAATCAGAACAAATATGAAGCTTTGGGTATCGGGGAGTTTGGGGGAGTCGGTGGTTTCGGACTATCGGGGTTATCAAAGAGATGGAGTCCTGCTATCCGGAGCAATACCTAGGGGGGGTGCGGGATGGAGATATCCCACTTGACTAGGATTCCGTAGCCGCCGGTTTATATTTCCTGTGTCAAAAAAGCGCAACCAAACATGGGTTTGCATAGAAGGTAGGATTTCCAATCCAATCCTAGAGTTTATACTATGTACCAAACACGCCGTAAAAGGCTTGTATATGGTACAGCTAACCTAAACATACTGTAGCCATAATGCAGAAAATAATGAACTACCTAGTGTAATGCCACGACATTAGTTTTTCTAATGTTGCCCAGTACCTTAAACATGAAGGATTTAAATGTATTGCTCGTAGAACCCATCTATCTGGGCTTTGCGTGAATTCGATGTACCCATGCTGGTTAGAACCCAAGCTTGTCTTGTTAGCAAGCAAGTGCATTTGGAAATACATTTCTGCAGGCCTCGTCGCTGCCAAAAAGAAAGGAAAGAAAATCATCAAAATTTGTACAGTAGTCATCGCAATTAATTTTAAAATCTGAATTTCAGCCTGGTGTATAGAACCTGCTGGCCAAGAGAACCATTCAGCACGAAGGTTCTTCGCCCATTGCTGTACAAAACCTAGACTTCCTTCAGCAATAGCATGTAAAGAGGAGACGAAAGGTAATCGTATATGTCGCTGCACCTTTGAAAGCGAGCTCACAGCACGATATAGATATTCAGAGCCTAGCTGTTGTCTAGCAAGTTCCAAGCAAATGGCACCTGGTTAAAATACACTATCAAGCTGAGATAACATATAATTGTTTACACAGACCAAACAGGAAATGTGTACCAAACACTAAAGTAAATTTGTATAACAAATGAAATATTATGTAAGCCTGCGATGTTTAAGAAGAACAATAGCAGTTGATGGAAGCAGAATAAAATTTTCAGTTACGCGACTACAAAATAACCCAACCAAAAGTTCAATATGTCAAAATGAAAGAGCCGCAGTATCACAATTACCATGACAGAGTAGAAGGCATCTATCGATGTTGTCTGCAGAAAGAACACTAGACAAAGTGTTTTCTGCATGTACCAAATCCTTGTGCCATAGGAAGTTCTGGCAAAGAACAGAACTTAGAATAGCCAACCAGTTGCTCTCAAATACATTGTTCTTCAATAGAAATGGAACTTCCGAATCTGTGGAGTTGATTTTATCTTGCAGCTCGAATTTATAAGCAAGATAAGCAAGAGATATCCATCCGATCTCGTGATCCGTTCCAAGCTTCATACAGTTGATATATTCATTTCTGAGACTTTTCGAATCACCAATCGCAGCATATGCACGGCAGAGTTGCAAATGTGCAAAAAATGTACTCCCTGGTGTCTCAAGTTTAGAGGCCTGAAATGCGTGACTCATGCATTCATCATGCTCTTGAGATTGCAAGCATATTTCTGAAGCACAAAGTAAAAGCTGAAACTTATGATACTTCAGAAATCCATTGTCTATATGATAGACTTCTCTAGAGAGTAAACTGAATATCAAACGTCTCAACATAGCACAAAGATGCTTTGGAAAATTTTCTTCTCGTGCTTTCTGCATAATGACGAGAGCGAGCAAGTATCTTGCCTTGTCATTCCAAGGTTCTTTGTGCAACCACCTGCAGGAACAAATAGATCAAGCTGGTACCAAAACTTATGGAATTGATAAAAAAGTGAGGGGGTGAATGAAGAAGTGCAAGTAATTACTTTTGCAAATGGCTTATTCTCGATCTTGAAGAATTTTTTTCTCCGCAAGTGGTGAATGAACACCTCTGGTCTGAAGATGAGTTGGAATAGCATGCTACTGATGCACAGCCTATCATTTCATAAGCAGATTTTGAACCTTCATAGGCAGGCAAGCCAGTAGGTCTAACAATGCATCTGGTAGCAGTGTGGGAAGCAAAACGATCTTTAGATTGCAATAAATGAAAACAGAGTTCATTCCTGCCACCAGAAGTGTCAATTAGGATATAACGACTAATCGCATTGCAAGCTTGATATAAATACTGGTATCATCTCAAATTGAAAAAAATGAGCAAGTAGTGGTCTCCTAGAATCAACAAAGCAGGTATTTCTCACTACAAGGCGAAGTAGATATGACCTGCTACACTATAGGGACTTAGGGGTGACTATACATTGAGGACTTAATCGACATATTTCTCCTAGAATCTAGGTGAAACTCCCAGAGAATAGTACAGTACCAGATGCCGCTACAATGTGTTCAGTAGTTGGGAAGGTTGCAAACAGCTCACCTAGCGCACAGCGTCTACGAAATATAGCACACGACATCGCATGATGATGGTGTCACAATAAGATCATGTGTGTTGTACGCAAGGATCAAGACCACATGTGCATATAGAATAGGTCCTAGACCTGAAGACATAGTATAACATAGATATAGAGAAAAGAGTTCCACTCCTTTGTGCTATAAGTTGAGGTAAGAAATTAATTGTCCTCAATTCCAATATAGAAATCAATATATATATAGAGTCAGGCTAGTGTACACTCGAGGGTACGGACATGTGCAACGCAGACCGACTAATGCGCCTATACGAAGCAATACTATTGAGCCAAGCACAATAAATAGAAGAAGAGGAATACCTAAATTAACATGGGATGAGCTTATAAAGAGAGATTTTGAATCTCTACATCTCAACTAGAATATGGCCCATGATAGAGCTGAATGGAAACGAAGGATCCATGTAGCTGACCCCAACATAGTTGGGACTGAGGCTTAGATGATGATGATATAGAGAGAGAGAGTCAAGCTAGAATACACTCGAGTGTATCCGGAGCCGAATGCACTCGAGTAGTTTTTCATGATGCAATATATTTTTTTTAAATCTAATCTATTGATCTTCTTAAACATCTTGTGAATAGCTAATATATAAAATTTGATCCCATTTGGACATTTATAAATCATGTTAGGAAAACCACAAAAATTATACATTTCAAATTAGTTTCGTGCGTCGATTTTGTTGCCCTCGGATGAGTGACTTATACTCATCCAAATGAGCTCAAAATTTATATGTAGCCTAATTATAGTATGACAATAAAGATCAATGGTTTACACTTTACAAAAAAGTAGCCTTGAAATGCAAACACAACTTGAGTGTAGCGTGCGATTGTACACTCGAGTGTATTCTAGCTTGACTCTCTCTCTCTCTCTCTCTCTCTCTCTCTCTATATATATATATATATATATATATACACACACACACATACTTGTTAAGGCGTCAAGGCGACACAGTGTTCCAGTTGAACGCCTTGCGACTAGGTGTTGCCTAGGCGACCTTTAAAAATTTAATTTATGTATATGTTTTATGTATGTATACATGTCTCATGGTTTTGATAAACATTCCCCACTCATATACACAGTTATATATGTAGTTATATACATATTTATGGTTGATCTCCCTTATATATATATATATATATATATATATATATATATATTTTATTGTATGACAAAATAACCAATTACATTTCTAATTATTACTATTAACAATAATGTCAAGAACAAGAACAAAATTATTATAAAGAATGTAAGGGAGTGATCAACAAGTAAATATATATTTGTTGTCATACATAGCTACAAGTATAAAGCAATGTAATCACTATCCTTCATAGCATAGCTACCAAACACAATCTGAATTGAAGGTGCAAAATAAGAAAAATCAAAAGATGTGTATTAAGAGTATTAGATCCAGGTCAAACAAAAAAAGAGTATTAGATCCAATAAAAGTGATATTTGGCCCATAATGTAGACAACGATATTGATTTTGAACATTAATATAGCCAAATTAAACACTAAAATACATGAATATACAACCAGACCCACAAAACGAGGCTAGTTTGGCATTATAAATAAAGCAGCATCACCTAGGCGCAGCCCTTGGGCGCCTTGCCGCTTAGGCGGCGACCTAGGCGAGTGCCTTGACATACACACACACACACATATATATAGAGAGAGAGGTTAAGAAGTGTGTACCAGCCGGTACATGCAACTTATGTGTACATGCCATGAAAATGATGTGTGGAATACATTTATTCAATCCAACCTTATAGATTTAATCAAAATTCAATAGATTAGATGTGTTCAAAAAATTACAACAATACCTCATGTTTATCTTGAGATATAACAATATCTCAATTAACGGTTTTTGCAATTTCTTCAACTTACCGTTGATTAGAAAAGATGCATTTTCTTTTATTTGATGATCTAGGAACATCAGTTTGAAGTAATTTTTGATACACATGTTATCTAAGGTATATGCATCACATCCATAAGGTTGGATTGTCTTTTATACTTTTGTAATCATCATAAATGAAGATGGGTACATATAAACTACATGTACTCAGGTACATAATTCTTTTCGCCATATATATATATATATGTATATATATATATATATATATATATATTGTTTGGAATTTGGTAAATATATTCCGAACCCATAAATGGGTACAAATTACAAGCCACACCTTACATATGGCTTCCATCAAGAAGAAGCAAAAACTTACAATAAATCCCAATTCCTTAGGATGACCATTGGAACTGAACCTAGGTTGCTCTTAAAACATGAATACATAAGTTTTATTTCCTTTTCTAACATAAGAAAGAGCTCGAGCTCATCCTTCCTCTTATTCCCTAACCATCTCGAGTTCCTTTTATCCACAGGAGGTGAATGCAGGCAGTGATCACCCAGATGTTGAAAGTTTTTTCTGCCTTCGACATAGTCTGTATTTCTTGCAGGGAAGCTGCAAGGCTTTTTGGACCCATCTTATTCAATTTCAGGCGAGCTCGGCTCCATAAATATCTCCAGGATTTGCACCCATCATACAGATGACAGCAATCGTCCTCACCATCACCACACATGAAGCAAGTGATAACGACATCCGCTTTCCATTTCTTTACCTTCATCAATGTAAGAAGATAATCTTTGTATGCCTGGAAGGTCACCAGGCTCCATCTCAGGTGGTGCAGGTAGCACCATAATACCTTCGCGCATCTGTCCACCAGAGCTTTTTGTCTACTACGAAGCCACAGATCATCGACACTTGACTTCACATCCCATTTCGGCCAGCAGTCAACCATCCTCCTCCAGGAAGTAGTGTACCCCCATCTATGCTTCGGATTCTGGCTGAGGCTGGTAGAGTATCTACACCTCATCCATTTGGCCCAAATCGATTCACCTAACATTAACTTGCGAATCCAAAACAACGTAAAGAAGTCCGCAAGGTCGTGCAGGGAAGAAGGACCGAGGCCACCCTCATTAAGGGGAAAGGACAAACGCAGCCAGCTCATTGGATGAACTGAACTACCCCAAAGAAAGTCAGATAACATTATCTCCATCCTTCGCAAAATAGACTAAGGAACTTCACCCAGAGTCATCCAATATCTAATTTGACCCATTGCGGCGCTTTTTAAGAGGACAATCCTGCATGTCATGGCCATCTTCGCACCTGGCCATTTACTGATCATATCTTTAAGACGGTACAGGCACTCACGGAAGTGTTTACGTCTTAAGTTACCATCAGCAAGGGGAAAACTTAGCTATTTAGTAGGTCACTCACCCACCTGCAAGCCAATCGCTTCAATAAGGTTCGTCTTTCACTTGCACGAGACCGAGAAATAGGCATGAGATTTGTTTTCATTCAATTTCATGCCTGAAATTTTTTCGAACTCAGCCAGAAGTTCCCTCAGGTATGAAAGGGTACCCGACCTTCCCTCCATGAACATGAGAATATCATCAACAAAGAGCAAGTGGGACATAATCTTGGTCTTTCTGATTGTGTAGGACTTCAACTTCTTAGAACTGGAAGCTTCATCAACCAACCTTGTCAACCCCTCCATAGCGATCGTAAAGAGCAAGGGTGATAACGGATCGCCTTGCCGCAACCCATTGGTACTGGTAAAGTGAACCTCGGGAGTTCCATTCAGTAATAATGAGAAAGATGCAAAGGTAACACATTTTTTGACCAATCTGGTCCATACATCACTGAAACCCAAACCTTTTAAACAGCTCCACGAGTAGTTCCATTTATGTGTCGTAGGCTTTAGTAATGTCCAACTTAAGCAGGCAGCAGGTGTGCTTCCTTGAACATTAAAATTAAGAGTAAACTCCGTAGTAGCCAGCATAGCGCAGTCTTCAATTCTTCTACCCTGAATGAAGGCACCTTGGTTAGGTGCGATGATTCTAGGTAGTATAGATCCCAACCTAATGGGTAAGGATCTTGGTTATGGTTTTGTACAACACTGAGCAACAGGATATAGGCCTGAAGTCTGCCAGGGTTGAGATGATCTCCTTTTTGGGTATTAGAGCTAAGAAAGCATGATTTATTTGTTTAATCATGTTACCTCCATTGAAAAACCACCGGATCGCCTCGACTAGAGATGATTTTATGATTGTCCAATTGCTTCTGTAGAAGAAACCATTGAAACCATCGGGACCAGGGCTTTTGTCAGCTCTGAAACTCCAAACAGTCTCCTTAATTTCATTCTCAACCGGGCATCTAGAAAGCATTCAATTATCCTCATCAGTAACTAATTTGTCCCACTTGATCTCAAGAGATGATACCTCACCACTTTGTTGATTGTATAAGCTCTGAAAGAACTTCGTTGTCTGTTGGACGATATCCTCATCATCATCAACGTAGTCACCCTCGTCGTCATAGAGTTCAGTGATGGTATTCACTGACTCTTCTTTTAACAATGGAGTGGTACATTTTGGTGTTCTGATCTCCACTTTCGATCCACTTTGTTCTACTTCTCTGCTAGCAGTAGCGTTCTTCAGCTCTGTCAAGAAGTTTCATCCTGTCAAGGGTCATCCTCTCTGCGTCTATAAGCTCCTCGTCGAGGGGGTTCCTCCTTAGAGCTTTAGAAATGTCATCTAATTCTCTGGTCTCCTCTTTAAGAAGGTTCCGAAGGTTGACAAAGTTCCTCGACCAACCCTTTAATGCCTTTTTAACATTCTTGAGACGTTGGTTGAAGCAGAATAATGGGTTGCCATAGACCTCCTCCATCCAAGCTTTAGAGATAATATCGCAACATCCTGGCCAATCCTGCCAGAAGTTGAGAAATGATAAGGGTCAATTCTTCTTGGTAACTTCTTTAAGGTTAACCTGTAAAGCCAAGTGGTCAGAGAAACATGAAGTAAGGAGTTTCGTCTTTGAACCTGGGAAGAACTCCAGCCAATCCTCATTGACTAGTGCCCGGTCAAGTTTGTAGGCTATGCACTGCTTTCTTTAGGTTATTATGCCAGGTAAAGGCCTCTTTGCCAATTACTGGTAATTCTACAAGACCAGCTTTGTCGATGGTAGTTCCATTTATGTGTCGTAGGCTTTAGTAATGTCCAACTTTAAGCAGGCAGCAGGTGTGCTTCCTTGAACATTAAAATTAAGAGTAAACTCCGTAGTAGCCAGCATAGCGCAGTCTTCAATTCTTCTACCCTGAATGAAGGCACCTTGGTTAGGTGCGATGATTCTAGGTAGTATAGATCCCAACCTAATGGGTAAGGATCTTGGTTATGGTTTTGTACAACACTGAGCAACAGGATATAGGCCTGAAGTCTGCCAGGGTTGAGATGATCTCCTTTTTGGGTATTAGAGCTAAGAAAGCATGATTTATTTGTTTAATCATGTTACCTCCATTGAAAAACCACCGGATCGCCTCGACTAGAGATGATTTTATGATTGTCCAATTGCTTCTGTAGAAGAAACCATTGAAACCATCGGGACCAGGGCTTTTGTCAGCTCTGAAACTCCAAACAGTCTCCTTAATTTCATTCTCAACCGGGCATCTAGAAAGCATTCAATTATCCTCATCAGTAACTAATTTGTCCCACTTGATCTCAAGAGATGATACCTCACCACTTTGTTGATTGTATAAGCTCTGAAAGAACTTCGTTGTCTGTTGGACGATATCCTCCTCATCATCAACGTAGTCACCCTCGTCGTCATAGAGTTCAGTGATGGTATTCACTGACTCTTCTTTTAACAATGGAGTGGTACATTTTGGTGTTCCGATCTCCACTTTCGATCCACTTTGTTCTACTTCTCTGCTAGCAGTAGCGTTCTTCAACTCTGTCAAGAAGTTTCATCCTGTCAAGGGTCATCCTCTCTGCGTCTATAAGCTCCTCGTCGAGGGGGTTCCTCCTTAGAGCTTTAGAAATGTCATCTAATTCTCTGGTCTCCTCTTTAAGAAGGTTCCGAAGGTTGACAAAGTTCCTCGACCAACCCTTTAATGCCTTTTTAACATTCTTGAGACGTTGGTTGAAGCAGAATAATGGGTTGCCATAGACCTCCTCCATCCAAGCTTTAGAGATAATATCGCAACATCCTGGCCAATCCTGCCAGAAGTTGAGAAATGGAAAGGGTCAATTCTTCTTGGTAACTTCTTTAAGGTTAACCTGTAAAGCCAAGTGGTCAGAGAAACATGAAGTAAGGAGTTTCGTCTTTGAACCTGGGAAGAACTCCAGCCAATCCTCATTGACTAGTGCCCGGTCAAGTTTGTAGGCTATGCACTGCTTTCTTTAGGTTATTATGCCAGGTAAAGGCCTCTTTGCCAATTACTGGTAATTCTACAAGACCAGCTTTGTCGATGGTCGTATTACAGGTACTGAGAACTGAGTTCAGTACTTCTCTACCCCCCGCCTTTTCCTCTCTCTTCCTAACATTGTTAAAATCGCCAAAAAATAACCAAGGGTACTTGATCCCCTTGGAGAGATTTTCCAATTTATCCCAAAGCTCAATGTGTTGCCTCATTAATAAATCACAGAGATAAAAATGATGCCTCCTTTATTGATGCACTTAGCAGTAATTTGTTGATCATCCATGTCCAATGGTTCCACGTCCGACGACTTTGGATCCCAACCCATGCAAACTCTACCATTGTTATTGTGATCATGATTGGTAATCATGCTTCAACCATTTAGTAACAGCTTATTCAACAGTTGAAGGTTGTCTTTCTTTATTTTTATTTCAACGAGCCCTGCAATAGAAGCTTGAATCGACCGGATAACCTCCTTCACCTTCCTCCTCTTTCGTTGTTTGCCAGCACCACAGACATTAGCCATGAAGAAGGTCATTAATGACCCTTCTTGGATGACCGAGTTTTACGTGCCTCGGGCACCCTAGGGCTACCTCCAGCATTGTTGGAGCCTGGAGATTTCTTTTTGCTAGAATCCGCACCCCTCTCGGCCACCCGGGAACCCTAGTTCTGGTCTTGGGCCTCCTTCTCACCTAGATTTTGGTCATCGTCAACAACCACCTCATCTGAGTCCAGTTTCTCATAAATATTATGAGTTGGAACTTTATCCACCTTGTCTACAGACTCCTTCGAGGTATCTGGCACCTTGGTCGACTTATTCTTCCTATTCATAACTGATTAACTGGCACCCATTCGAGTTTATCCTTCTGAGCCGCTTCCTTATGCGTGGAGAGGACAATCATGTTCATTGTGGCCAAAGACCTTGCACTCAGGACACTTCTTCGGGATGTGTTGATATTGTATTTCAACAGGGATCGAGTCTCTCTTAGGCAGATTGACCCATATTTCCTTGGGAGGTTCCTCCTCCGCCTGAATCTCGACCAGAGCTTTCGCCTCTCCAAGGGATTCCTGTTGGGTGGATCGAAGGTCCACTCTGAGAAGCTTTCCAAAACCGGAGGCAACAATACCCACCGCCTTTGTCTGACCAATTCCACCCCATGTTGGGGATCTTTATCCAGACCGGAATCGAACTGAACTGGTCTTTCTTCAAATCGTCGCACGTGTGACGTTCTTTCACAACAACAAGGCAATCATCGAACCATCTAGGTCCCATGTTGATTATTGCATTCTTATCCTCGCCATTGTTGAAGCGTACGAGGAAGAAGTTGTCAGGTTTTGAATATAAGTCAAAACCTCCCTTTGGTTTCCAAACCCTTTTGATCCAAGCCATGAAGTGATAATAGTAGGGTCTTTTTCCCATGAGGTAGACCGAGATCGTGTGCTCCCAAGTCTTCTCCATGGCCTCATAAGTATCCTCGTCAATGGTAACAAAGCGTTTCCCATCCTCGATCACCGCCGGTTTGTAAGTATGCTTAACCTTGAACTGTTCCATGCCTTCTTGCTAGGATTCTCCATCGTGTGATGAAAGCAATAGGAAGAGGAGAGGAGGCCAGCCTCCCCGCCGATCAGGGCAACATCGCCCTTAGAGTCGCCGTCATGATCACCAGAGCCGCCTGAAACCCTAGGCGGTTGTGTATCGTCAATTTTATATACATATATATATATATATATATATATATACAGAGAGAGAGAGTTAGGCTAGAATACACTCGAGTGTACAGACCATGCCGTACACCCCAATGGTGTTTGCCTATCTATACCTTATTTTTCCAAAATCTAATCCATTGATCTTCATGGTTACAATAATAATAGGCCACATATAAAATTTGAGCTCATTTGGATGAGTATAAGTCACTCATCTAAGGACAACAAAATCGACGCACAAAACTAATTTGAAATGCATTATTTTTGCCTCTTTTAGATGTACGACCTATAAGTGTCCAAATGAGCTAAAATTTATTATATAGTAGGTTCTTAAGATAATCAAGAAGATCAACGGTTTAGATTTTTCAAAAAGTTACTCTATCTTTAAAAATGACTGAGGTGTACGGTGCCTCCGGTACACTCGAGTGTACACTAGCCTGACTCTATATATATATATATATATATGTATAGAGAGAGAGAGAGAGAGAGAGAGAGAGTCAGGCTAGAATACACTCGAGTGTATAGATCACATGAATACACTCAAGTGTGCTTGCATATCAAGATTATTTTTTGCAAAATGTAAACCATTGATCTTCACTGTCATACTATAACTAGGCTACATACAAATTTTGAGCCCATTTGGATGAGTGTAAGTCACTCATCCAAGGGAAACAAAATCGACGCGCGAAACTAATTTGAAATGCATAATTTTTGCAGTCTTTATAAGATGACCTATAAATGTCCAAATGTGCTTGCAAAATGTAAACCATTGATCTTCATCGTCATACTATAACTAGGCTACATACAAATTTTGAGCCCATTTGGATGAGTGTAAGTCACTCATCCAAGGGCAACAAAATCGATGCGCGAAACTAAATTTGAAATGCATAATTTTTGCGGTCTTTATAACATGACCTATAAATGTCCAAATGTGCTCAAATTTTGCGTATGAGCTAATCACAAGATGTTTAAGAAGATCGACGGATTAGATTTTTGAAAAAAATATTGCATCATGAAAAACTACTTGAGTGTATTCTGCTCCGAATACACTCGAGTGTATTCTAGCCTGACTCATCGAGTGTACAGATCGCACGAATACACTCAAGTGTGTTTGCATATCAAGACTATTTTTTGCAAAATGTAAACCATTGATCTTCACCGTCATACTATAACTAGGCTACATACAAATTTTGAGCCCACTTGGATGAGTGTAAGTCACTCATCCAAGGGCAACAAAATTGACGCGCGAAACTAATTTGAATCTTTATAACATGACCTATAAATGTCCAAATGTGCTTAAATTTTGCATATGAGTTATTCTCAAGATGTTTAAGAAGATCAACGGATTAGATTTTTGAAAAAAGCATTGCATCATGAAAAACTACTTGAGTGTATTCTGCTCCGAATACACTCGAGTGTATTCTAGCCTGACATTTATAGGTCATGTTATAAAGACAGCAAAAATTATGCATTTCAAATTAGTTTCGCGCGTCGATTTTGTTGCCCTTGGATGAGTGACTTACACTCATCCAAATGGGCTCAAAATTTGTATGTAGCCTAGTTATAGTATGACGGTGAAGATCAATGGTTTACATTTTGTAAAAAATAGTTTTGATATGCAAACACACGAGTGTATTCGTGCGATCTGTACACTCGAGTGTATTCTAGCCTGACTTTGTATGAGTCAGGCTAGAATACACTCGAGTGTATTCGGAGCAGAATACACTGAAGTAGTTTTTCATGATATAATATTTTTTCCATAAATCTAATTCGTTGATCTTCTTAAACATCTTGTGAATAGCTCATACGCAAAATTTGAGCACATTTAGACATTTATAGGTCATGTTATAAAGACCGCAAAAATTATGCATTTCAAATTAGTTTCGTGCGTCGATTTTTTTGCCCTTAGATGAGTGACTTATGGGCTCAAAATTTGTACGTAGCCTAGTAATAGTATGACGGTGAAGATCAATGGTTTACATTTTGCAAAAAATAGTCTTAATATGCAAACACACTTGAGTATATTCTTGCGATCTGTATGAGTCAGGCTAGAATACACTCTGAGTGTATTCGGAGCAGAATACACTCAAGTAGTTTTTCATGATGCAATATTTTTTTCAAAAATCTAATCTGTTGATCTTCTTAAACATCTTGTTAATAGCTCATACACAAAATTTGAGCACATTTGGACATTTATAGGTAATGTTATAAAGACCGCAAAAATTATGCATTTCAAATACGTTTCGCGCGTCGATTTTATTGCCCTTGGATGAGTGACTTACACTCATCCAAATGGGCTCAAAATTTGTATGTAACCTAGTTATAGTATGACGGTGAAGATCAATGGTTTTATTAATAATTCCTGGAGAGAATGGCTTCGCGTTTGAACCACGCGGGAGCGCGTGGAAGGGGGCCCCTGAGGAGCGACGGGGCTGTGACCGGAGATGGAAGGGTTGCTGGAGGCCATCCGTCGACGTCTGGTGATGGAAGATTTCCGTTGGTGGCTGGAGGTCTTCCGTCGTTGTTGGTCGCTTCAGTTAGGGAAGGAGCTCTCTCGTCCTTGTTGAGTAGCGGCGGGGCTGTGACTGGAGATGGAGGGTTTGTTGGAGGCCTTCCGTCGTTGCCTGTTGCTGGAGGTGGTCCGGCGACGTCGGCTGCTCCAATTAGGGAAGGAGTTTCCTCGTCTTTGCCTCTTTGGTCCAGTCTGTTCAAATCGAAATCTGGAGGGAGTGCCAAGCTGAAGAAGGTTCCGGTGGAACTTGCAGATGGTAAGATTGTGTATCCTCAAGCTGAGGCTGAGAGGATTGCGGAGAAGTGGTCTAACGCAGTCTCTGGCTATGTGATTGATCTCAAAGCTCACATTCCTACCCTGGCGAGACATTTGGCGTGGCTGTGGAAAGTGAAAGGTACGATCGAAATCTCTGCTCGGAGCCATGGTTTTTTCATCATCAGGTTCTCAGTGAAAGAAGATATGATCCATGCCTTGGAAGATGGTCCCTGGCTGGTTAAGGGTAAACCTCTCGTTTTGAAACCTTGGCAGATCGGTGACAGGTTGGAAAAAGAATCGCTAGATCTTATTCCGGTGTGGACGCGATTTCTGAATTTGCCGCTTGAATTATGGGATGATTCGATGTTTTCGAGAATCGGAAGTTTTTTGGGAATCCCTGTTGATACTGATCAAGCAACGAAGAACTGTTCTCGACTGGAATTCGCCAGGGTTCAGATCCTGATTGCTACTGGTTCAGATTTCCCTTCTACGGTGTCCTTGAAAAGTGATTCTGGGGTCGAGCATGTCATAGATATTGTTTACGAATGGATTCCCAAGAAATGCCAGAATTGTGGATCGTTTGGGCATGAGTCGAAGACGTGTTCTAAAGCTTCTAGCTCTGGTAAAAACTTGGCTAAGAATGTTTGGATTCCTAAGGAGAAACTTTCTTCTACCTCTGTGGCTGTTGTGGTTAATGAGAAGTCGGTGGTCAAAGATAAATCTCCAGTGGACTTGAGTGATAAAACGATGCCCCCTGCTAATGGTAATGGGAAGAGTACTGAGGTTGATATCAACAAAGGTAGTAGCTCTGAGTGCTCTGCCTCTTCTATAACTAGCTCATCGTTGGCTGTTTCTAATGATGCAACAGAGTGTCCAGTTAGTTCTTCTGTTAGCAGCTCTGCTGGTGATGGGTCTGATTGGGATGCTCTTGCTTTGAAGAAGGAAGATGTATCAGCGACACTACTTGGTAGTGAGAAGAGATTGACTCCTAAAATTGTGGATTCAGGAGCCAAAGATAGTGAAGGGTTTCAATTGGTCGTCAAGTCAAAGTCTCCTCCTAGAGGTGTGACTAGGACCAATAAGAGCAAGAGGCTTATCACTGGTAACAAGGCTGTTATTATTTCTCCTAATATGTTCCAAAGCTTAGGGCTGCTGGATGAGGGGGAAGGAGGGGTTACTAGGACTGGTAGGATTCCAGTCAATCTGACTTATAATGAATGATAATATCTCTATCACCTGTTGGAATGTGAGAGGTCTTAACAATCCTATGCATCATTCTTGTGTTAAAAAGGACCTCAGTAGAGTTTCTTCTCCTATCTATTTCCTTTCTGAAACTAAGTTGAGGAGTAAGAAGATGTCAAAGACTCTTAACAAATTTTGGCCGGATTACAAATGGCTGTCTAATCTTTCCTCTCACCCCTTGGGAAGGGTGGTTATTCTTTGGGACCCTTCTATTGTTGATATTAGTTACATAGAGGAGTCAGATCAGTATATTCATGTTGCTATTGATTGCCAAGGAGTGAAGGTTTTTGCTACTGCTGTGTATGGTGCTAACAATGACAAGAAGAGATCTGATCTTTGGGCTAGTCTGAACCGTATTGCTGCCAATATTAATTCTGCTTTGATTTTGGGTGGAGATTTTAATGCTGTTAGATTGGTTTCTGAGAGAATTGGTAGATCTAACCCCTCTGCTTCCTCTATGTTTGATTTTAATGATTTTATGCTGAGAAGTTCCATGTTTGAGGCTGTAATGAAAGGCTATTCTTTTACTTGGGATAATCGTCAGATGGGTGATAAGTTTACTGCCTCTAAGATTGATAGAGTGCTTTTCAATAATGATTTCCTGGATTTATGTCCTAACTATTTGGGCGAGATTTATTCTACTATTTTCAGCGATCACAAGATCCTTAGGATCAGTTTATCTTCTGAGGGCAGGAAAAAACATATTCCTTTTCGTTTTATTAATGCTTGGGTTGAGAAGGAAGGCTATCTTGAAGAAGTTAGTAAAGCTTGGAATATCGAGGTTAAAGGGTGTCCTATGTACAGGGTTATGAAGAAACTTAAAGAAACTAAGCAAAAGCTTATTGCTTGGAATAAAAGTAGTGTTGGTAATTTGATTGATGAAGCAAGGAGATTGGAAGTTGATGCTGTGGAAGCTCAAGCTTTGGCGGATGGAAATCTGTTGGATGATTCTCTTAGGATTGCTGCTAAGAATAAAAGAATTGAGGCTCTTAAAGCTCTTCAGTTGGAAGAGTCGCTCATTCAGCAGAAGTCCAGAGTGCAGTGGTTAAAACTCGGAGACAGTAACAATAAATTCTTCTACAACTCCCTTAGAACTAGAAGGCAGAGGAACAATATTAATATGCTTCTTATTGATGGGGTTCGAGTTACTGATGTTGTTGCTATTAATTCTCATATTATGGAGTACTATTGTAACCTGTTCAAAGAGCCTAATGATTTTGCTTCTGATTGGAAAGATGATTGGATTTTGCCCAAGCTTGATGATTCTCATATCCAGATTCTTAGCAATGAAGTTACTAGAGCTGAGATTGATGATGTGATTGCCAAGGTGGATGGTGGGAGGGCCCCTGGCCCAGATGGGTTTAATGGAAATTTCTATAAGTCTTCGTGGCATTTTATTGGAGATGTTGTTTCCAAGGCAGTGCTGGATTTCTTTAATAAAGGTAAGCTGCTTAAGGAGGTGAATAGGACGTTCATCACTCTCATTCCCAAATGTAAGAATGCTACTTCTATCAAAGACTGGAGGCCGATAGCTTTATGCAATTTTGTGCAAAAGATCATCTCCAAAATTCTTGCTAATCGGCTCAGTAGAATCTTACCTGATGTGATTGATATTAGTCAATGTGCTTTTGTTCATGGGAGAAATATTAAAGATGCTATTCTGACTTCTAATGAGTTGTTGTCTAATTTCAATAAAGCCTCATGTGGGTCCAAATTTTGTGTGAAGGCAGATATTACGAAGGCTTATGACTCTGTTAGGTGGTCCTACCTCTTGAAGATTATGGAAGGTATGGGGTTTCCTTCCTTCTGGTGTAACTGGATCTACACTATTCTGGATACAGTTTCTTATCAGATTCTTATTAATGGAGAGTTGTCTATTCCCTTTAAACCTTCTAGAGGTCTGAGACAAGGAGATCCTCTTGCTCCACTTTTATTTGTTATTTGTATGCAAGGTTTTTCTAGTATCATCAATGCTGAAGTGAAGAAGAAATCATTTAAACCTATTAAGTCCAGGGGATCGGATATGAATATTTCTCATATTCTGTTTGCGGATGACCTTATGGTCTTTGGAGAAGCTTCTGAGATCAACTTGTGTGCTATGAATTCCATTATTCATGATTTTGGCAATGCTTCTGGTCTTCGGCTTAATCAAGGCAAAAGCTCTATCTTCTTCAGTAAACAGGCTTCTATCACTAATCTTGCGGATAAGTGTAATATTCCTATTGGGGAGTTGCCTGTTAGCTATTTGGGTATTCCTTTGTTTTTTAGTCATCTCACCAAGAGTCTCTGCCATCCTCTTATTGATTAGATTAAAAGCAAGCTTGAAGCTTGGAAGTGTAAGTCTCTCTCTTTGGTTGGGCGTCTTGAACTGATTAGATCTACCTTATCTGCTGTGTATGGTTTTTGGGCAAATGTCTTTCCTCTGCCTTCTAGTGTCTGCAATGAAGTTGATCGAATCTGTCGTGATTTTTTGTGGGGAGATAAGGAGGATGCTAAACACTTTCACCTTATGGCCTGGGAGAAAGTGTGTATGCCGAAGAAAGAAGGGGGGCTGAATATTAGACTCTCTAGAGATGTGTGTAATGCTGCCTTGTTGGTGAATTTCTGGAATGTAGCTAATAGGAAGGACTCTTTGTGGGTTCGATGGATTCATTGTAGATACTTAAAATCAGATTCGATTTGGAAGATGGATCCTATTCTTAACTGTTCTTGGATGTGGAATAGTATCTTTAAAGCTAGAGATACTATGTTGAAGTACACTAGATTTATCATTGGCAATGGTGAAAGAATCTTGCTTTGGCGAGATCCCTGGCTGGAAGATGGTAAGTTCTTGGCTGATATGTTTGATAAGGCGGCTTATCTCAATCTTGGGTATGGTCTTCATGCTAAAGCCAGCTGTATTATCTCTAATGGGCAATGGAGCATTGCTAATACTAGAAGACTTGAGTCCTTAAAAAGTTTTCTGGTGGACAATTATAATCCTTCTATTAATGAAGATCGTGTTCTTTTCGATGGGAAGGATTCTGTTAATCTAAGGATGGTTTGGAATACTATTAGATGTACATCTCCTACTACTCAATGGAGTTCTTGGATCTGGAAGGAACATGCTCCTATTAGATTTAAAATTAATGTGTGGAAGATCTTCACTGGATGTTTGCCTACTGTGGATAATCTGAGAAGAAGAGGGATGGTGCTGACTTCTATTTTCCTTCTTTGCTGTTCTGCTGGGGAGGATATTTTTCATATGTTCTGTCATTGCTCGTTCGCTGTTGAGCTTTGGAATAAAGCTGTAGCCAGTGGTTACGTTGACTTCAAGCCCGCCCAGATCAATGATCTGCTGAAGATGAAGAAGTCTAGGGAGATTGGTTGCTGTTTAACCATTCTTTTTCATATTTGGAGATACAGGAACCTTGTTATTTTTGAAGAGTGGTTTCCTAGTGTTGATGATTGCTGGAAATCCATAGATACAGATTGTATAGCTCTGTATAGATGATTATGTTTGTTCCTTGAACTTTTGTACATGTTTTGGAAGTGGTGTTGAACCCTTCCATGTTTTTGTTCTTTGGACCTTTGTACACTGTTTGGAAGTGGTGTTGAACCCTTCCATTTATCAATAAAGGTTTTGCGCGCTTGGGTGACCAAAAAAAAAGATCAATGGTTTACATTTTGCAAAAAATAGTCTTGATATGCAAACACACTTGAGTGTATTCATGCGATCTGTACACTCGAGTGTATTCAGAGCAGAATACACTCAAGTAGTTTTTCATGATGCAATGTTTTTCTCAAAAATCCAAATCGTTGATCTTCTTAAACATCTTGTGAATAGCTCATACGCAAAATTTGGGCACATTTGGACATTTATAGGTCACGTTATAAAGACCGCAAAAATTATGCATTTCAAATTAGTTTCGCGCGTCGATTTTGTTGCCCTTGGATGAGTGACTTACACTCATCCAAATTGGCTCAAAATTTGTATGTAGCCTAGTTATAGTATGACAGTGAAGATCAATGGTTTACATTTTACAAAAAATAGTCTTGATATGCAAACACACTTGAGTGTATTCATGTGATCTGTACACTCGAGTGTATTCTAGCCTGACTTAGTATGAGTCAGGCTAGAATACACTCGAGCGTATTCGGAGCAGAATACACTCAAGTAGTTTTTCATGATGCAATGTTTTTTTTCAAAAATCTAATCCGTTGATCTTCTTAAACATCTTGTGAATAGCTCATACGCAAAATTTGAGCACATTTGGACATTTATAGGTCATGTTATAAAGACCGCAAAAATTATGCATATTTCAAATTAGTTTCGCGCGTCGATTTTGTTGCCCTTGGATGAGTGACACTCATCCAAATGGGCTCAAAATTTGTATGTAGCCTAGTTATAGTATGATGGTGAAGATCAATGGTTTACATTTTGCAAAAAATAGTCTTGATATGCAAATACACTTGAGTGTATTCATGCGATCTGTACACTCGAGTGTATTCAGAGCATAATACACTCAAGTAGTTTTTCATGATGCAATATTTTTTTCAAAAATCTAATATGTTGATCTTTTAAACATCTTGTGAATAATAGCTCCTACACAAAATTTGAGCACATTTGGACATTTATAGGTCATGTTATAAAGACTACAAAAATTATGCATTTCAAATTAGTTTCGTGCGTCGATTTTGTTACCCTTGGATGAGTGACTTACACTCATCCAAATGGGCTCAAAATTTGTATGTAGCCTAGTTATAGTATGACGGTGAAGATCAATGGTTTACATTTTGCAAAAAATAGTCTTGATATGCAACCACACTTGAGTGTATTCATGCGATCTGTACACTCGAGTGTATTCTAGCATGGCTCTGTATGAGTCAGGCTAGAATACACTCGAATGTGTTCGGAACAGAATACACTCAAGTAGTTTTTCATGATGCAATATTTTTTTCAAAAATCTAATCCGTTGAACTTCTTAAACATCTTGTGAATAGCTCATACACAAAATTTGAGCACATTTGGACATTTATAGGTCATGTTATAAAGACTGCAAAAATTATGCATTTCAAATTACAAAACTTAATTCTTGTTGTAATGTTCAAAATTAATTCTTATTGTTAGCAATAAACATTCTGATTCCCAATTGTTTGTGTGTGTGAGTGAGAGAGAGAGAGAGAGATCTATAAAGTTACAAAACCTAATTCTTGTTATGTTCAAAATTAAGTCCTATTATACCATCAAAATAGTTAGGAAGCAAATGTTAACCTTGAAGAAGTTATGTGGCATATCTAACTTTATCATTTAAGGCATTAATAATAGCTTGGGATCATGCCAGATATACTCATTATATAGACACTTGTAGAACTTAAAACAAGGAAATGTGAGGTTTTGCATGCATCATTCATGCACTGATATAATAAACAAATTAAGATTGGCCAAGTGATGTAGGACAAGCTCAACCTCTATGTACTTACGAACATAGGCGTCATTGTGTTGTTGTTTAGGCTTTATTTAGCTTGCTTTGTTTTATTATGCTTTTCCCCTTTTGTTAGGCTCTTGTAAAGTTGTGTGGTTAGTCCCACATTGACTACCACCAGTCTAGCCTTTGCTTTAGGTGCCTATATAAAGGCATGATTATTCCATTGTTTAGAAACGTTGAATATTATGAACCAAAGTCACAAGTTACTTTCATTAGATAAATCTTGTAGTTATTAGTTTTTCATTAGTAAGTATCAGAGCCTAACTTTAACTTTGCTTATGGTTTTTCTCCTAACCCACCTCGTTGCCACCCTACCTCCCCTGCCACCAGTCGCTAGCCACTAACAGTCAATGTCCACTGCCAACAGCCACTATAACCTCTCTTAAGCAACCCCCCCCCGCCCAAATTTAAAATTATTTCAACTTGTATTGTTTTGGGACTCTTCGTGCAATCTACAATGTCAAGCAATTGCCCTACCAGCCCCATTCTGGAACCAAACCAGTGTAGCACCATCCCACCAGCCTTCTCCCTATGCTTCTCAAGCCTAGTCACTGTAGTCAGTATAAACCCTTAATATGTCGGGTAAAGATGGAAATTCATTATGATTGAGCTAGGGCCTATTCATTAGGAAAATACTCTTCACGCCAGTTAGTCACCAGTGTCAAACCTATGGTATTGTATGCCCCCAACTTCTGGGTGGTACAGCATTCCCCCCTAAACCCCATCCCTTTGTGGATTTCCTGACTGCCATCCAAGACAACCATGTCTACCACCGTACTAATGCCACTGACCCTATGTGGAACCTGATCCCTACTCTCCAGTCTCCACATTGCTTTTGTGAGAAACCATTCCCATTCCAAACATCCTCACTGATGACAACTTATAATCAGCCTAATCATTTTGCACCACTACATGTCGGCACTTACACCAACTATAGACTTGCCCCACCTCTCATTCACGGTGTTCCTCCTCCAGTAGCCCGTTATGCGCCTTAGTATCCACATGTTGGACAGTTTCCCCCTCCTCTTCCTCCTGAAAGTCCACCTTTTGGACCTAGACCTCGTTTTCACCCTCCTAGCCTGATGAGTTCCAAGGCCAACTGTGTGACCCTGTGTTCCCTCCCAACCATCGGAACCACTACTACCCTGGCCACAATCCACAACCTCATGATACTATTACGCACCACTACATGTAGCTACTTACACCAACTATAGACTTCCCCCACCTCTCATTCACTTTGTTCCTCCTCCAGTAGCCCCTTATGTGCCTTAATATCCACATGTTGGACAGTCCCCCCTCCTCTTCCTCTTGACAGTCCACCTTTTGGACCTAGACCTCATTTTCACCCTCCGCCTGATCAGTTCTGAGGCTAGTCGTGTAGCCCTGTGTTCCCTCCTAACCATCAGAACCACTGCTACCTTGGCCACAATCCACCACCTCATGATGATATTATCGCAAAGTTAAGGAGGAAGCTCGACAATTTGAGGCAGTGTTTTAAAAAGTGGTATGTGTTATGTGTGTAGAAAGCTCACCTTATAGAGTATATGCACTATGCGGGAGTACATGCGGTTTGGATTTTTTGATAATTTTAATGTATTTAAATAATCACACAATTGTATATTTAATTTGTACATTTACATATTTGGACCCTAAAATGTGATATAAATTCAGATATAAAGTTTCAATGAAAAAGTAAAGCACCATATAGAAAGCATTCTACAATCATTTAAGCATTAACTCCAATAAAAGCACCCACAAAATGGTTTAACACAAGTACATAATAATGAAGACTAACCAAATCATACAAAAAGATGCATGCATGTCCTAGAGGTCCAAAAGAACAAACATTAAATAAGCATGCGACTCATGTACAAAACATACAACAAGATAGTACATCAAGAGAATGTTATCAATAAAATATAATACAGTTTAGGCCGAGATAACAAATGTCGATCTATAAACCATAGACTAATTGGCCTTATAAGCGGTTAGTATTTGTGGGCCGCTTCTGAGGCCCATGCGACCTTTTTTTTTAAAACATTGTTTTGATGGCAAGCACGATTCCAAGGTTTTAAGATAAATGTTCTTGGCAAGGCATTCGGCGTGGCATGAAGCATTTAGGTCAACCCTTCCCATCATGTTTTGGGATGAGATGAAGACCATGCTACATGAACGGTATGTCCCTATCCAATATCAGCCACAACTTGTTTATGATTGGATGAGCCTAAGCCAAGGATCAATGTCAATTCATAAGTACAGGGAAAATTTTGAAAGTATGGAACCATTGTTTTCGTTATGATTTTGACTAGCAACTAGGCACTTGCTTTGTGACACCCACAACCTGATATTCAACACAAACTTGAATTGCCGCAGTAAGATGACCTTGACAAAGCATTCCACCATGCCCAAAAGGTTGAGAGGTATGTCAAACGCATCTCGTAGGTCCTCCTTTTCTCGTTTTGGGCAACGAAGTTGCTCCACATATAACCCTTCTACTACTCTGTCTCATTTTGCACATCCTCTACCTCAACCCCCATCACCAAAGTTCTTCAGCGCCTTCCTCCAGTAGGCAAGGCGGTAGTGACCACCTCATCTCGCCCTCCTCCGCAAGGCTATGGATGCTTTCACTACCACATCACTACTCATCTGGCTGCCTAATGCCCCTGGTGTGCTCACTTCATGTCTTCCGACTCTCCTAACGCCACCCCTAAGGATGCCATCGAGTATAAGGAAATGTTACTGCCTCTGAACCTTAAGATAATCACGTTGATTATGCTTACAATATGATCTATCATCATCATCATCATCATCATCATCTAAGCCTTAGTCCCAACTATGTTGGGGTCGACTACATGGGTCCTTCATTTCCATTCAGCTCTATCATGGGCCATATTCTAGTTAAGATGTAGAGATTCAAAAACTCTCTTTATAAGTTCATCCCATGTTAATTTAGGCCTTCAAATCATGTGTGTTCCTACTGCCGCTTCTGAAGGGGGCAAATGGAAACGCTCCACTCCTATGAAAACCTTCTTCAAGCATGTTGGTAACAGCCATGGAATTAAATTTTGATCAAAATTGCAAAATTTCGCTCAAAATTTCATTTTTTTTCAATGGACATCAAAATTTACAATCAAACATCCAAAACGCACAAAATGGAGGGAATTGGATGTAATTTTGTGAACTTTCAATCCTAGGTGCGAAATTTTGCCAAACAATGTGAAATTTCACAGCAAAAGGCCCAGTTTGGGCCGTAATTTTGCGAAATGGTACAGAAACATGACTTAAATTTTGAGAGATTTGTTCCTAAGGCTGCTAATAGATCTTGGGTATTTTGGCAATTTTTTTTTGAACTTCTTGCTTCAAAAGGCTATTTTTCTTAATTCTAAGGTATATTTCCCCTATCCCTAGACCATATATACATTACCTTCATCAATTTCTACACTTTTCTATAGAGATGGAAAAACACTCTGAAAATAACAAAGTTCTTTCTTGGATATATGTATAAATGTCCCATGTAACCTAGTTAAATGCTAACACTAGACTTATACAAGTTGTAGTTCGTTTGTAACTTGTAACTGATTTTTTCAAATTCTCAGTTGTAACTTGAAGTTTTAATAGTCTAATTGTCTAGAAGACTTGACATTTCTATTCATTTGTACATTGACTCATCAAGACGTGGATCCGACCCTAACCTCCTAAACATATAAACTTATTATATAATCTAGTGTGTTTATATCTAGACATTGTATTTGCAAAATTTCATAACTTCGTTCCTTCATTTCGCCATCGAAATTGTTCAGCTTCCTTCACTTACAAATGTGGGAGACCCCCCCCACATATCAATATGAAATATTATTGGATATTTGACTAGATCTTGGCATTGAGATCGTCCTAGTAAATTTTCATGATTAAATACACTTATTTGGTAATCGTTAGGGCTGTAAAAATCAAAATTGCAGTCGAAATTTCGAAAAAAATATGTTTCAGGGCCATCGGACACGACATCAAAATCGGACATTTTATTTCTTGACAACAGCTACAAGCTCCTCGTTGACGGCAGTAGTTCCCAGACCATTATCTCAACCCATGGTTTGAAGCGCATTGATTTGCGCCCAATACCCATTCCTCAGTTACACAAGGTACATTGGGTTAACCAAAATAGTTTTCCATCATCAAACATTGCCTTGTGCTTAGGTGCTTATCCAGACCACTTTTGGTGTGATGACTTGCCTATGGATGTTGGCCATGTCATCCTTGGTCGTCCCTAGATCTATGACCTAGATGCCCGCCAAAAAGGACGTTCCAATATTTACACCTTCAAGCAAAAAAGCAAACACATACAACTTGTCGCTACTCATTTCAATTTTCCTCAATAAAACAGGTCATCAAATCCCCAGAATTTGAAAACCAAGCATTCTCTAGACCTTGTCATTCGTAGAGAGGTGGAAGAGGTCATTCAAGAATTTGGATGCATGTGTATGTTATACATCAAAGAAGCCACTCATATGTCTGGTTTCCAGTCCCCCACCACCAGAACTTGGTTCCCTTCTCGACAGGTTCAAAGACATGAGACATGCTAACCTCCATGATGAGCTCCCACCTTTGTATGATATTTAGCACGAGATTGCTATAATCTCAAGGTTGTCGCTCTCTAAACGGCCTCATTACCACATGAATTCTACTGAGCATGTTGAATTGAAACACAAGGTCGATGTCCTCCTCAAAGGTTTTATCAATGAGAGCAAAAGTCCTTGTGTGGTTCTCTCTCTCCTTGCCCCCAAGAATCATGGTGGTTGGAGAATGTTTTTAGATTGTTGACCCGTCAATAAGATCACTATGAAGTGTCAATTTCCTATCCCACGCCTTGACAACATACTTGATCTATTAACATGATCTCACTATTTCTCCAAGATTGACCTCGGTAGTGGTTACCACGGAATCTGTGTCAACGAGTCTCACAAATGGAAGATTGTCTTTAAGACTCCAAACTAGTGAAATGAAAAACATGTTGAGACGTCACTTAAGAGGGTCAGCACCTCAGCTGTTTAAATATGCCCCTGAGCGCTAATTAAGTGAATATGTAAAAATTGACTTCCTTTTCCCGTTTTTTTCCCGCTTTTTTCCCTAAAATATTGTTGTAAGCGTGTAACATTAAATAAATTACATGGTCCAAGTATTGACTATAAAAATGTTAAACTTATATACATGAAATGTTCTATGATAATTTGTAGTACTAAATTAGATTGCATACTTTGTATGCAATAGCCATAATAATATGTTATTGTTGTAATGTATACAAGCAAATCATATATAACTATCATCTAATTTAGAATGCATACTTTGATTAAATGTACCATTGTAATGTATAACTAACTGATGATATTCAAATTTAACAATAAGTTAAGGTATCTATGATAAGTCTATTGTTCATTGTTTATCTATGTAAACATATGATGCAAATTACACATTGTTTTATAGTTATGTAGGGGGGTTTATTTATGATAGTCTATTGTTTACTATGTTATAGCTATAATCATCATTTTATAGTTGTGTTATTAACTATTTGGGAGTATTATATTGTTGTGTAGAGTGTTTAGATATGCATAAAAGTTCCAAAAAAATAGTATTTATATACATATGTTTGTAATTTTGTATATAAGTATATGGGAAATCAAAACCTGCTATTTCAAAAATCACCCACTTAGCGCCTAAGCAGTTACAAGGTGTTGTCTGCATGCTTACCACTTAACGCTTTTTAAAACATTGCTCCAGACCTATTATATGAATGGTTGGTCATGCCCTTTGGCTTGTCCAACGCACCCACACCTTCATGAGAGTGATGATCCATGTGTGGCAGCCATTCATTGGTAAATTTTTGGTGGTCTACCTTGACGTAATTTTCATTTTCAATAAAACCAAGGATGACCACCTGGCTCTACTTCAACTTGTTTTCCAAATGCTTCTCTTTAAGAAATTGTATTTCAATCAAAGAAGTGTTCTTTTTTTCAAGATAAAGTCATTTTCCTAGGCTACTTTGTATTTGCTACCAATATTGAGACTGACTTTACCAAAGTCAAATCCATCACTCATTGGACCACGCCTACTACAATCTTTGAGCGACCTAGCTTTCACGGGTTGGCCACATTTTATGGTCACTTTTTAAGGTTCCAATTCCAGTATTGCTCCATTCACTGAGTTGACGAAGTGAATGAAGTTGGGAGTGGAAGCCATCCACTGTAGAGCCTTTAAAGTTATCAAGTCAATATTGATGGAAGCTCATGTTTTTCGCCTTCCTAATTTTTCGATTCCATTTGAGGCTTCATGGCGATGCTACAGGAGTTGGCATTGTTGGCATTTTGGGGCAAGAAGGCCGGCCACCCTGATGCATTTTTTTCAACAAGAAACTAAATGACACAAAGCACAAATACTCCCCTTATGATTAAAAAAATCAAACATTGTGCAATCCATGTGCCATTGGCAGTACTATCTTCTACATCAGGAATTCATCCTCTGGTCTCTGACCACCAAGCCCTCTGCTTTTAAAACTCTTAAAAGAATTTTTGTCTGACATGCCAAGTGTGAGTTTCTCCATGAGTACACTTTTGTTCTCAAACATCCATATGGTATTGAGAACAAGGTTGTTGATGCTCTCACTCATAGTTTCATTACTCTCCAGTCAATGAGCATTGAAGTTGTGCGATTCGACTGTTAGAAGGATCAATACATGACATGTCCTGATTTTTGGAATTGTCCACCCCGACCTCTTTGGTAGCACATCGGATGATCTTATTTTGTTCGACGTGATGGATTTCTCTTCCACTACACACAGTTGTGCATTCCCTCCACTTCAGTTCGAGATTTTCTCATTTGTGAATTATATGTTGGTGGCCTCCTGGTCATTTGGTAGGCATAGAATCACTGCTCAAGTCGATGACAGATTTTATTGGTCTTCCTTATGTCGTGATGTTGTCTGCATCATGTTTTTGGTTCGTCTTGTCAATTGACAAAAACAAAAAGACAAAATACGGGCTCCCAAACTCCCCTCCCTATTCCACATGAATCTTAATAGGACCTAAGTATGGATTTCATTCTTGTCCTACTTCGCACCTCATGCCATGATTGTCCACATTTTCCTAAGATGGCCCACTTCATTCCATGTAGTAAAACTTTTGATTCCTCTTGTATTTGTTTGTCTTTTCTTTAATGAGGTAATTAAGCTATACAGAGTTCCTGTCACCATAGTGTCTGACCATGATGCCAAATTTATTAGCTACCTCTGGAAGACTCTTATGGAAAATCTTTGGTACCAAACTCTAATTCTTTTCTACCTTCCATCCTCAGACTGATGGTCAAACTAAGTTGGTCGATCGGAGTTTGGGTAACCTTACTTGATGCCTTGTCGCTGGGCAATTAGGATTCACCTTTTTCTACCCCTAAATTTGCTTTTAATAGTTTCATCAATCGATTCCCGGAGAAGAGTCCGTTTTGAAGTAGTTCATGGTTACAAACCACATCAGTTTGTAAACCTCGTACCTCTACCCACCGATCTGTGCCCTTCCCATATGGTAGAGACATTGGCCAACACATTCGTGATTTGCATACTAGAGTTGCCAAAAACTTATTTTCTCATGAGAAGTGTAAGCTTTCTACAGATGCAACCGTAGGTTTTAAGAATTTAATGTGGAAGATTATGTGTTGGTATGTGTGTGTCCCGAATGCTACCCTGAAATTCTTTCAAGAAGATTCACGCCAGAGCGTTTAAGACCATTCCAATTACTTAGTCAACAAGGAACTAATGCCTACATATTGAATCCGCCAGCAGATTAGGGCCTTAATGTTATATTCAATGTGGAGTATCTTTATTGTGGTACATTCGATCCCCCTCGAACACTGGTTGTAGCCTCTTGAGAGTGCCATACTGCTTCACCATCTTTAGCAGCTCTACCTCCGCTACCTCAACTTCCTCAACAGCCACCTGTGAGCATCGACACCGTCCTTAATGACCAGATTGTGCTCATCAGTCAGGGCATCATAAGTTGCTTTTTGGTTTGTTGGCTTGATCATCCTCTTGCAGGAACCACATGGATCACCGAGGAAAACCTCACCATATTGATGCAGATTTTCTTGAGCACTATCTCAGTATCAACTCGACATAATCAAGTCTTTTGCAGCCGAGGGAGGTTGATGTAGGACATGTTCTGCCACTACGTACTTACGAGCGTGGACGTCGTCTCGTTGTTATTTAGGCTTCATTAGTTGAATCATTTTATTACGTTTTTTCCCTTTCATTGGGCTCTTAAAAAGCTGTGCTTGAGTCCCACATTGGCTACCGCCCATCCAGACTTTGCTTTGGGTGCCTATATAAAGGTTTTATTGTGTCATTGTTTAGACAAACTGAATTATGTGAATCAATGTTGCAAGCTATTTTCATTAGTTAAATCATGTAGTTATTAGGTTTACATTATCAAGTTGATCAAGGTTGCATTAACACATTCTCCAAGAATAAGATGTTTGCTTCATGTAACAAACTAATTTGGTCTCTCACATAGATATCTATCCCCAATATTAAATACAAAGTAAAACCTGGCGAGATTCAATTTTGATATTCACAAAAAAAACTCTAGTTCATCCAAACTAGTTAGCTGAACTCTCACAACGTAGAGTAGTACCAAAGACATAATTGTATTTGTAGGTAACTTTACTATAGTTAGCTAACAGCCGCAAATATTTTATAAATTAAAAGAACGAAGATAAAGATATGTATTCACTAAAACTTATATTGTATGATTTGGCAACTGCGTACAGGTTTTTTGTATTCCAAAGTACTGAATTCTTCAACTAAGTGTTGAAATAAATGAAGCACTAACCAATAAGCTACCTTATCAAACTACTATCTGGATGCATATGAAGAACTCTTTTGAGATAATTTACAGACGTGTGGAATTCCAGATTATAATCTTGGCCAACAGTCAGCTGCAAAGTAGAAAACAGAGGTTACTGGCTGAAAGATGACATAACTATAAATGATAATCTATTGGCTCATATGGTAAAATAACAACTAGTTATTCCTAATTCCTTGAGTAAATCAGAGTATCATCTTTATAAATCCTTTATATGACAAAGCAAAAGTATTTAACACTTAAATTGAGGACAAAACCGAAACACTTCACACAAACAGGATTTAAAGGCTTATGTAAAAAACTTTCTGAAAGTAACCAATTTATGCTGCCAATATGCATGGCCATATAGAATGGATGTGGTTAGTGAAACCAGAATAAGGTAACCAAAATTGACTGTTTGCATGGAGACAGTTTTCTGGATAAATTCGAATTCAACTGAGTCGAAAACTGGTGCATTCTTTAAAACACTTTTCTAAAGCCAAACTTTCTGTACTCTTTAATTTGAAGAAAGCTCCATATTGTCCCTTTCAGTTTTAGTCCCCAACCAGGAATTCTTCTTGAGGTTGTTAGAAGGGAAAAAGGGGTGTGTAAATAACAATTTAGGAATCTGTTTAGGCATAGCGGTTCGCAACACCCACTCTAACCCGGAATTAGACCCGTTAATAGCCCAGTAACAGTCAAATTCCAATGTTCAGCGTTCATCGTATTTTTAAAATACCGCTCCTCTGTCTTTTATATCTCTTATAAGCCAAAAAAAATTATGTCTGGCATAAGCCAAAAACTTAGTATCAGTTACTCACGGCTCACATGGCCGACCACAACATAGTTGGGACTGAGGCTTAGATGATGATGATGATGATGAATGAA
This sequence comes from Alisma plantago-aquatica, assembly GCA_963693085.1. Lineage (NCBI taxonomy): Eukaryota > Viridiplantae > Streptophyta > Magnoliopsida > Alismatales > Alismataceae > Alisma > Alisma plantago-aquatica. The sequence goes on along the minus strand of OY856410.1, from coordinate 1,029,747,427 downwards.
AGATTGTAAATCTTCCTTATAAGTTCTCCCTAAGTTAATTTAGGCATGCGCCTTCCTCTGTTAACTCTACTCAAGTCTATCGCATTACTTTGGATTGGCACATTGGTTCTGCCTTGTACATGTCCATACCATCTGAGGCAACCCTTATGCAGGTTGTCATCAATACTCGCCACCCCAACCTTACTACTTATATAGTTACTTCTCCAGTAATCTTCATTATCTTCCGAGACAACGACTTATATTTGCAATGCTGCCACATTTATCTTGGTAACGCCTTGTTTTTCACTTCCCAACATTCACTCCCATACAACATGGCTTGCCATGTGGCTCCTCTGAACCTTACCTTTCAATCTGAGAGGAACCTTCTGGTCAACTTATTTCAGTTGCACTTCTCCATTTCATACATCATGTTGTAATCATGTGACTTACATCATCTTGAACATCCCCGTCCATATGAATAATAGAATCCAAGTATCAAAATTTATCACATCTTGGTACATCCACTCCATCCAACTTACCACTAGCAGTCACAATAGCAAATCAGTTGGAATTGCAATGCATATACTCAATTTTACTTCTGATGATCTTATAAAAACGTTAGATTCCAATGCATTTTAAAGTTCAACTTTGTATTTCAATTTGTTTTTAGTTTCATCAATCCGCACAATATCATCAGCAAATAGTGTACACCAAGGGATATCATCCTAGACATACTTTGTCAACTCATTCATAACAAGAATGAACAAATTTGGCTCCGAGTCGATCCTTGGTGTACCCAACTATAATAAAAAATATTAGAACATCCCCTCTAAGGGTCCTAAAACCTGCAGTCGGATTATCATACATGTATACCATCAATCAATCTATGGATTGCGACACCTTTTGCTTTAAAACCCACTAAATTATTCCCCTCAATACTTCATCACAAGTCTATTCCAAATTAATGAAAACCACACACATCTCTCTTTTTTTTTACTTCTTCATAAGCCTCCTTATCTAAAAATAGCAATTATTGTTGATCAACCTGGCTAGAAACCATATTGGTTGTCTAATATTTGTGTTATAGATCTTAGTTTTTTCTCAATCATCTTCTCACAAAGCTTGGTAGTGTAACACAATAACTGGACACCTTAATATTTGTGTAGCTTTAAACATCTATCACGTGTTCTTGTAGATGGGAACTATAGTATTATTCCTCCATTCATCTTCTAGTTTCTTTGCCCTAATAACTTTATACAAGAAAGTTGTCAGAGATATTTTTGCTCTGTTACTATCACGTATTTAGCCTTTCACAACCTCCTATATAAGCATGTACGTATACCAATTTTACAATCAGATATTTATTGTCCCTCGCTCTACATGGTATCAGAGTGTACATCTGTCCCTTTCTACAAATATTTCATTTGCCTTATTTTGGGCAACATCTATAGTATCGCATTGCAGCTGTCAGCCCCTTTCAGGTGTCGCCACCCCCTAGTCTAGGATTGGTCGACTGCTAGTGCTTTGTCTCTCCCTTCTCCACTCCATGCCACCCCTCCTCACCCCTTCTTCCTTTCCTAACCCCTTTCCTCCTCTCTTTTCCTGCCTGTGGCCTGACCTACAACCATGAAACAAAATTTCAATCAAAATGCAAATTTTCAATTTAATTTCATTTTTTAGCCAGCGGACATCGAAACGCACAAATTCAGGGAATGGGACGGGGGGAAGCCATGGGTATGGGAGGCACTTTTGAGGAAGTTTGATTCTTTTCGCCTGTTTTAGTGTTGCATTCTTCTTTCGATTCATCTTCTTTTTGTCCCTCTGACAGTTGCTTGCCTCCTGGGCACTGCCGGGGTTTGGTTATGCCATGGTGCTATGGTAGAGAAGACGAAATTCGCCCTTGACCTCTACCTCCCCCTTCCTCCTAGCATGACATACTCTTAACCATTGTTTCGGTAAATTTTGACCCTAGGTGCAAAATTTTGCCAAACAGGGCGGAATTTTGTAGCAAAAAGTCCAATTTGGGCTGGAATTTTGCGAAATGGCACAGAAACACAGCTTAAATTTCGAGAAATCTGTTCCTAGAGCTGCTAATACATCTTGGGTATTTTGGCAATTTTCTAATCTCTTCCTTGTAGAGGCTATTTTCTTAATTCTAAGGTATGTTTTCCCAATCCCTAGACCATATATACATTACCTTCTTCAATTTCTGCACTCTTCTATAGAGATTTAGAGAAATACTCTGAAAATAACAAAGTTCTTTCTTTTATCTATGTATAAATGTCCCATGAAACCTAGTAAAATGCTAACATTAGACTTATGCAAGTTGTAGTTCGACAGTTTGTAACTTGTAACTCTTAAGTTTTAAATTCTTTGTAACTTATAGTTTATAACAGTCTTTGGAATATGAAATATTATTGCATATTTGAGTAAATCTTGGCATTTAGATCGTCTTGGGAAATTTTCATGATTTAATTCGCTTATTTGGTCATCAAATTCGTTAGGGCTGTAAATATCGGAATTTTGGCCAAATTTTATATAACTTTATGATTTTGGGCCATCAAATATGGCATCAAAATCAGTATGCCTGCAACCCCTCCTCTCGTCTTGACTTCTAGTCATCGTAAGGGAGGGGAACGGGCCGAACGGCTCATGTGGTCACCCTCCTTCAGTTTGGCAGGCCCCTTGCCAATTGTCGGGGGTAGAGTGTGACCAAATGCCACTCCTACCTATTAGGGTAGGTACTATAGCAAGTACCCACAATAAAAATTAAATCATGGTGGCTAGTATCTTTGGGTAATGATGATGGCATTTAGTTGATCTTTGTTGTTGCCTACAACGTCATGAAAGCAGGTATCCTTGTAGCTACTTTAGTGCAACCAACAACACCCTCTTTTCTACAATTTTTCTGTTGATACCTCAATTTCCAGGATGGTGTCTAACTTGGATCCTCCTCATCAACAGACTATCATCCATTTGGATGGGAAAACCAATTTTTCAATGATATGGTTCAATGGATATCTATGAGACATCTCAATAGGAACTCACCCACTATCACGCTCCGATGTTGATTCAAAAGTGAAGGTTTATCACTCTTCTTGGTCAAGAATGGTTAGCTTGTTATGAGTTGGATTGTAAGAAATGTGAAACCGTAAATTAGAGATTCATTGCTTTGTCTCAAAACCACCCAAAGACGTGTGACAACAACTTGCTTGTGTATAACATATATTGCAATGTGGTTAAACTTAAGCCCCTCCCCCTAGTACAAACAATGAGAATCACTACGTCTACTTCAAGAGCTTGTGTAATAGTCTTCAGATGCACCATCCCCTGAACTCTAATATTTCTTATTTAAAGAAACAAGTCAAGAACTTCAATTGTTCGATTTGTTGTCAGTCTTCATGATAATGTCTTTGGGGTTGATCAAAAACTTGGGAGTGACCCTCTTCCAGATGTGGATGCAGTTTTAAAGCATTTTCATCTACCAGTAGTATATCCTATCCAACCGGACGCTTATGCTCTTATGGCCCACTCCCAACAGGGGTGTGGTTGCGATCGTGGACGTCTCTCAGGGGGAGCTGGTTGTGGATGCGGTTCATCTTCCGCTCCTCACCATGGCAACTTTTTTGGCCGACACAACCACATTGAGGATCGCTTATCAGCCAAGCATGGCACCCCAAGTTGAACTAACCAAGTCAGTACGAGGATGGTATGCACCCTTGGTTGCTTTGACCCCAAATTTGACGGCACCATATTTATGATTTAGAACATGTTGATGTATGGGGGACCTTGTAAGATCCTAGCTTATTTGGGTAGTAGTACTTTATATCTTCCATTGATGACTTCTCATGTGTGATCTGGATCTTTTGATAAAAGATAAATAGTATGTTCTGCAAACATCAAGTCCTTTACTAAAATTGGACCCAGTTCTCCCTACCTATTAAAATCTTTCAAAGTGACAATGCAGTTGAATATAACGAATAAGATCTCGCCACCTTCTATAAAGAATGAGGAACCATTCATCAAATCTTATGTGTTTATACACCTCAACAAAATGGTTTTGTAGAAAGCAAAAATAGATGCTGTCTTGAAGCCTTGCTCACGACATGACTCCTTATCAACCTCATGCCTTCCTCTGTTATCCTCAATCAAATACCCTTTTCACCTTCTATATCCTACTCATACTCTTTAATTGAACATGTTTTGTTAAAAACCTATGGCAAAATTGTGAAAAATTCTAGGGGTTCGCACAGTTCAATTTACCACTAAAACTACAAAGCAAACTATAAATGTTAGCAGTGTATTAAAAATGGCCCAGGCGGCCGCTTAATCGGCCAAGACCCTCAGTTGCCTAATTTAGCCCCTAAGCGCTCGTTGAGCGTTTGGAACATAATCGCCCGCTTTTTTACCGCCCCACCCGCTTTTTTCCTGCTTTTTTTTAAAACACTATTGATGCATGTAATATTAATTGATTACATAGTCCAAGTAGTGTCAACTACAATATATGAAACTTGTATACATTAAATGTTCTATGATATAGCTAGTCCTATTTTAGAATGCATACTTTGTGTAAGTTGTAATAATAGGTTATTGTTGTAATCAGTGAATTAAAAAACGGCCAGGCGGGCCGTTTAAGCGGCCATGACCCTCATCCGCCTAATTTAGCCCCTAAGCGCCCGCTTAATCGTTTTGAACATATTTTTCCGCTTTTTGCACGCTTTTTTCCCTCTTTTGTTTAAAAATCCTAATGTAAGTATAGAAATACTGTGTTATTTTCTGTTTCTACTGTGTTATTTTCTTTTGTATTAGTCCCATATTGCCTGCTTGTATGTATGTCTTACTCTCTATAGCTATATAAGAGAGTACCCTGTACACCTTTTTTACTCACTGAATAAACAACACATTTCCACTTTATATGGTATCAAGAGCAGGTTAATTTTTTCCCCACCCATCAGCCCACCCATGACGTAAGCCCGTCGCCCCCCCTCCCCCGCCGCCGCCAACCCCCCCCCCTCCACCGCAGCCCACCAACACCTTCCCCAGGCGCCGCCCTCCCCTCCTTCCCTCCACCCCCCAGCGCCGCCGCCCCCCCCCCCAGCGTCGTCGCCCACCACCAGCTAGGGCTGAGCATCGGTCCAGAACCGGACCGGACCGCGGACCGAATTTTAACAAATATATGGACCGCAGACCAGATCGTTTTGAGGTAGGACCGGACCGGGACCGGACCGTTTTGTGCTAGGACCGGACCGGACCGTTTGGACCGTAATCAGCCTTTTTTACATGTTTTACAACTTATTTAATTGTACAAAGTTGATAATCTTAGACACTTCTAACAATTATATAACTTTAGTATCAAACATTTATACTAGTAGTGATTATATATGTACTTTATTTGTAATTATTATAGAATACACCTTCAAATATACATTAATTTTATATAAAAGTCAATCTGCGATCCGGACCGGACCGGACCGGTTTTGGACCGGACCGGACCGAAGACCGAACTCATCGAAATTCCCAGACCGCGGACCGGACCGAACACAAAATGGACCGGACCGGACCGGACCGAATTGAGCAGTCCGGTCCGGTTTTGCGGTGTGGACCATTATTTGCTCACCCCTTCCACCAGCCCCCCTGCCTCCCACCGCCAGCCCTTCTCCTCCCCTCCTTTCACGCCGCCACCCTCCTCCGCCCACCTTCCCTTCCCGGCAACACCTCCCGTAGCCGCCTCCTCTCCTCCACAAACCACCTCCTCACAGCCTTCTCCCTTCTTCGGATCCCTACGCTTTCGGACGGCTGTCACTGGTTTTTACCTCTCCTTTCGCTCTACGTTCGGATGCTCGTCGGATCTACTTTCGGACACCCACTGGCTGGTTAAGTTGAGAGTCTCTCCGTCTCTCCGATCTTTCTGCCTGCGCCTCATGTTGGAACGTTGAGTTCTCCTAATGACGGGACGGCGTAGGTTTCTCTATGCATTCTCTGCCCGATACGGATCTTCTGATCTGACACGTCAGATCTCTGCTGCTGTTATCTGCCCTTTGTGGGTTTCTACTCTGATATGCTTCTGCGTCGCCCGCCTCTGCCATGGCGCTCCCTGAGCCTCCCTGATCTCTTTGCGTTACCACAGTGAAGCTTGACGGTGGCTCCAACTACCATCTCTGGTCGGCGTCCTTTGTGCTATATGTCAAAGCACAAGGCCGGTATCATCATCTTACGGCTGAGCCTCCTGCTACTCCTACTACTGATTCGGATGACAAAGTCAGACAAAGTTATGCGCAGTGGTCCAAGGATGATTTCGGCGTCATGTCTTGGATCCTCAACAATACCGAGCCTCGTATTAGCCAATCTCTTCTCTGCCTTCATGATGCGGAGGCTATGTGGGATCAACTGTCCCATGTTTATTCCCATCAGGAGAATCCAAAGCGCGTTTTTGAAATCTTCAAAACCTTGACGAAAAAGTTCTTCACTGCCACTTCTATTGATGACTTCTACAACCAATGCTCGGCACTGTGGAATGAATTTGAACTCTACCACCCTTTGACGGCGGACATCAAAGTTGCTCAGAAACAACGCAACGAACTGCAACTGGTGCAATTCTTGGCTGCACTTCCTGCCTCCTTTTCTGGTGTGGTTGACCAGATCCTCTCCAGCGACCCGCTACCGACTCTTCGGGATGTTCTAAAAAGAGTCCAACGTCTGCCATCCATGACTCCCACTTCTGTTGTTGAGCATCCTGCGCTTATTGCTCAATCTGCTGATTCTGGCCGTGGTCGTGGTCGCGGTCGTGGTGGTCGTCCTCCTCCCTCAGGAGGCTGAGGCTCTTCTGGAAGTGGTGCTCCTCCCGGCCCTCGCTACTGCAACTGGTGTGGCCGAGACAATCATACTGAAGATCGTTGTTGGATTAAGCACGGCAAGTCGGCTTGGGCTAACCATGCTGCTACAGAACCTACTGCCGACTCTACTGCTGACCCACCTACTGCTCCAGCAAACACCGACTGGTTACGTTCAGAGTTCGAAAAGATGTTCCAGGAACGTCTTGCGCAGTTGCCATCCTCGTCTACTTCCGGACCCTCTGCCATGCTTGCCTCTCCATCATCTGGTAACAAACAGTGGTGCATTGATTCAGGTGCTTCCACTCATATGGCTGGTGATCTTCACTTGTTTTCAAGTCTCAATAAAACTGCTCCTATAACTTCTGTTATTGTTGCGAATGGTTCCAAAACTGTTGTTCATGGCACTGGCACGGTTCCGCTGTCACCAAAATTGCACTTGAATTTTGTTTTATATATTCCGAAGTTTCCTGTTAATTTATTGTCCGTCAGTAAGATGATTAAACAACGCCAGTGCTCTATTAAATTTGATCCTTCTGGCTATGTTTTGAAGGATCTCCGCACGAAGACGAGGATTGGTTCGGGCTGTGAAGGACCAGATGGGCTGTATTACTTGGATGGACCTCCTACTGCTGCGACTCTGCTTTCTACTTCAGTGACAGGATTACAGTGGCACTTTCTCCTGGGTCATCCATCTGCTGCCAAACTAAAACATTTATTTCCTACTTTATCTGAGACTAATTTTTCCTGTGAAACTTGTGTTTTGGGCAAACAAACTCGATCTGTTTTTTCAGCTAAGAAAATTATTGCCTCTAAAGAAATCTTTGACTTGGTTCATGTTGATATTTGGGGACCATGCTCTGTATCCAGTCTCTCTGGTGTGAAATATTTTATGACCTTTATTGATGATTATTCTCGCACCACATGGTTGTTTTGCTTAAAGTTCGGGATACTGTGTTAGATACTATTCGCACCTTCTTTGCTGAAATTCAAACACAATTTAATCGACCCATTAAAATTTTTTGTACTGATAATGCTCTGGAATTCATGCAACACTCTGTTACATCTTTTTGTGTTGAACGTGGAACCATACATCAGACTTCTTGCCCTTACACTCCTCAACAAAATGGCGTTGCTGAACGAAAAAATCGCCATCTTCTTGAGGTTGCTCGCACCCTTCTTCTACACTATAAAGTACCCCAACACTTCTGGCCTGAAGCTATCTCTACAACATGCTATCTTATCAATCGCATGTCTTCTTCTGTTCTAAAAAATCAGGTCCCATATACTATTTTGTTTCCTGATAAACCCTTATTTTCTCTGCCTCCTCGCATTTTTGGGAGTACATGTTTTGTAAAAAACCTTCGTCCTGGCCTCACTAAACTTGATGCTCGCTCGGTCAAATGTGTGTTTTTGGGATACTCCCGTACTCAAAAAGGTTACCGTTGTTTTGATCCTATAAAAAAACAGTGGTTGGTTAGTGCGGATGTGACCTTTTTTGAGCATATGACTTATTTTTCTACTTCTGGTGCAACATTGTCGGATGACATTATGGCTCCCACACCATTACCTTTAGTTGTTGAAGAACCTCCTGCTCATGATATGCCTCAAGAACGCCCATTGCAAGTCTATCGGCGTAGGTCAAAGAACATTACTTCTTCTGAAGCCCCGGCCGAACCAACTCCTGCGTCTGCGGTTGATCCACCTTCCACTGAGGTATTTTCTGACCTGGATATTCCTATCAGTCTACGAAAAGGCGTTCGCTCCTGTATCAGCATCCTATCAGTAATTTCTGTTCGTCTGACAATCTCTGTGGTAGCTTTGCTTGTTTTACTTCTGCCTTGTCTGCTGTGACAATTCCTAAATCAGCCAAAGAGGCACTTTGTCATCCTGCCTGGAAACATGCTATGGAGCAAGAAATGCATGCACTTTGTGATCAACAAACTTGGGATCTGGTTGATCGTCCTTCTTCATGCCAAACTGTTGGATGCCGCTGGATTTTTACTATTAAATATCAACTGGACGGTACCATTGAACGCCTGAAGGCCAGATTAGTTGCAAAAGGATATACTGAAACATATGGGGTTGATTATTTTGAAACATTTTCTCCTGTCGCCCGCTTAAATTCTGTTCGAATTCTGATATCTGTTGTTGTGAATAAAGATTGGCCTTTGTATCAACTTGATGTCAAAAATGCTTTTCTCTATGGAGATCTACAGGAGGAGGTCTACATGGAGCAACCTCTGGGTTTTGTTGCTCAGGGGGAGTCTGCTTCTAAAATCTGCAAACTCAGAAAGGCAATCTATGGTCTGAAACAAAGTCCACGAGCATGGTTTGACAAGCTCAGTCAGATCTTGATTACCTTTGGCTTTCGGCGTTCACAATCTGATCATTCTGTATTTATTCGCAAAACTGCAGCAGGACTTATCATACTTATTGTATATGTTGATGATATTGTCTTATCTGGCAGTGACAGTGCAGGGATACAGGCAACCAAACAATATTTAGCACAACACTTCAACACCAAAGACCTAGGGAAACTACGATATTTTCTAGGTATTGAGGTTGCTAGATCTTCTGCAGGACTATGCTTGTCACAAAGAAAATATGTTCTTGATCTCTTGCAAGAGACTGGTATGTTGGGCTGCAAGCCAGCCAACACTCCTCTGGATCCCAATATGAATTGGGATGATGATACTTCCCCTCATGCTGATCACCACCAGTTCAGGAGACTGGTTGGCAAGCTTATCTATTTGACTGTCACTAGAGCTGATCTAGCAGTTGTTGTAGGATTCATAAGCTGGTATCTTGATAAACCCCGACAATGCCACTGGGATGCTATCTGTCACATCTTACGCTATCTCAAAAGCTCTCCAGGGAAAGGTCTTCTGTACAAAAAACATGGCCACTGCAATTTATCTGGCTTTTCTGATTCTGACTATGCAGGCAGTCGATCTGACAGAAAATCTACATCTGGATATTGTACTTTTGTGGGAGGAAATCTGGTTACTTGGCGCAGCAAAAAGCAGACAGTTGTTGCCCGGTCAAGTGCAGAGGCAGAATATAGAGCTATGGCTCATACTGCATGTGAGCTCCTGTGGGTCCGTAGCCTTCTGAATGAATTTGATATCACATCTTCTAGCCCTATTCCTATGTTCTGCGACAATAAGGCGTCCATTTTCATTGCGAGCAACCCAACCTTCCATGAAAGAACCAAGCATATTGAGGTTGACTGCCATTTTGTTCGGGAGAAAGTCCTATCTGGACACATATGCACTCCATATCTCAGTACTGAGAAGCAGCTTGCAGACATCTTCACTAAAGTTCTACCTAAAACTCGCTTCCAGACTCTGATTGACAAGTTGGGCTTATTCGACATCTACGCTCCAGCTTGAGGGGGAGTATAGAAATATTGTGTTATTTTTTGTTTCTACTGTGTTATTTTCTTTTGAATTAGTCCCATATTGCCTGCTTGTATGTATGTCTTACTCTCTATAGCTATATAAGAGAGTACCCTGTACACCTTTTTTACTCACTGAATAAACAACACATTTCTACTTTGTTAACATATATTCCTGTTTTACATATTCTATTACTTGTTTTGTTATTTCCATATTATATGTGGACCTCTCTGTAAATGTTTCAGTGTTATATATATGAGGGTGCACACATTGTGCAACCCTACGCTTCCCAAAACTGCTTTGTGTTTCACATGGTACCAGAGCAGTAGATCCAGCCGCCACCCTCCCACCCCTCTCTCTTCTCCGGCCGGCCGGTTCCCCCCCCCCTTCCCCCCCCCGCCCGCAGTCGCACAGCCGCCGGACAGCAGGCCCGCGCCGGCAGCGCCGGGCAGCAGCCGTCGGGCTCGCCGCCAGGGTCGGGCGCCCTCTCCGCCGCAAGGGGCAGGGAGCCTCCGCGGTCCATAGCCGCCGGTACGTTGGCTCCGTGAAGTTCTGCAGCGGTCCGGTGGCTTGAATTTGGTGTGACGTAGACCGTTTTTTCGATCTTGTGCCTGCCTGCCCGTGTAGGTCGTTGTGCCACCGGGTTCTGTTCTGCGCTTCGGTGTAGACCGTATGTGAGAGGTTCTTCTACGGTGCTTTGTGCCTGTTGTGCCTGTCTGACGGCGTAGCCCGTCTCCTGCCTGCTTGTGCCTGCTCGTGCCTGCTTACTTCTGTGCCTACTGCTCACATGGCGTCCTCGAGTGATGATTTCCGCCGTCAGGTTACTACTGTGAAGCTTGATGGACGCAACTATCCACATTGGGTATGCTCCATGACGATCTATGTCAAGTCCCAGGGCAAGTACTCACATCTTACCCGTGCTGGTCCGCCAGTACCCGCAGAGGACGCTGATGCTAAAGATGTGAAGGCGTATGACGACTGGGTTCGTGACGACTCGACTGTGATGACCTGGATTCTCAACAGCAGCATTGAGAAGATCAGTGTCACGCTTCCTCACTTGCCTACGGCGAAGCAGATGTGGGATCAGCTCGCCGGTACACTCGCATAGTCAGAACCCCAAGAAAGTGTTTGACATCACCAAGCAGCTGGGACGTCTACAGTTCACGGGGGCAGACCTTGCAGATTACTTTTCAGACTTTACTGGATTGTGGGGTGAACTGGAATCCTATCACCCACTCTCCACGGACCTGGCTACCATGCAGCGTCAGCGCCAGGAGCTGCAGCTAGTCCAGTTTCTTTGTGGACTGCCCGAGTCCTACGTTGCAGTTGTGGACCAGATCTTAGCCAGTGACCCTCTGCCGTCACTACAGAGTGCCTACAAGCGTCTTCAGCGCTTGCCTTCGTCTTCATCGTCTCTGACTACTGATGTTGGGGAATCTTCTGCTCTTGCTGTCGCGTCTGGTCGTGGCCGTGGTCGTGGTCGTGGCCGTGGCCGTGGCCGTGGTCGCTTTACTGACAGTCGTCCTCCCTTGGGTGGAGGACGAGGACAGACTGCTTCTGGTCGCAGAGCCCCTTCTACTGCCCCTACTGCTGGTGCGCGTCCTCAGTCAGGACAGCGCCTTTGTACCTTCTGTGGCCGGTCCAACCATATTGAAGAAAAATGCTGGGAAAAATATGGTAAGCCGGAATGGGCCAATGCAGCTGCTGACTCCACTACTACTGCATCAGAAGGAACGACGCAGCCTATTGACTCTGCCTCCTCGGGTGCGACTGCTGACTACATCCGTGCTGAGGTGGAGCGTCTTCTTCTTGAGCGTGCTGGTGCGTCGTCTACAGCTTCGACTAGTCGAGCTCATGCAGCCACTTATTCTGGTTATGACACTGCCTTCCTGAGCTCTTCTTCTACTCCTGGTAATACTAAGTGGGTCATCGACTCCGGTGCCTCTTCACATATTTCTGGAAATCGTTCACTGTTTCACAAATTATATAAACCTACTCGACCCTCATCTGTTATGCTGGCTGATGGTTCCAAGTCTGCAGTGTCTGGAGTAGGGGATATTGTTTCTGACTTTCTGCTGAAATCTGCCTTATACGTGCCTAAATTTCCTTTGAATCTATTGTCTGTCAGCAAAATATTGAGAAGCCTACAGTGTAGTCTGACTTTTATTCCTAGTTCATGTGTTTTTCAGGACCTTCGCACGAGGATGAAGATTGGTGGGGGGGTATGAAGGTGCTGATGGACTATTCTACCTAGATCATTTGCCAAAAGCAGCTAAAGCAACTGTGACTCCTGCATTATCTACCTCGGTTTCTGCTTTACAGTGGCACTACCGACTGGGACATCCATCATCTGAAAAGCTTCAACATTTAGTTTCTGATATTGGCATTTGTAGTTTTCAGTGCGAGTCATGTCAACTTGGAAAGCAGACTAGAGTTGTTTATCTTAGACGTAGTCATATTAGCAGTAAAAATATGTTTGATCTAGTGCATTCTGATGTATGGGGCCCTTGTCATGTGCCGAGTCTATCTGGTCATAAATATTTTATTCTGTTTATTGATGATTTTTCAAGGACTACTTGGTTGTTTATGATGAAAAGTAGGTCCGAAGTTTTGTCTATTATCAAGTTCTTTTTTGCTGAAATAAAAACACAATATGGTGTGCCTGTCAAAATTTTTCGTACTGACAATGTGTTGGAATTTGTTAAAAAAGATGTGGATGTTTTTTGTAAATCTGTTGGTACGATACATCAGACCTCCTGTGCTTATACACCTCAGCAAAATGGTGTGGCTGAGCATAAAAATAGACATGTGTTAGAGGTGGCTAGAACTATTATGATGCATGCACATGTTCCTCGCTCTTTTTGGCCTGAGGCTATATTGACTACTTGTTTTCTGATTAATAGAATGCCATCTTCTGTGATTGGAAACAAAATACCTATTCAAGTGCTTCAACCAGATATTCAGTTATTTACTGTGCCTCCTCAGATTTTTGGATGTACTTGTTTTGTAAGGTTACTTGGACCTACTTCTGATAAACTGTCTCCTCGTGCTGAGAAGTGCATTTTTTTGGGATATTCTCGTACCCAGAAGGGATACAGATGTTACAGTCCTACTGCAAGGAAATGGTATACTAGCAGTGATGTAGTTTTCTTTGAGGATACCCCTTACTATTCTACTCGTGGTGACAGTTTACAGTCTGATCTTATTGCCTCTCCTCTACCTGTTACTACTGATTGTGTGCCTAATATTACTGAGAATGTCACTACTGAGGCTGCTAAACCTCCTATTATAGTTTATCAACGCAGGAACAGAGCACCTTCTACTCACGAAACCCCCCCTGAAAACCAATCTTCACCTCCAGAAGGTTCTACTACACCTGAGGTACATTCTGATCTTCATTTACCCATTGCTCTTAGAAAGGGTACTCGTTCCTGCACATCACACAGTATTGCTCAGTTTGTTTCTACTGATCATCTGAATGTTCATTCTAGCAATTTTGTATATGCCTTATCTGCTGTTGTTGTTCCAAAGAATATCCAGGATGCTCTACGGAGTATTGGATGGTTGTCTGCTATGAAGGAGGAAATGTTGGCTCTTGCTGAACGAGATACTTGGGAGCTGGTGGATCCACCTCCTCAGTGTAAACCTGTAGGCTGCAGATGGGTATATGTTGTGAAATATAAACCTAACGGCACTGTTGAAAGGCTGAAGGCACGGTTAGTTGCTAAAGGCTACACCCAAACTTATGGTATTGACTATTTTGAGACATTCTCTCCTGTTGCTCGTCTTGATTCTGTCAGAATTCTTCTTTCTGTTGTTGTTAATCTTGACTGGCCACTGTTGCAACTAGATGTGAAAAATGCCTTCTTGTATGGTGACTTTCAAGAAGAAGTCTATATGGAGCAACCTCCTGGGTTCGTTGCTCAGGGGGAGTCTCACAAAGTTTGCAGGTTAAAGAAGTCTATTTATGGGCTTAAGCAGAGTCCCCGTGCCTGGTTTGATAAACTGAGTAAAATTATGATTGACTTTGGATTTCTGCGCTCTCAGGTGGATCATTCTGTTTTCACCAAGAAGACTTCAGTTGGTATTATTATTCTGATTGTCTATGTTGATGATATTATCATATCTGGCAGTGATTCCCTTGATATTCAGGCTACAAAATCTCATTTAGGCAAGCACTTTGCTACCAAAGATTTGGGCAGACTTAGATATTTTCTGGGCATAGAAGTTTCTAGAAACTCTAATGCTCTTGTGTTGTCTCAGCGAAAATATGTCCTGGACATACTGCTGGAGATTGGTATGCTGGGAGCGAGACCTGCTGATATTCCCCTAGATCCTAATGTAAATTGGGATGATGACTCTTCTCCTCTATTTACTGATCATAAAAAGTACAGGAGGCTGATTGGTAAACTCATTTATTTGACTGTCACCAGAGCTGACATTTCTACTGCAGTGGGTCTTCTTAGCAGGTACCTTGATAAACCCAGACAATGTCACTGGGATGCTCTTTGTCAGATTCTACGATTTATTAAGAAGTCTCCTGGCAAGGGACTTCACTACAGGAAACATGGACACTGTTCTCTTGAAGGGTACTCTGATTCTGATTATGCAGGCAGCAGAGTTGACAGAAAATCTACTTCTGGATATTGTACGTATGTTGGAGGTAATCTTGTTACCTGGAGGAGTAAAAAACAAAATGTTGTGGCCAGGTCTAGTGCTGAAGCTGAATATAGGGCCATGGCCCATACTGCCTGTGAATTGTTGTGGGTGCGCTCTCTGTTAAAAGAGTTTGGGGTTGACTCTTCTTCTGCTATACCTATGCACTGTGACAATTGCTAATAATCCAGTCTATCATGAGCGCACTAAACACATTGAAGTAGATTGTCATTTTATTCGGGAATCCATTCTTACTGGCAAGATCTGCACTCCCTTCACTCGTTCTGAAGACCAAGTTGCTGACATCTTCACCAAGCTGCTGGCGAAGAAGCAATTCTGCACACTGACGGACAAGTTGGGCATGATTGATATCTATGCTCCAACTTGAGGGGGAGTGTTAACATATATTCCTGTTTTACATATTCTATTAGTTGTTTTGTTATTTCCATATTATATGTGGACCTCTCTGTAAATGTTTCAGTGTTATATATATGAAGGTGCACACATTGTGCAACCCTACGCTTCCCAAAACTGCTTTGTGTTTCACACATTTTATAGTAAGCATCTAACATTAATTAATTACATAGTCCAAGTAGTGTTGACTATAATATATGAAACTTGTATACATTAAATGTTCTATGATATAGCTAGTCCTAATTTAGAATGCATACTTTGTGTGTAAGCTGTAATAATTGGGTACTGCTGTAATGCATCTAAGTAAATATCCTATTGCTCTATTATACTAGTAATGCATGATTAGTTTTACTGATTTCCTTGCTGCTTTCAGTGATTGATGATTGGTACTACTGGTTAGTATTACTTTAGTGATTACTTTAATTCAACAATTCATAGTTTGTTATTTACAATTACTGATCTGCTTGCTGATTTTAGTGATTAGAGATACTGATTAATAGTAAGTATTGATGAATACTTAGTTAATTACTGATTTGCTGATTAGATATGCATAGAAGTTCCTTATAAATATATTTTTTATATACACATACATGTAATTTTGTATAAAAATATATAAATTTTGACATCCGCTTTTTCAAAAATTGCCCGCTTAATCGCCCGCCTACCGCTTAATCGGTTACAGGGTGTTGTCCGCACGCCTCCCGCTTCCCGCTTTCTGATACACTAGTTGTAATGCATCTAAGTAAATATCATATTACTCTATTATACTTCTAATGCATGATTGGTTTTACTGATTTCCTTGCTGCTTTCAGTCATTAATGATTGGTACTACTGGTTAGTATTAATTTAAATCAATAATTCATAGTTTGTTATTTACAATTACTGGCCCGCATGCTGATTTTAGTGATTACAGATACGGATTAGTAGTAAAGTATTGATGAATACTTAGTTAATTACTGATTTTCTGATTAGATATGTATTTTTTATATACTTACATGTAATTTTGTATAAAAATATATAAAATTTAGACACCCGCTTTTTCAAAAATCGCCCGCTTAATCGCCCGCCTACCACTTAATCAGTTACAGGGTGTTGTCAGCACGCCTCCCGCTTTCTAATACACTGCATGTTAGTTTGAAAAATATTTCTAAACCAAAGCGTAAATTACTCCCAGGACCAAGCCAAATTGAACTACTTATATGTGGTTTGGTGCAATGTTTTAAAAAGCTCTATGTGTTATGCGTGCGGAGAGGTCAACTTATAGAGTATATGTGGTATGCGGAAGCATATGCGTTTTTGTATTTTTTAAATAATAAATTATAATATAAATTAATCACACAATTGCGTATTTAATTTGTAAAATTACATATTTAGGACCCAAAATTTGAGATAGATTCAAATATAAAGTTTCAATGAAAACATTGAAAAGTAAAGCACCATTTAGAATGAATTCTAGGATCGTTAAGCATAAAGCTCAATGAAGCATGTACGAAATGGTTTCACACAAGTACATGACAATGAAGACTAACCAATTCATACAAAAAGATGCCTAAATGTCCTAGAGGTCCAAAACAATAAACATTAGATAAACATGCAACTCATGTACAAAACATACAACAAAATAGTACATCAAGAGAATCTTATCAATAAAAAGATAATCTAGTTTGGGCTGAGATAACAAATGTCCAACTAAAATCGCCGACAAATCTTATAAGCGGCTAAGTATATGTGGCCCGTGCGACCTTTTAACACTGGTTTGGTGCGGTTTAGTTTGCTTTCACACTGTAAATTGAGAAAGTATATAGTTGATTTTCAGGTTTTTTGTTGGACAATCCAACCACTTTTCATCATTGTTTTCTATCAATCTAACAAGATAAACTAACCTCAAGTAAACATCGTTTAGCAAAGCACAATGTAAGAAAACATGTAAACTATGTGTACATAGTACATAGTACATAGTGATCACATATGCATGCATCATACCACACAATTTCAGTATTTAATTGAAATCTTAGGGGCCGTTTGGCCCCCGACTTTACAAGTTCTGGTAGTCTCATACATTCTCGACTTTTGATTCAAGGGATCGATGAGTGTGACCGGTGAAATGGTATTGCGCAGGACGCAAAGCAGCATGCTAAACTGATGATGTGGGGTTGATGCTGCACTTGACGCGTGCCTGTTCACTATCGCTGAACATGGCGGGCTTTACAAATCTCGTCGACTCGCATAAGTATATACTGAGACAAATGTCGGAAATAAAAGTTGGACAAATAAACTAACAGTCCAATTACGTATAAATAACGGTGGTTACGAAGTTGGGGGTCGAACGGCCACTTAATTTCATTTTTTGGCATTAGTTTTACATAATAAAATAAACAAGTTTATTAAGTATTGCCTCATTAGGCTCATATTAATATTCTTACATAATGCAATTATGTATATACATATAATATATATACATATCTATGTGATGGTTTGGTTCGGTTTGGGTAAATTGACCCCTAAAACCAAACAGAACCGTTATTCATTGGTTCCAAAAAAATTTAAACCAAACCATTCACACCCCAAAAACTGAACTTAGTTTGGTTGGGTTCAATGGTTTGTTTGATTTGGTTTGATGCCCAGCCCTAATAAATTCTCTTTGCAAGCAACCACATGCATCTTTTTTTGGGTATTCAAAAACCAAAAGGGTATTGGTTCTGTGATCTAGTCAATAACAAGTGGCTTTCTAATTCGCATATGTTTCTTCAAAACATTATTTTGTGATCTTGACAACACAACTTTATCATGCAATCTGTTGGCACCTTCTCTGCCTAATATATCTCTCTATACTTTCACAATCAGAGAACAAGCCCACAAACCGCTTCAAGTGTACTAAATACCACCGCTAACATCGTCCATCTTCTGCTACGCCCCTTGCCACCTCACTCATTCTTCCGAGAATGTTTGGACTCAGAATCATAAATACTGAAATATATACTAATCCTACTTTAGATCTCTCTAGTTTAAATAAATCTATTGTTGAAAAAAAGGGCAGGCGATCCTGTGCTTCTTATAATATTTCCTAATATTGTTCAGAGGATATTATAGGCATGTCCTTCTCTGGCTTCGTGGATGCTTTTTGTCATCTTTGTTCAGCAAACTATCTCAGAAGCCTTATTACATGATGGACAGTGTGAAGCTATGGAAGATGAGTTGGGTGCCTTATCTGGCCAACATATTTGGAATTTGATTGATCCTCAGACGGAGTACAAACATGTTGGTTGCATGTAGTACTATTGTGCGTTGAAGGCTATCTTCATTGCCAAAGGATATACTTCGACCTATGATATTTGATTATTTTGAGACTTTCTCACCAGTTGGAAAGCTAAATTCTATTCAAATTCTGATATCTATTGTCGATAAACCTAGATTGGACTCTATTTCAGCTTGATGTTAAAAAAGCCTTCTTGTATCCTGATCTGCATGAAACTCTATTTATGAAATAGCCTCCAAGATTTGTTGTTCAAGGGGGGTGTCACAAGGTTTGTCGCCTACGAGAAGCTATATATGATCTCAAGTAGAGTCCTTGAGCATGGTTTGAGAAGGTAAGCCATATCATTTTGAAGGCAGGATTTATTCGCTTTCACGCATATCACTCCCTCTTTGTGAGCCAAATCATTCTGAAGGCATGATTTATTTGCTCTCATGCATATCACCCCCTCTTTGTTAAAAAGAGCATTACATGCATTGCAGTCATATTGGTATTATGTTGATGATGTTATTCTCTTAGGAAGTGATGTTGTTGGCATTCAAACAAGAAAATAATAATTGAGCAAACACTTTGTCACTAAAGACTTGGGGACACTACGATATTTTCTAGGAATTGAAGTAGTGTGTACCTCTTATCCCAGAGGTAAGTATTCTCTAGATCTTCCAAGTGATATAGGCATATTGGTGCTAAACTGACAGATACTCCATTAGATGATCATATTACTTCAGACAATGCCTCATCTCATGCCTTTCATGATAATCAGGGGCGTTGTAGAGTAGGGTGCAAACTTATATATCTGGCATTCACTAAACATGATATTATTGTGGTTCTTGGCCTTGCGAGTAGGTAACTCGACAAGTCTCAACAATGCCATTGGGATGTTGTATGGCATATCCTTTAGCATCTCAAGGGTAATCTTGATTTGGATTGTATTATCATAAGCAAGGACTTTACACATCAATATTGACATAATTTTGACATCCACGGAAATGAAATTTGTGGAAATTTTGATGTAATTTTAAGGAAATCCCAACTTGTCAACGGACATTTCGATGGAATTTTTTTAAAAACCACAAAAATTGCGAAAGGTTTAAGCAAATATTCAGGATATTGTTATTTCAACATAAAACACATTTGCAATCAATAATACTCATGAGACTACCATACCACACGACCTTGTAATAATCTAAGTTGTTACTTCTATCCTATAGTAGGTAGTGGCTATAGATTGTGGCAGAAAATTTCCATTATTATTAGAAATTAACTGCATAAAAAAGTTAGAAAAATCCTTTTGCTCATAAATGTACTATAATGAATGAGCTAAGTAGGTATAGATTCAAGCAGACCTAAGTATAATTTGGTGTTACTATACATGAAAGATGGTTTAAAGAAATGCCTGCCAATAGTAAAATTCAACATTTATTGTAAGATTAAAATCCATCCAAGTCACAAATGCCTCATTAGCACTGATATAAATAGAATTTAGGTGTTCCTATATGTGAAATATTGATGGTTTTCTAAAATTAATATCAAAATAGATTTTTTGAAATAAATAAATTACGGACAATCTACAAAAAATAGGGAAGAAATCCATATTGTTCATAAATGGGCTCATTTGGTATAGATATACATAGAATTGCATGTTTATGCATGAAACATGCTTTCTTCAACAAAATCAACAAAAATATCCTTATCATAGTGAAAATACTTAACGTTTTGGCTGAATCAGCTAGCATCTACATCTACATTGCTTTCATATTGTATCTTGGCTTTCTGGATGTCTTAGGGAGCGTCATTGCCTTCACTTTCACACAAAAAAGCATTATAATCAAAGATTTTTTGCTTCTCCGTTTGTACAAATCAAGGAAGAAAATGTCCGAATTCAATGGCGTTTCGGTGGCCACAGAAACATAAATTTCGACAAATTTTGACAAAAATTTCGATAAATGTGGTCTTGGCGTTGCGATGGCAAAATAAACGGATTAATTTATGAAATTTTACCAGAATGATCTACTAGTGTAGATCTACTCAAATATGTAATAATATTTCACAATGGATATGTGGGGGGTGAGTCTCGTCATTATTGAGTGAATGACCCTGAACTATTTTGATGGGGATTTTTGATGTCAATTTTCAATTGTGAAATCAATGAATTAAGTCATTATAGTTTGCAAGCACAATATATAGACTTAAAGACAAAACTGTCCAAAAAAATATGCTCTAGAAGATCAATGAATTAAGTCATTTGTCACCCACCAGATTAGAAGATCAATTAGCTCATTTGTTTCTAAAGTCCCAAAATGGTTGTCGAGTCCAATACTTATGTAACAAGCTGGGCACATATGATATATATGCTCCAGCTTGAGGGGGAGTGTTAATATGTATGCATAAGGACCTACTTGTAAGTGTGAGAAAAGGTCGGGGAACCTATATGTAAAGTTTGTAAAGCCTATTATATATAAATATACAAGCACCCCAACCATAAGATGCGTCGAGAGTTTTCTCAACTCACACAAGACCTATCAATTATTTGTCCCATCTATGCACCCATGAATCTCAACCAGATTTCACACATTCTTTTAATACTTTATATAAATTCGAGTTTGGAATGAACATCTGAATATTTATTCATTTACTTATACATAGAATAGAATCGAGACGCGATAAAAAAATCTTAATATGATATTGCATAATTATAATACTACATAATCTCAACATTGCTGGTGACCCTGGTGTAACCATATTGCGTTTTGTACTAGTGAAACATGTGGTGATAGCTACCTGCGTATCTATTCTTCCAGCATAGAAACCATGCAGTCAATATCTCAAAGTATTAAAGAGTTTGGTTAATTTAGTTAATTAAGTTATTTGAGTCTATTTGTATATGGGCCCAAGTGTGTCTTGACCCATTAAGGTTAGTCTAAAGTTTGTACGCTTCCCCCTTCTCCTATATAAAGGAGGGGGATTCCTCTTATCAAATAGATTCCACAGCCTTCTTTTACCTCACACCACAGAGCAATTATGGTAACAAGACAAGATCAAAATAACTGAGATTTAGAAAGAAAAATTACCGTTTTGCCAAGGGCCACTACGCAGTGAATCTTACAGGCCTCTTCATGTGGCATTGCTATAAGATCAGTGTGAGATTGTAGTTCACTATTGGGTTCAAGAGCATTAATTGCATAACGAATGAATGTTATTTTTGGATCCCTCAATAGCACACTAGGTATCCTAGAGATGGTAGATACTGTATAATTTGCCCCTGCAATACAATAAAGCAACCTGCATATCAACCGAAGAGCAGCCACGGCAGAAGAAGGATCCAAGTTTGAAACATCTGAAGCTATGCGTTTAGCCTCAACAAGTGCCATGTCATTCTTTCCTAGTTGCCATAATGCTACAGCGTATACTTGCAAGCTTCTGCTATCAAGTGCACCTTATCATAAAAAAAACAAAAAAACTTGTATTAGCAAATGATTATAAAGACTTGATACTCCAAAATTTAGCAAGTACTTAGATTAGACATCAAGTACAAAAGGTTCTTTTCCCGCACAACTTAAGTACTTTCTCATGCTATCATTAGAGTGCTAATTTTATACACAATTACAGCTAGGCCCCTGTAGTACAGAGGAAATTCCAACACCAACCCTCCATGTCAGTTTAGTGAGCGATAGCTACAGCTTTGACAATAATCAACTAATTGCCAAGCAAAACAGGGATAAAAAGTGAGTATTCGGAGTTGTCATTGAACAGAACATGGATCCAAAATTTAAAATACAACAAGATATCACTAGGCAAAGCTACACCCCTGTATATCATTCATAGGTGTGCAAACTGATTCAGTTCAAATCAGATAATGCATTATCCAAGTCGAGCTGGTAAAATCCAATCCAGAAATTACAATAAATGTTATAATAAGATATCCGGATATATATATACACACATTGAATAAGACATCCGGATCCGATCAAACTGGATACTACCAAAAGTCATACATTATCTGATCAAACTGTACACAAACACACACACGCGTGTTATATATATATATATATAATATATATATATATATATATATATATATATAATATATATATATATATATATATATATACTACTATAAAAAGAGTGAATAATTTTTATGAATTACAAAAACGCCACTGACCAATTAGATCACACCATTTTTAAAATGGTGAACTCTCCTTAACTCTCTCTCTCTCTCTTCTCTCCTTTTTTTTGAGGCTTCTATTTTTTCTCCTCTTCATTACATTAACAAATTCCACCACTCTTTTCCTCTCCGTCCCGCTCTATTTATGACACACTCTCCCGGACCACGCCCACATCCCACCACACCGTTCCCTTCTTCCCACGATCTTCTGCCCTTTTTACTGCAACCTCTTCTTGACTCCTCTAACTTCCTTCATTATTTAATTTTTTCTTTGTTTAATACATATCTCCACAAATAACATCCTCAATGTCTCCCTCTCCACGAAACAACTTCCCCATCATGTCGTTTCCAACCAACTTCAACTACGTTTTTTCCCACAAACTTCTCCCCCATTAACTCAACCTCCTGTTGACTCGGTTATTTCTTTGCTTATCTGAATTTTCTTTTTGTTTAATACATCAAACTTCCCTACCCAATAATACCACGTTCCCCAACTTCCCTACCCAATAACACCACGTTCCTCATTCCACTCTCTTAGGTGATTTATCAACAAAATTCCCCATGTTCTCTCAGTCAAATTCCTCTGCCGTGTCCATAACTTCCGATAGTTCCATTAGTATTTCAAACATTTTACAATGAGAAAATATCCCACTAAATGCAGGTCCTCAAAACGTGGAACATCCACACATATCACCCTCACTCATAGCACCCGTTGGCCTCCCCATCGATTCTTACACTCAGCGCAAGGCAACAAACGCTTACCCTCGCGTCACTCTTCTCCCCAACATCCATTGTTTTCATGCATCTTCACTGCTCATTAGTCCATTATGCATATTCATATGTTTTTCATGTCATACAATTCTCTAGAGATCGTCGCAATATTGGTAAGACACCACATTCTTCCTCATAGCAAGGGTACCATTCGAATGCACAAGCCTTCACGCTGTGTGTTTTGGGTTCTCAGCCGTTATGCTAGATTTTACGTTTTTTGTGCTTCCATCGTTATTCCTTGACACACAATGTTGGTAATGCCACGACCAAGATCGAGATTCTATATGTGAATATCTCGTCTTGTGAATCTCTATACATGCACTACCTTCCTCTCCCTCCCTCCTTCCTGTGATATTTCTTTATGTGTTAACTTTTTCTCTAAATAAATAGTGGATCGCCAAAAATCATCATTTTTGCATCCGTGGTTGTTAGACTTATCTTCCCAACTAGATACAACGTTGTCCGGCACTCATTGTTGCTATTGAAGAACCTCTTCAAATAATAATCAAGTGGACCACTTCTTTGTATTCCAGGCATAGCCTCCATATGTGGATTGATGAGCCACCATTCCATATGTTTTTGCATTTGTAATTTCTAGACTTATCTTCTCAACTGTATGCAACATTGTTCGGCACCTATATTTGCTGCCAAAGAACCTCTTCAAATAATAATTAAGTGGACTGCTTCTTCGTATTCCAAGTATAGCCTCCATATGTTGTTGAGCCACCATTTCATATATTTTCTCCTATTTAAATTTAGTGTATGTTTTCATTCTGGTTGACTTACATTTTTTTTCTAACTGCATATCTTACATCAACATTAGGATCAACGTAAAGGTATACTCATCATCAGACTTTTCATGTGAAGGATGACAAATATTTTTGTCAACATCTATACCACTTTTCCCTTCAATAAGATACAATATTTTGAAATGATGCTCTTTCCTTCACTCTCTTTCTCGTCTCACTATTTTTCTCATCTCTTTTTTTTAATTTATATTCACTTTTCTGACATATGTTTCCCCACTAAATGGTGTACTTCACGTAATCCCCACCCTAATCAGCTCCTCGACAGGTTTCTCTCATTCATTGTTTTTTTATTTAAAAAAACTGTTTCACTCCCTACTTTAATGGAACGAAGACATAAATGTTGAACGTGTAGTTTTTATATTCTCTCTTGATTTCATAACCATTAAAACAAATCTCTCTCCACTACCTGTCATTGTTGACTCCATTATAATTCTCCCCCTTTCCTATTATTCAACTTCAACATTTCGTGTGGTTTTCCTTTTTGCCGTATTTCATGTTTTTTCTCGCCTATAAAAATGGCTGCCATAATTTGTATCTCTCATCTTAATATTCTCTTCACCTTATTATCCAGTCTTAGGAGGTATCCACAATTAAACAAAAATCGAACTACTTAATTAGAAAGAGATAATTATTATTTTGTATATCTATTACTATAAAAAGAGCGACTTCATACTGTTCTCTTCTTGATTGTCTCTCTTCTCACAACTTTTTTAACTTTTTTTATATTTGCTCTATTTTATATTTTCTCTTTCATGATAAAATCAGTTGTCACAAACCTCTCAACTTTTCCATCCCATCCATTCAAACGTGTGTTATGGAGTCAATAAACAACATGCTTCGAAATTTAATACAAAACAGTTTCGAGAATTATCATTATCCAAAGTTTTATTTTTCAAATATTTAATGTAAAATAAACAATGTTCAATGGGGCACGTGCATGTGCACGTGTGTGTTAACTAGTATATATATATATATATATATATATATATATATATATATATATATATATATATATATATATACACACAGAGAGAGAGAGTAAAGCTGGAATACACTCGAGTGTACCGGAGATGCTATACACCTCAATCATTTTCTGTCATGAAGCAATCATTTTGGAAATCTAAACCGTTGATCTTCTTAAGTATCTTAACAACATACTATATAATAAATTTCAGCTCATTCGGACACTTATAGGTCATGTATCCAAAGAAGGCAAAAATCATGTATTTCAAATTAGTTTTGTACGTCGATTTTGTTGTCCTTAGATGAGTGACTTACACTCATCCAAATGGGCACAAATTTTTTATGTGGCCTATTATTATTGTAAAGATGAAGATCAATGGATTAGATTTTGCAAAAACAAGATCTAGATATGCAAACACCATTGGGGTGTACGGCGTGATCTGTACACTCGAGTGTATTCTAGCCTGACTCTATATATATATACACACACACACACACATATACACATTTATATATGCATATATACACACACACACACTAAAGATAAACAAATCTATTTACGTATATCTAGATAAATTTGTTAATCAACTCATCTTATAATTTTTGTATTCTAAGAAAAGTCACGTATTCTAGTAGCATATGTAAATATTTAACAGTAGATTTTTCCAACTGAGGACACAAAATTGATCCAAATTTTTGGATGAAATTCGAGTTAACTTTATAAGATATCAATATAATAAAAAAACAGATGCAAAAATGTATCAGAGTCCAGATTTCTAATACATTTACACTAGGATTTGGGAACTTATAACCCTACATGTACAATTCATCCAATAAATCTTATGATGACTTTTGAATAGAATAGTAAATAAATGTATAATGACATAAAAATGCTACACATAGGAATCTCGGCGTTGAAGGGGTGAAGACCTCAAATCTATTAGAAAAGAATGAATACACAAAAACACAAAGTGAAAATAAAAGTAACTCAATAAGTCCTTCAAAGCCTATCGGATTGTATTCAAACCAACACCTCAAAAAGGCCCTCACCAGAAGAAGAAAAAATTCATCAAGCCATTGTTTTAAAAACCACACCTAGACATGGGTAAACACTTCCGTGTTTTGAACCATAAGGCCTCAGTTAATCTGTGTGAGGCATGCACCTCAATGTGTTTGAGGCAAGCCCTACACGCTGAGGTGTTGAGGCATATTTTAGGTGCTCACCACAATCATATGTACCCTCCATCGATGGATGGCAATGATATTGGCTATCAGGGAGTAACCACCAAGTTGACGCACATCCATCTGTCCCCTGGATGGCTGGATCCCAATAATCTTTCCAAGTTCCAATATACTCCTATAGTGGTGCCCTCTCCTCTCGTCCACAACATGCAAGTAACAAGGGCATTGAAGTTGTCATCATAGAGATTGCAAAATGCAACATAAAGGAGTGGCATCGACGACACCTAGTGCTCTGGCAAACGTTCCCCCTATAATTTGATGTACTCTTCAAGTCAAAAATGTTTTTGGCTCAATCTCAAGCTTAAGCATACAGCATTGGAGGTAGTGGCTAAAATAAGCACCAGATCACAGTTTTTAAGCTAGGAAGCACGGACACGGACACGGATACGGACACGGACACGGACACGGGACACGGCAATTTTTAAAAATGTAGGACACGGACACGGGGCCGGACACGGCAAATTATTTTTTCCACATATATATGTATACATTATTGATGTATAAACACATTCTATTATAGAAATTTAATTGTGGAGTTTGCATTTCATTTACTTAAAAGACATACAATCATCCATCTAACACATTCATCCAAATAGGAAAAATCCATCAGATACAACAAGCATGGCCTAGTGATATTTATAAATTTATGTAAACGCATCCATGTCCATGCTTCCAATCAATTAAAGCAAATTGTCAATTTAAATCATAACGCAATGACTTTTGAACAGTAAATAAACAATAATTAGACCAATTCAACAATAAAGAAATCCAACTCAGAATGATGTATGATTAAATACAGTAAATACTACAGATTTGTATAACATAACTGAACCAACAGCAGCAATTATTGTTAACATTATAACAAAATAGAAGAAAAAGACTTATTAGAAAAATTGGGCATAGATTGATAGAGGGGCAGGATTACAGTAAGAAAACAACGAAAATTTGGAGTGAAATTGAGGAGAAGGGGAGCAAATATCGGTGGGTTAGGGAACATGGACAGGTTTAGTCTTTTTTCCTAACATAACTGGACCTGGATGTGGCTGGGCTGGGTCAGCCGTGTCCAAGCCGTGTCCCAGCCGTGTCCTAGCCGTGTTCAAGGCAAAAACTCTTCAAAAAAAAGTTGGACACTCCAGGGCCATGTCCACCGTGTGTCCAGCCGTGTCCACGGCGTGTCCGCATCCGACACGCGGCAGACACGGCCACGGCACCTCCCGGGAAGTGTCCGTGCTTCCTAGTTTTTAAGGTGCTTCCCAAGAGCACCCTAGGCGTTCGGCTTACATGCTGCCTCAAACTAGGCGGCTAGCCTAGGAAACACGAACACTTCTCAGAGGCTGTCGTGTCCGTATCCGACACGTGTCCAACATGGACACGCCTGGACGCGGCGGACACGGCTCTGGCGTGTCCAACTTCATAATTTTTTTATGATCCAGCTGGACACAGCATGGACACGTCTTAGCCACTTGTAGGACACAGTCAGCCCAACCCACACATCTTGGACATTACTTGCAGCTATTGCTGCAAGAATTATAGCTAAGTGTTCGAGCCGCTGCAAGCAACCACCTTAAGGAGATCGGAGTTGCTACAAGTGGCTTTTGCAGCAGCAAGTCAGCAATCAGTAGGAGTTGAAGCCGCCACAAGCGGTAACATTTGCGGCAGGAGCTAGACTAGTGACAAGCGGCAGCCATTTGCAGCAGGAGCTGCCAACACCTAGATCAGCCACAAGAAGCAGCTTCCTTCCTCTCTAGGAACTCCTTTTCTCTTTTTCCTCTATATTTTCGTCACTCGTTCCTTTTCTCCTTCCTCTTGTGCCTACTTGCTGGTCCTCTAATGTGTACACTCCTCCACGCCACCTCTTCTTCCTAATCCATTGAAAACTCTCCTCCCCTCTTTTTCTGTTTTTCCTCCTTCCAACATGCAGTCCTTCTACTTTACTTTTGTCTCTTCCCTCTACCCTCCACTCCTACATGACTACTAAATGCATTAACTTCCTCTTGCTTCACCACCATGACCACTACCAATACATATCTGCCCTCCATCACTTTCGCCTCCCCTCCTCTTCCTTGCGCTCCACTTCATTAGATTACTGTATGTAATTAGCTGCTAATGATTTTTCTCTAGTTTGTCATTCTTTGATATTATAATATAATTTTGTATGCTAAATTCAATATTGATTAGTGTAGTGGGGTTGAATACATATGTGAATTAATGTAGGTATTTTGGTGATCTTTGTTCGTGCTTGTTGAGAATTATGGATCTTGTTGTCTTTTACAAATAAATTATATAGATATACAAGTCTAAAATTGTAAACATATGTAAAATATATGTATGTAAGTATGTTTGTGTGTACATATATTGTCGTGTCCAACGCTGAGTCCATCATCATCATCATCATCAACTAAGCCTCAATCCCAACTATGTTGGGGTCGGCTACATGGATCCTTCTTTTCCATTCAGCTCTATCATGGGTCATATTCTGGTTGAGATGTAGAGATTCAAAATCTCTCTTTATAAGCTCTTCCCATGTTAATTTAGGCCTTCCTCTTCTTCTATTAATTGTGCTTGCCTCAATAGTATTACGAAGCGCATTAGTCGGTCTGTGTTGCACATGTCCATACCATCTGAGTCGGCCCTCGCGCAACTTGCCCCCAATGCTCACTACCCCCACTTTATTCCTGATATAGTCATTTCTTAAGCGATTTTTTCTTGTCTTCCCACACATCCATCTCAACATACGCATTTCAGCCACGTTCATCTTATTGAGTCCTTATTTCTTCACCGCCCAACATTCACTCAAATAGAGCATGGCTAGCCATATAGCAGTTTTATAAAACTTACTTTTTAGTCTGAGAGGGATCTTCCGATCACACAATACTCCAGTTGCACTCCTCCATTTCTACCATCTTGCATTGATCCTATGACAAACGTCATTTTGGACATCGCCATCTGTTTGAATGATAGAGCCCAAGTAACAAAATTTATCACATTTTGGTATATCTACTCCGTCCAACTTGGTTCTACCATTCACACTGGGAGATTGGCAGAAATTGCAATGCATATACTCAATTTTGCTCTTACTAATCATCAATCCATTTGATTCCAGTGCCTTTCTCCAAAGTTCAACTTTATCATTCAAACCATCTTTAGTTTCGTCAATCAATACAATATCATTAGCAAATAACATACACCAAGGAACACCATCCTGAACATTCTTTGTCAACTCATACACAACAAGAACGAACAGGTATGGGTTGAGTGTGGATCCTTGGTGTACCCCAACTGTGATGGGAAATGTTGGTGTTTCACCTCCAGGAGTTTTCACACTTGCAGTAGAGCTACCATACATGTCTTTAATCAAGTCAATGTATTGGATTGGCACACCCTTTTTCCTCAAAACCATCCACAACACTTCTCTAGGTACTCGATCATAAGCCTTTTCCAAATCGATAAAAACCATGTGAAGATCTCTTTTTCTTTCCCTATACTTCTCCATAAGCCTCCTTATCATAAAAATAGCATCTGTTGTTGATCTACCAGGCATGAAACCAAATTGGTTGTTTGATATTTGCGTTATAGATCTTAGCCTCTGCTCAATAATCCTCTCCCAAAGCTTCATTCTGTGACTCATCAACTTGATATTTGGATCCTTAATTGGATCTTCCCTTGGCTAATCGCAGAAGCAGCAGCCATCATCGCCATCAAGCAGCAATCAACCGCCGTCCAGAATAATCTCAGTACTACTGATGTCAACTCGGTAGTACCGAGTTCTGCACAGGCCATCTCCTGACATCCTCAGCATCAGCCTTCATCGTCGCTCGTGGAGAGGCTCTGCCTTTGCTCCGCATGCATCCTCTTGGCATGCAATATCTTTGGAGTTGTGCAGGAGACCAGTATCATCTCTTTCGTTGCGGCCAAGTGCTACATCAGTCGCGCGACACAATCATCGTCATCTGTCCTGCTATTGTGTTGTTGTCATATCATCCAGCAACCATATCCCCAGTCGCCGATCACACCATTCAGCCACCGCTGTCATCCATGCCCCTGGTCGTTGATCCACTACTGCTCTCCATCTCTTCGTTGCTGCCCCAACGTTTTTGCCTATCCTTGGCTAAAGCACAGTCACCCATCACTCTCCACCGCTACCAAATAGCCATATCTACTGCCCCATATAACAGATGTCTGTTGATATTCGGATTCTTAATCAGATCTGCCCTAGGCTAATCGGATCCATTTTAAGCCTAACGGACCAAACAAATCCCCTTTTCAGGTCGGGATTAGATCCATTTAATTTTCTACCCGGATCTAACAGTGACTCATTTAGCATATTCTCTCCGGTTATCGGTTTCATTCTTCACATATTACACATCTTCATATCATAAAACCCTCTTAAATCCGCCAATTCCTTTCCCACCCACCCATATCATGGGTGTATCCCTTTCCACAGTGTGGGGGGTCATATATCCATTTCTCCACACCAAACACTCACTCTTGTAGTATTTGGTGTGCAGGGGGGATAGAGAGGAGAGGAAGAGAAGAGAGAGAGTGTGAGAGAATATGTATGTGAGAGAGAGAGTATGAGAAGAGATGATATATGAATTCAAGCTATATATGTTCCAGGCTATTATCTTCATGGAGCTTCGCATTGTTCAGCACATCCGCTCTCTACTTCCAGACAACATTGTAGGATCTTCATTCAGCATCAACACTGAGCTATCCGCGTTCATACAGCGTTATGTACGTCAGGTGCTAATGGTGTACTTCAGTTGCATTCACATGAGACAGAGGGTGCTTCTTCAAATTTTCAGAAGCTCAGCAAGCCTGCCAATCTACTTCTGCAAGGTTGATTCATCCAGTTTATCTTCACCGAGTTGCTTCATCACGTCTTCTCCAGGCCGCATCTGCTATTTCGACATCACATGTTGCTGATCTACTTGGGGCTTTCCTTAATGGATGATATCTCCTTTCCTGTCAAGCCCCCAAGGTTCATGCGACAAAGTGATGGTACCTGCAACGTATCACCAGCATATCGTCCGTTCATGTTCGTGTCATGTTATGCACGTCTTCTTAGACGCTTTGAAGACACCACTATTACAGCATCATCATTGGAGATCCACGTTCGTGTCGCGTTAAGTACATAATCCAATGAAGATGACGCAGTGATGGTGTTGAGGATTGTCTGCTCCAAGTGGCGAATTACTGTTGTAGTATCAGGTTCCATTCTTCAGATGTTCTTCATTCCAGATGCACTCCAAAGACCTTCAAAGCTCGAGGATCTCCAGCCTGCAGAATATAATTTCAAAGAAGAGAGGCATTGTCACCACATGGTTCAGGGGGAGTATTAATTAAGGGGGAGTATCAATTTTTGTATGGGGAGTAATATATATCTTTTATCCTTCATTTATAATTTCTTTTATCGTGTTATCGAGTCTTGTAACCTGCAAGCTTTGGACATGTGTTTCACCCATGCTCCAGCTTGAGGGGGGGTGTTAGAGAGTCTATATTAGACTATTTAGTTAATATGTTAATTAGTTATTGGGCTTTTGTAATTCAGCCTGTTTAGATTACTTGTGTCCTAAGTCTTAGAGCGTCTCCCCTCTCCTATATAAAAGAGAGGGCGTCCAGTCTTGTATTCATCCCATTGCATTCAATCTAATCTTATTCTCAACACCTTTGTAGTTTGTGCAGCTCTGAACATCACCTTTGTTCTTGTAGATGGGGACTATAGTACTATTTCTCCATTCATCTGGCATCTTCTTTGTCTTCATGATCTTGTTAAATGTATTTGTTAACCACATAACTCCTTCATCCCCATACTCTTCCATACATCAATGGGAATACCGTCTGGTCTGCATGCCTTTCTCATTTTCATCTTTTTCAAGGCATTCTTGACCTCAAAATGTGAAACTCATCGTGTGTAAATGATATCTCTTATATCCCTGTCACACGAGTCTCTAACATTATTTATGGGATCTCCATTGAAAAGCTTATGGAAGTAATATCTCCATTGGTTCTTGATATCATCCTTTACCAGCACTCTACCATCTTCATTCTTGATGCATTTTACTGGACTCAAGTCTCTTCCTTTCCTTTCTCTTATACGAGCCATTTTATATATATCTTTTTCCCCTTCTCTAGTGTCCAGGTTCTTATAAATATCATCAAAGTATCTAGACCTTGCCTCCTGAACAACCTTTTTTGCTTCGTTCTTTGCTTGCTTGTATCTCTGGAACGTTGCATCATCTCGAGATTTGGGCAAGCTCCTATAGATCTCCCTTTTCAGTTTAATAGCCTTATGTACTTCCATCATTCCACCACTAAGTCTCTTTTTGTGGAGGCCCACAACCTTTGGACTCCCCCAAAACCTCTCTGGCAATTTTTGTTATGCAGGAGCTCATGTTATGCCACATAGTGTTGACATCAGACTCTAAGTTCCAAGTTTCCTCCTTTATGAGTTTATCATGAAAGGTCAAATTCTTTTCTCCTTTAAGATTCCACCACTTGATCCTGCAATCTTGATTTTTGTTATGATTGCCTTTATTGATCTTCATGTTAATATCCAAAACCACCAACCTAGGTTGGGTCGTGAGTTCTTCGCCAGGAATAACTTTACAGTCCTTGCATACTTTACGATCCTCCCACCTTGTAAGGAGGTAATCAATTTGGCTACAATTGTGCCCACTTTTGAAAGTAATCTTATGAGATTCTCTTTTCTTGAAATGGGTGTTTGCCAAAATCATATCATATACAACTGCAAAATCTAATATCCTCTCTCCTCTGTTTTTGCTGTCATATCCAAAACCACCATGAACTCTCTCATATCCATCATTGCTACTCCCCACATGAACATTTAAATCACTCTCAATAATGATCTTCTCCTCTGTCGGTATTCCTTGCATCAATTCATCCATGTTATCCCAAAAAATCCTTCTTAGCCTCCTCACCAAGGCCAACTTGGGGGGCATAAGCGCAAATAATGTTAAAAATCTTTCCCCCAAGAACGACCTTGATAGTTATGATTCTATCACCCATCCTAGTGATCTTGACAACATCATCCTTCAACATCTTATCAACAATAATACCTATGCCATTTCTAAGTTTATCAATGTCTGTATACCAGATTTTGTATCTTGTGTCTTCAATCTCTCTACAACGCCGAGTCTGTGTCCTATGTTTTCAAAAATTGGTCTTATGTCCCATGTCCGTGTTCGTATACGTGTTTGTGTCCATGCTTCTTAGCGGCTAACCCATGAGATGACTTTAATGGGTGCCTAAGGCCTTTTAGGCCTGAATTAAGCAACTTATAGGAAAGTGGAAATTCCATCTTTCCTTTTTTCATTTTTGAGTCCGGTTACGAGGTCTGAATTCTTCCGTTTTCTTTTCATGGATATCGGGTTCAATTTATTCAAATGAACAATTTGAATCTATGGATACTCAATTTAAAGTGAGTAAACAGAATTCCATACTCGATCTCATATTTTTTTTAGTAAGAATGAGGTCTGAATTTTGTCAAATTAGATCATCTTGAGTCATTCTATGGTTGTAATAGATCTAATTTAGGCAAAATTAGGTCAAATTTGGGCAAATTAGCTCTGATTCGGGATATAAATGGCTGCTTTGGGTATTAGGTTTGATTTGGCCAAATTAGGTCTCATTTCGGTCAATATAGGGCAAACTAGGGGAAGTTAGGTCTAAATAGGTCATGTCATGCAAAATAAGGTCTAGATTAGACCCAATTAGAGCAAACCAGGTGATGTTAGGTTCAAGATTGTGATAGTGAACATCTTCACCCTTACCTTTTATACTTTCTTCATTCATCAATTGTAAACTTCATTGCAATTGTTTCTACCTAAATTAATTGTTCAAAATTTGTATCAAAATTAATCTAAATATTCATTTTATTAGCACATGTGAGAATATTGTGTACCAGATTTGATATTCCAACTAAACTTGCTAGTTGATCATTAAACTTCCATGCAGTAGATCTCGAGGAAAAGTAGGATACCAGGATAAAGCCTAACGATAGATCTACTCCTTGCAATGCACGACAAAGGGTAACATCAGTATTCAGTCGCCTTATTATGCCAAAGGAAATGGCCTCTTATATGGATATTATGCTTCAATGTTGTAGTGATACAATAGCCATTATTTTTTTAGTGAATATTATATGCATGCGTGCACACACACGCATACAAACATATACATATTAATTGTTATAAAAATAATTAAAAGATGATGTAATCATCGTTGTGTCTGTGTCCTACATTTTCTAAAATTGTTGTATCATGTGTTTGTATTTGTGTCTATACTTGTATATATGTTTCCTCCTTGGTGCCTAGGCACCCCTTGGGACCGCCTAGCCACCTAAACAACTATGCAACATATCATACTTGTCTAAGTGACTAGGCAGTCTTTCCCACCCAAGGGGAGCCAAAGTGTTCATATTTTTAATTTTTGACACATATAAAGCTATATAATACACACACACACACACACGTGAAGACACACGTACACGTGCACATGCCAAATTGAAAATGTAAATTTTGTATCAAAAACATATATTATTGGCATACAAAGTAATCTTTGTATTTTTCAAAACTTTTCAAACAAACACTTGCAATAGTATTATATAATAGTGAACATACATCCCGTGGTAGTATAATATATGAGCAGAGTGGATTTGGAGAGGCCAAATCATAAGCGGGATGAGGCGGTCTGAGGAATAATGTAAATTTTCACGACAAAGAAAAATATATCAATCGATAATAACCACCAGATAAGGAGATAATGGATATGGAAAAGACATCAGAAAAATTAGAAATGAAACATGATGGCATGTGATGATTTTGTTTCGGGGAGAGAAAAAGTATGGTGAGAGCCAATTATATTTTACATTAGATGTCAGATTTCTACAATAAAAAGGTGATTTACACAACATCGTGAACTCATACTAAAATGTAAGGAGGTAGCGGTGGAAATAGATGCGTAGAGGAGTGAAATGAGAGCTAAATTAATAAAACAAAAGGAGAAAAGAACAAAAACAATGAGAATAGAGAGTTAAGGGCAGTACGCCATTTCTGAAATCTTCTTTCTTGAGTGGAATATTTGGAATATTTAAAAAAATAAAATCATAATTAGTGAAATTCAAGCAATCTTTTGTAATGTTTATGTAATGATTAATGTAGCTGATGTCAAGGATATTTCCTTAAAAAAAAGTAATATAG
Organism: Alisma plantago-aquatica; assembly: GCA_963693085.1. Taxonomy (NCBI): domain Eukaryota; kingdom Viridiplantae; phylum Streptophyta; class Magnoliopsida; order Alismatales; family Alismataceae; genus Alisma; species Alisma plantago-aquatica. The sequence goes on along the minus strand of OY856410.1, from coordinate 1,029,711,723 downwards.
ATAAAAGATAACTATAAGTTTTAGTAACAGTTCTTTGAAGTACCATTATTTACTCATTTAAAAAATCAGGCTCTTAAGTTTATAGAAATGTTAAAAAAGAATTTTAAAAGGAAACATAATATAACATGATGGCATGGTTCAAAATTTCGGTCGAAATCTTGAAATTTCGTTTTCAACGGGTATCGGACATAGAAATGCACCATTCAAGAATAGGTAAGTAAAATTTCAAAATTTTGATGGAAATTTCCCAAAGGGGGGCGAAATTTTGATAAAATGCAGCAATTTTGTTGAAAAAAGGCCAGTTTGGGAATGAATTTCGTGAAACACAACCAAAACGGTTTCACAATTTCAAAAATCAACTGCCCAAAGCCTGCTGCACTTGGAGGGTTACTTCTTTGGTGATTTTTTTTTCATTCTCTTGCTCTCAAAGGCTTTGTTCTTCAGATCTAAGGTAACTTTACTCTCTCTCCTTTCGATCTACTACATCTATTTCTTCCACTTTTACCCCGTCTTAATAAAAAGATTACTCCAAAACTGCAAGTTGCAAGTCATAGATCACAACTTAAACTTGAGGATTTGTGAAATTATGCTATAAATTACATATAACTACAATTATTTTACAAATCTAACCTGATATATATCCTGTTTGTCAAGATAATGGATAAAATATTTTCAAAAAGAGCTTTTATTTAAAGTTTGTTCAATGTTATATTCATGTATATCATGTAACACTTAACAAATGTTAAATCTATAATTAAAATCTTGTATTAGAGATGAATTACGTAAATTATGTAATACTTTGAATATTAATTATATAATTATAGACCTCAAAACTGAAAAACACTAAAACAACTTAGCGTTGTTATGTGTGATGTTTAGTTACATACATCTAATTTCAGCTACTAATGGGAATAATATATAGTTAAATGTATTCAATTGATACATTCAATATATTAGACTATTAATATCATCTAATTTTAGTAATTTGTCCCAATTATAAGAACAATTTCAGGTCTAAATGGAGAATACTTTCAGTATTTTCACTCTTTGATGATCTTTAGTGTAAGCTCTAACATAGCAATTGAAATTTATTATTAACGTGATGACCTATAAACTAATTCCTTCATTATGTTATTGAAATGTCACTGAAATCCCCTCGAAACAGGTTTCAATCTTTTCACACATGTAGGACCCCCCCCCGGGCCCCCACCAAGAGCAATATATGATTTTATTGTGAATAGGTTTATTTATGTATGTAGATCATCCTGGTAAAATTGTGTGACTTAATTCATTTTTTTGGTCGTTGAAATCTTGTGTCAAAATCTTGTTTCAAAATAAGCGTAAATGTCAAAATTTCCATTGAAAAATCTGCAAATTCTGTTTGTGAGCCATCAGAAACGGCGTTGAAATCGAAATTTTAAACCGTGCATGATGGAGTATGTTTCATCATTGTTAAAAAAACAGAAAGGATACACATCATTATCTCAATTCTGAAACAAATCTGTAGAGACATGAAAAAGTGACTTGAATGATGTATACCATGCACTTATACACCCACTTTTAAAGTATCCATAAAGTTGGATTTGTGATTAATATAGTATTATAGTTATTGAAAAACATCAAAGAGACATGGTTTGGAATGTATAAACTAAGATACCAAAATTGACATCCCTTACATCACATCATGAGAAGAGCACATGATTTATATAAAGTGGTTGATACACTTCTTCTAACGATTTTGATATGCTGTCCCGCATGAAAGTGGATATAGGGTCTCGAACAATGAAGTGAACATAAGAACGAGATCCATGCTGATGTTGCATATTGATATCATCACATAGTCATCTACCTGGATTTTCTGATGAGAAACTTAGTACAGGGAAGAGAGAAGTAGATATAGATTGCTATACGACATTTAATGTCATCATAGTAGTGGTACAGATAAATTATTTAGAAAGCCTTATTGTGGCTAGTAGCAATAGCTCAAGCAGACACTTCTGGCAATCTTTTTGCGACGTGCTCTAGTCTTTCAAAATGAAGATAAATGTTGTTCAAGATGACTGGAAATTGTTTAGGCGACTAGGCATTCAAGCGTTACCTAGGGGTGACCAAACAGCCTAGGCGGAGGCCTAAGCATTTCAGGGATTTTTTTATGTTTTCATTTATATATATAATTATACAGACATACATTTATATAGATATATTGAACCTATGAAAAATATGTGAACTAGTAGGAATTAGGAAGACGAGCAAATTTGGGAAGCGGAAGAATAAGAAATTAAAGGCATTAGTGTGGAAGGATATGGATGGAAAAGAAGGAAAATACAGTAGTATGAACGTGAAGGAGACAAAGAAAGGGGAAATAAGTAAAAACAATAACAAAGATCTGGAGAGCAACATAAAAAGAATGAAACAGTAATAGAGAATGGAAGGAACATCTTGAGGAATGAGAAGAATAGAGCAGCAAAATTGTTGCTTGGTGGAGCAAAAAGACATTTACCTTTTTAATTTAGTGGACTAGCAGTAAGTTAGTTATTAGATAGTCTGGTTAACTTAGTTATTGAAGTCATTTGAGTGTATTTGTATATGGGCTCTAGTGTATCTTGGCCCATTAGGGCTTAGTCCTGTAAATGGAAAAGGAATGTGCGGAATGAGATATCTTTCTATTGACAGGGCACACCTATATATATGGACATGGGTGGTGGCCAATACCCATTTACACATTGTATCCCATATACACAGAGAATATATAGGGATATAAAGAATAACAAATACAGGGAATAAATACTTATTATTCTAACACTCCCCTTCAAGTTGGTCAATAAATGTCATAGGCACCAAGCTTGTTACAGAAGAATTTTACCTGACAACTATTAAGGGATTTTGTGAAAATAACGGACACTTGATCTTCTGAATGGATTGGAATAAGTACAATTCGGTGATCTATATCCTTTCCCGAATGAAATGACAATCAACTGCAATATGTTTGGTCCGTTCGTGAAAATTTGGGTTGGAAGCAATCTGCACAGCAGCTTGATTATCACACTTGAGTTCCATTGCTTTAGACAGATTCATTCCCAGCTCTTCTAGGATATTCTTGGTCCATAGGAGATCACTGGTTGCGTGAGCCATTGGAGTGTACTAAGGCTAGATAGTTGAGGGTGGAGGACCCGAAGTTTGTCCAGGGACGTGTCCAAGCCCAATATGGATATGGCGAGAAGAAGCTGCCACACACGCCTTGGATGCAGGACCAAGATAGTAGAGACCTGCAAGTTCAAACCCACCACCAACCACCTTCTGAGGTCCTGTATCAAACAATCATCACGGTTAAATGTAACTAAGGCTTAAAGAGAATGGATTAATTTGATAATAGAAATTAAATTGAAAGGAAACTCAAGAGCAAATAATGTTGATTGCGGGGTGACTATAGGTAGAGGTTTGATAATGCTAGTACCATGTGTTGGAACTTTGGATCCATTAGCAATGGTGATAGGTGGCAATGATGTTTTGTTGGTGGATAGGTTGGATATAAGATAGGTTGTACCTATAATGTGATCTATTGCACCTGAATCAAGTATCCAAAAAGACGAGCCTGCATTAGAAGATTGAAATATGCATGCAGTAGGTCCACCACGATGTTGTGCAAAGCATGCAAGTGAAGAAACTGAAGACGAGGGTTGCTGAGAAGCTTTGTACTAACAGAATTATTGTACTCCTCAACGGTTACCTGAATCTGACGGTTGTGTCTCTTGGAGTTGCAGATGTGGTTTTGGGAGGATACCCATGAAGTTCATAACATGTTTCTTTGTAATGTCCCATCTTGCCACAATGACAACATTTTGGGTGTCCGCGTCCTCCAATAGACAGACCTCCACGACCTCCTCATCCCCCTCGTCCACGAGTAGCAGGGCCAGTGTTGATGTGACCTTTCCTTTCATGGTAAAGGCCATGACAGATTTGTTCGAGGTAGAATGTGGGACTTGTTCTATGAAAGCACGGGAAACACATTGATATACTTCTGCCAACTTGGGAAGTTCTGACTCAGCAAGGATTTGGCTGTGTACTCCTTTGTATTCATGTTGAAGACAAGCCAGGAATTTGATGATAGCCATTTGATCCCTCTGCTTATGGAGGTCTTTGAGGTCCGTTGTCCGTGGAAGAAGAGAATGGAGGCCATCAGTAATGCGAGTTACCTCTCCGAAGTATTGAGTCAGAGATCTTTCATCTTGTTGAAGATTGTACATCTCTACAGTCATCTCGTACATGTGGAAAATATTTGACTCGTACATGAGATTAAGATATTTCCAGACATCTTTGCATTTCACAAAGTGACCGGTGAGATCAGCTACTTGTGGCTCCATGGCATTCCACGGGATGGAGAGAAGATTGGCATCAGACTGCTCCCATTGTTCCAGAATGGCATCGGCCTGCTTTGATACCATGTAGATGGAAAAGGAATGTGTAGAATGAGATACCTTTGTATTAAAAAGGCACACCTATATACATGGACACGGGTGGTGGCCAATACCCATTTACACAATGTGGGACTAATTCCATATACATAGAGAATATACAGGGAAATAAAGAATAATGAATACAGGGAATAAATACTTATTATTCTAACAAGTCTAAAGTTTTTACACTTCCCCCTTCTCCTAGAAATAGGAGGGGTTCCTCTTATCAAGTATATTGCACAGCCTTATTTTACTTTATAACATTAGTAATAGAGGAGCAGCAGTAAATCTGCGAATTCGCAAAGTTGTTGCTTGTTGAAGTAAATGGAAAAAAATTATGGAGTATGTAGTACATTAGTAATAGAGCAGCAGTAAATTTGTAACTGCAACAGTAACTCAATGACAGCTTGATAGAGAAAAAATGGGGGGAAATCCAACACCTGCCTAGGTGTCGCCCAGGCATCCACCTAGACCACCCAGATGCCTAACTAGGTTGGGCGCCTAGGATCCGGACCCCAGATGGCGGCCCAGCCACCTAGGCGCCTCCTAGGTGGGGGCCGGATAACCATGACTGGGATAACGTAAATAGTAATGTTTTAAAAAGCTTAAAGCAGTAAGAGCGTCGACAGCACCTTGTAATTGCTTAAGCGTTAAGTACGAAATTAAGCGGGCAAATTTTGAAAAAGGTGTTCTAGTTTCCTACTTACTTTTATCCAAAATTACACATACGTATATATTTAATATAGTTCCTGGAACTTTATACATATCAAAACACTCTATAAACAACATAAAACACCCAAATGGTTCATGACATAACAATAAAACATTTATTATAGCTATAATATAAGAAACAATAGACTTCTCATACATAAAACGCCCTACCCAAGTAGCCCAACTATAAAACAATAAGTGTATATACATGATATAACGAGAATTTTTCACTCACATGTTTACATAGCTAAACAGTAAACAATAGACTTATCACACATACCTTACAAAGTTATTGTAGCATTTACATATCATCAACTAGTCATACAATTACAGCAGTACATTTGATCGAAGAATCATTCTAAATTAGATAATAGTTACACAGAATTTACTTCGATACATTGCAGCAGTAACCTATTGTACAGAGTATGCATTCTAAATTAGAACTACGGCTTATCATAGAACATTTAATTTATATAATTTTGATATATTATAGTCAATAATACTTGGACCATAAAATTTACCTCATGTTACAGGCTTACAGCAGTATTTAGAAAATGGGTTTAAGAAGGCAAAAATAGACCGATTTTTTTGGAGCCATCCAGTTGGCGCTCAGGGGCTATTTCAAACAGCTGGTGGGCTGGGTCGTTAAGGCTGTTTTTCTTTTCACTGGAATACAGATTTAGTTAAAATATGTATATATAACACTCTGTGCTCAGTTTTTTTAATAGAATATAGGGACAAGAAAAGTGAAATACTAAAATTAAAGGTAGGTCAGGTTGAATACATCATAGAGATGAGATTGAAATAGGATAACAAGTTACCTGCATCTGTGGGCTTCTTTGCAGTTTGCCTTCAGGTGGTGGCTCTGTTTCTCTTAACATATTTAGGAGAAGTGTTGATTAGACATAAAACATCCTTCCATGAAAGTGGTTGTAGGACATGGACATCTAGTTTAGTCATTTCAATGTCTACTTTAAAATGACTAAACTAGATCTAATTTGACCAAATTCAGACCTAATCCATACCAATTTGGCCTTTAAGTGGCTTAATTTATGTCTAAAAGGCATTAGGCGCCCATTTCAGCTATTGGGCCCATGCGCCCTGCTTAGAGCCTAGGAAGCCTAATCCAAACCAATTTGGCCTTTAAGTGGCTTAATTGATGTCTAAAAGGCCTCAGGCGCCCATTTCAGATATTGGACCCAAGCGCCTTGTCTAGAGCCTAGGGAGCCTAGGCGGGCGCCTTGATAACTAAGCAGCATATACAGTTATATACTCTATTTCACAGATCTTTACTCACTTCTTCTATTAGCTTTGTATCAACACTGATTTCATTTGAATTTCGTTAATTATCATGATTAAGCTAATTATTTAAGTATCTAGAGTTATTTTTCTTCCCAGCATCTTACAGTCTCTATTTCTACTTCATTCTTAATTTAGCGGATAATTTTTTAGTGTGAATTTTGTTAATTCATGCTAAAGTGCATGGTATGCATTTACATCTGTTTTTTTTGCTAAACTATGTTTTATATATGTGAAATAGTAAATGAGTGGGGAAAACCCCTAACGTGTAGGTTTTTCTTATTTTCAGATAAATAGGAGGCAGCCACCCTTTCCTATAAATAGGATAAGGGGGAAGCATACAGACACAAGACAAACCCTAACGAACCAATACACAATTGGGCCCATATTACAAATAGACTAAACAGAACTTAAGTAAAAGACTAAACCACTTAAGTAAATAGGCACTCTAACACTCCCCCTCAAGCTGGAGCTTGGGAGAATCCCAAGTCAACTTGAAAAGAGATAGGCAGACTCAACAGAATAAAAAATAACCAAGCCCATACAAGAATTACTCCTCCTCAATGTTACAATAAATCACTCAAGCACTCAAATCTCAAAGACTCGCCCTCAAGTAGATACACCAAAGCAGTAGATATCTAGGCAAGCATAGAGGCTTCTTGATCATCATAATGGCATCTAGAGCAAAAGAAAGCATAGCGGATAGGCATCAAAATCTTCATAACAGTCGTCATCGTAGTAGCTAAAGAATGTTGGATCACAAGTCCTAGAGAGTGCTAGGTCACAAGAAGCAGCAATAGTCAACGTGCAAACAAAGCACGGCCAAACCGGAGAGTATTGGATCACAGTAGCAGAATGTCAACATGCACACAAAGCATGGACAAGTAGAGAGTCAACGTGCGCAAAGCATGGACAAGCCAGAGAGTGTTGGTACACAGAAACAAAAGTCAACAATGTAGGCGAATAGAAGACTAGTGTGCAAAGTAGCAAACAAATAAGTAACTCCAATATGCAATGTAGACAAAGCTCTATGGAAAGTCAACAACAAAAAGTTTTCATCATCTTCCTTCTTCAAAAAGTATCCATCACAGTAGCAAACGTCAAAGTCCAAAGAGTGTTGGTTCACAGAGAGTCCAGAGATTGCTGGTTTATAGTAGAAAGTCAACCTGCAAAACAGAGCACGGATAACAGATAGTGCAAAAGCACAAAGCAGCAAGTAAAATGTGTTAATCATAACACAAGTAGTAAGTATGACGTCCTAGTATGTAACTTCATAGCAACAGTCGATGTAGATGATGAATAAGCAATAATAGAAGCATAAAACTTCATATAGCAGCAAAATTATCATGAACATTCCACATAATAATAGAAGGATCCAAAAAGGAACACCACATAGTAGCAAAAGAATCCATATATCAGCAGTAAAAAGTGGCATGAAGATCCATATAGCAGCATAACTGAATTCTTCTTCTTCTTCCTACATCTCTCCTCCATCTCATCTTTTCCCTCTACTCTTCATCCTCTATTCTCCCCCTCATGCCAATCACGAAAAGAGTAAAGAGAGTGGTTGTAGTGGAGAGTCAAAAACAATGATAGAGCCATAGAGGTAGGGTTATGTAAGTAAATATGTGGAGGTAACCGAGAATGCGAATCAAGGTGCAATATGACCCGATTACATAGATCCGGATAGAAAATTAAATGGATCTTTTTACGACCCGAAATGAGATTTGTTCGGCCCTTAGACCGACAAATCTGGGGGTGCGGGGGCTCCGTCCCCCAAAAAAAAGTAGGTCAAAAAATAATATGGGGGTAGGATAAGTTGAACAAAAGGAAGACTACCGAAATGAAAACTCGGGAGAAAGAGGAGATACACTACCGGAATGTTACTCGATAGGATCAATAGGTTGTATACGGGGGTAGAACAAGTATAGAGGAGGTAGGCAAAAAGTTAAGTAGGGTTGAAAGACCAATGAGTGTAACAAACAAAATTATAAAAAGATGTTGAAAAGAGAAGATAATTGTTGATGGTAAGGATAAAGAATGGACACACCATGTATAGATACCTCTGCCGCATGATAGAATCATTGTAGCACGCTAAGATGTAGCAGCAAGAAACAGCGGACACACTGTGTCGCTAAGCGACACGACGTATCAGTTGACACTTGACACAAGAAGCAGCAGTAGCAAGCAACAAGTCGTGTCGATGAAGAGACACATGTCTGATATCACAGTAGCAGCAGTCAGCGCCAGCAGAAGCAGACAACACACCATGTCGTTGAAAGGACACACCATGTCAGTTGACAGAATCTCGGGGCAGTAGCAGGCAACACATCAAAAGATGACACGCCGTGTCAAGGTACAGGAAACACGTCATGTCTAAAAGCGACACGCCGTATCCAAAAACGGCAAACGAGTCGCGAAGAAGCAGAACACCCCCTACACGCCGTGTCTAGAAGCAACGCGTTGTGTTGGTGACGAACAGCATTAGAAAAACTCTGAAACAACAGCAAAAGAAGGGGAAATCTTTCTGGATCTCCACCATAGCAACATAGGGACGATGCATCCCCAATATCAGCAAAAAAGAGAGATCTTTATCCAAGATTTTGGCTTAGATCTTGATGGTGGTGGAATGGGCCAGATCGGCGGCGGAGTATATAATGGCGGTGTAGATTTGTGATGATGGCAGCAAATAGGATAGCGACAGGTTCATTGGCAAGCAGGATTGATGGAGGCATGGCGGCCCTTGTAAATCTGGATACCAGCAACTTCATAGGATGATTTTTGTTGATGAAGACGGAGACAGCTCGAAGGAGACGACTCTAAGAAGAGGCAGGGATGGAAAATCCTTGCGGGCAGCCATCAGTAGCGCCTAGCGGCGGCGGCTGGGGAGGCATCTCTCCTTTGTGCTCTCACTCTCTCAGGGTTCGGGGCAGCACAGCACCTTGCGAGCGGGCATCTCTCCTTTGTGCTCTCTCTCTCTCTCTCCCAGGGTTTGGGGCAGCACAGGACCGGCTGCTCTGATACCATGTGGAAATCGAGATAAGTGGGGAAAATCCCCAACGTGTAGGTTTTTCTTATTACTTGATAGATAGGAGGCAGCCACCCTTTCCTATAAACAGGATAAGTGGGAAGCATACAGACAGAGGACAAACCCTAATGGGTGAATACACAACTAGGCCCATATTACAAATAGACTAAACAGAACTTAAGTAAAAGACTAAACTGCTTAAGTAAATAGACACTCTAACAATATATTAATACATGGATTATATGTGTATATTGATGTTTATATTTTTGTTTATATTTACACCCAATACTTTTAAGGTGAACATCTCACCTTGATTGGCCGGAAGAAGTATTAAAAAACAAAGACAAAGATCCAAGGATGTGGAAATATCTCATGACGTCACCTCCTCGAGGAAGGCCACCTCAAAAAATGGGGTCTCAATTTTGCTTCTTGCTGCTCCTTATGCAAAGCCAATCAAGAGACAGATGGGCTCTTTATTTTCATTTGAGCCTTTATCTTTACAGCTGTATGGACTAAAGCGATTGATCATCATATTCTGATAGGCACGCCTTGTTCATATGAATCATCATATTCTAATAGGCACGCCTTGTTCATATGAATATCTCACACTCTTTGCCGACAAAGAGAACCGTCTTTTGTTTCTAGGTCACTTTTTACCATGTTTAAGAAATAGGAACATCATCCACACCCCTTACAATACCAAAAACTTAAATGCTTCTGATGCAAAGGCAGTTGCAATAATCCAGCACTCAAACAACAAAAAGCTCAGCAGAATTCTAGAAATCCAAAACAATCTTTACTCCTGCTCCCAGCCTGAGATCTATAAGGATCAGCAGCTACCATTTATAAGCTTTCCTCCAAGGTAAACAAATTATCTTTAAAGCCATAAGGGAGTCTTTAAACAAAGCTTGTCAATTCTGAAAGCACTAAATAGCAACATCTATCTTAAGTAGAAACGTGACTACTCTAGTCTTGCTATATATGCATATCCAGATTGTACAACATACTGACACTGAGTGCCATGTGTGAATTAAGAAAAATATATATGAAATCAGATTTTTATCTCAAATTTGTATGTGAGCACGGGTGACACATCCAAAAAAAATTATTAAATCAAAACTACCTCTTTTCTTCAACTCTTCGCATTCTTTTGCAGCATCAAGTGTATAGCCTGACTGCATCCAGTAATCAAATGACCATTAGAAATGTGACCTCACAATGCCAAGGAGATTATCGTTAAATATAAGGCATCAACAAGACATTAATCTGTAAGATACTAAGCTGAATGATCAGATGCAATAATGTTAGAAAATTAAAAGATAATGATAAAAATCTCTGGAAGAAAATTCTTACCAAACAAAGAGATCTAGCAAGATTCCTTGATACATCTAAAAGTTCAGAATCGTTGGCTGTCGAATTTATGTTGAGTGTGTATTTGGCCTGCCGATATGCCACAATTGCCTTATGTAAGTCACGTCTAGCTTCACATACTAAGCCGTTCAAATTGTGTGACTCGGGAAGAAATGGTGCATGCTTAACAGCTTGTTGTACAGCTCCAAGCACCTATGCAATATTGCTTCAGTGATATAATACTACAGTAAACATGTATTATTCATAACAAACGAACTAATTAAATCTATTCACCAAACTGAATCCTTGCAAACTTTAACATAAAGAAATAACATCTAAATTTCAATATGGACATGACAAACACGCAGACAGGGTAGTGATCCAGTGAGAAACAAGTTATAGTGAGAGCATTAGAAGCATTTATATAGGTACAGATATATAGTCTGATACCAAACTTCAGCCGTACAGATAGAAAGAGCATTAACTTATTTATCTTCACACAAAAAACAACACTATGATCATTTCTTACACGTCCATTTATACAATGTAAATTGTTTGCATCCAACAGTCAGTCTGAAACTCAATATAGAAAGTATTCCACAGGTGTGTGTGATATACAAGTCCCATGATGATGAAACTTGGTAGGTGGGTAAATATAATGGTATAGTTGAATCGATACGGTTGGATTATGAAAAATCTATCACGATAAAGAGCATAATTCATGACAAACAAATTGATCATATCAATTCACCAGACTGAATACTTACAAAATGTATACATCAAGAAATGGCATGCAATATTCCATATGCAAACTTAAAAAGCACATGATCAAGCTTAGTCCATCCAGATCTGAAGACCAGATTAAAAATCTTCTTATGGAACCTAAGACTGGGTGTTGAGTCCAGTTGTTGTCATGATATTTATGCACCAGCTTGAGCGGGAGCCTTAGAATATTGTAGATGTACATGTGCTTAGTGTGTACTATTATAAGTTCTCCAAAACTCACTAAGTAGGGTTTTTTCACTTCTGATCTTTAAATTTGTCTGTCCATATCTAGGATTTTTCTTTGTTCACTACGCTCACTAAGCACAGCAATAGTAAATATCTAACTTGTTCAAAAAAATTAAGGATTCTTCTTTTAAGCCAATATTGATTATGCAAGAACCATAATCTTTATAAACTTCAACTAGATGAGTGTTCAGATAGTATTTTCTACTAGATAGAAGTGTATTCATATGGTTCATAGCATGGTTATCAGAACCGAACTGAACCGGCCGGTTGAACCGGGAACCGGTCACTCTACCGGTTCGGTTCCTCCCAAAACCGGAAATGAAGTTTGACCGACATCAAACCGGTGAACCGACAGGTTGAACCAGTGAACCGACGAACCAGTCCGGTTTTATCCAAACCGGCCGGTTCTCTCGCTTAGCAAATAAATGTATTGTTGCTGCCAATTTTCGTTATTTTATTTGAATACTACATAAATATTGGTATATGTATGTCCAAGAATAGAATAGTATTTGCTAGTTGATCTGTTTATCAAGTTATTATGAGAAGTTATGCTATTATTCATGTTTCATAACTTTTGCAGGGATATTTTCCATGAGTATCAAAGACATTTATATATTTTTAAACTATAAGTCTATAGTGACGTCATGTTGACGTCACCGGTTGAACCGGTCAGACCACTGGTTGAACCAGTGAACCGAGAACCAGAGGCCTCACCGGTTCGCTGACCGGTACATTGCAGACAGCCTTGGTTCATAGTTTTCATCAGTCCTAAAGAGGGAGGGAGTGTAACTTCCTGCATAGAAACATTAGAGATTTTACCATAAGATACAGATGACAGTGGTACTAAAATCCTACCATGTTACACCTTCATTCAATACCATGTGCATTTCACATAAGATCGGAAAATTATTTAAATACAAACCGCATCATATGGCAACTAAATGACAATCACTCTGAATCAATTCATTTCATATTTTAGCTATGAATAGAAAAATTGGGCGAAAACATCCTTTTTTTGCTTAAGATGAGCTAAAGCATCAGCAATTCATCATCAAATCTAAACATAAAATGCACCAATATTCTGTAAGTTAAAACAAACAAGTCACTTAATAACAAAAATTACACATGAGATAAGATGCTAACCAACTTTTGTAAATTTGCATTAGTGAGAAAAATATACCTGCGGACATAATAAATGACCAGATAGTTTTGCAAGTGCTCCTAATCCAACTTGAAAATCAGAAACCTACGAGTAAACACCGAACAAGAATGCTATTAGTTCAGTAAAGCAACAAAAATTTTATAAAGTGAAAGAGTAAGAAGAGTTCATCTATATATTTAAACATCCTTGCAGGTAGTGAAACACAAATGCTAAAAAATAATAGTGAATTAGACAAAGGACAACCTTGTAGTTTTGTTACAAACACATCATCCTATAAACTTAGTAAAACAGTCAGCCTTGAGGGCATACAGCATTAGAAATTGCTGACATTTCTAATCTTTCAGCTTCTTCTCTTCCACCTTATCATTACATGGTACTAGACCGAGCTATCCACCATCCCATACATCGTTTTTAATATCTATCAACCTAACATCACTGTTTATTGTTCTTCAAGAGGAAAGTATCGTCCATCCACTGATGAATCACACTTGAATTTTGCAGGATCGGACTTCTAGCATGCAAGAAGTCAAGCAAGCCCACTAGGGTAACTGTGTATGCAGCCTGCAGTTTGACTTTGACCTCTCATTGCTTCCAAGGCTACAACACATCCCTACAGAGTCAAGTGCATCTTCTCAGTAGCAACAAGAAGTTAGTTATCAGTCCACCATTGGTCAGTGCCCTTCCCTGCATCCGATCATGCAGTTGAGTCTATTAAGAATCTGTTTGTGCTACTTATTACATATCATTAGCTCTCCAATTTGAATCGTAAAGGTGTTCAACATGTTCTCTTTGAGTTAGATTGTAGAGCAAGCATCCAAGTACTGCATAGGCTTTTTTTTGTAATTCATCAGCTCGTCAATTTATAAGGATCAGTGTATCAGAAAGCGGGAAGTGAGAGGCGTGCGGACAGCACCCTGTAACCGATTAAGCGGTAGGCGGGCGATTAAGCGGGCGATTTTTTAAAAAGCGGGTGTCTAAACTGTATATATTTTTATACAAAATTACATGTATGTGTATATAAAAAATATATTTATAAGGAACTTCTATACATATCTAATCAGCAAATCAGTAATTAACTAAGTATTCATCAATACTTACTATTAATCAGTATCTCTAATCACTAAAATCAGCAAGCAGATCAGTAATTATAAATAAAAAACTATGAATTGTTGAATTAAAGTAATCACTAAAGTAATACTAACCAGTAGTACCAATCATTAATCACTGAAAGCAGCAAGGAAATCAGTAAAACTAATCATGCATTACTAGTATAATAGAGCAATAGGATATTTACTTAGATGCATTACAGCAGTACCCAATTATTACAGCTTACACACAAAGTATGCATTCTAAATTAGGACTAGCTATATCATAGAACATTTAATGTATACAAGTTTCATATATTATAGTCAACACTGCTTGGACTATGTAATTAATTAATGTTTGATGCTTACATTAGGAAAAAAGCGGGCAAAAAGCGGGAAAAAGCAGGTGAGGCGGGAAAAAAGCGGGCGATTATGTTCAAAACGATTAAGCGGGCGCTTAGGGGCTAAATTAGGCGGATGAGGGTCATGGCCGCTTAAGCGGCCCACCTGGCCGTTTTTAATTCACTGATAAGGATCCACGTCATAAAAAGAGTGACAGTTTAATGTCAACCCTCCTTTACCCGGGCATGGGACCAGCTACACTTGCACAAAATATATGGAACAAACTCCGCCTATGTTCTGTACATTTGCAAAGATACTCGTGAGACATGAATACAAGAGATACCATTTACACACGACGAGTTTCACTATTTGAGGTAATGCTTTGAAATAAATGAAAATGAGAAAGGCATGCAAACGAGATGGTATTCCCATTGATGTATGGAGGAGTATTGGGGGTGAACGGATTTCTTTAATAAGATTATGAAGACCAAGAAGATGTCGAATAAGTGGAGAAATAGTACCGTAGTCACCCATCTACAAGAATAAAGGAGATGTCCAGAGCTGCACAAATTGCAAAGGCATAAAGTTGATGAGTCACACTATGAAGCTTTGGGAGAGGATTATTGAGCAAAGGTTGGGATCTATAATGCAGATATCAGACAACCAATTTGGTTTCATGCTTGGAAGATCAACAACAGATGCCATCTTTCTTATAAGGAGGCTTATGGAGAAGTATAGAGATGGCAAAACAGATATTCATATGGTTTTTGTTGATTTTGGAAAAGACTTATGATGAGTACTCAGGAAAGTTGTGAACGGTTTTGAAGAAAGAGGGTGTGCCAATAAAATATATTGACTTGATTAAAGGCATGCATGATAGCTCAACTGCAAGTGTGAAGACTCTTAAAGGAGAGACGTCAACATTTCCTATCACAATTGGGGTACATCAAGGATCAACACTCATCCCATATTTGTTCGTTCTTGTTATGGATGAGTTGACAAATCATGTTCAAGATGATATTCCTTGGTGCATGGTATTTGGTGAAGATATTGTGTTGATTGACAAAACTAAAGATGGATTGAATGATAAAAGTTGAACTTTGGAGAAGTGTGTTGGAATCAAATGGATTGATGATTAGTAGGAGAAAAATTGAGTATGTACATTGCAATTTTCAGCCAATCTAGAATGGTGAATGGTGGGGCCAAGTTGGACGGAATGGATGTACCAAAATGTAAAAATGTCATTACTTGGGTTCTATTATTCAAACAGATGGTGATGTTCAAGATGATGTTTGTCACAAGATTCATTGTAGGATGGTTGAAATGAAAGAGGGCAACCAGAGTATCATGTGACCGGAAGATCCCTCTCAAATTAAAAAGTTATTATTATAGAATAGCTATACGACCAGCCATGCTATATGGGGGTGAATGTTGGGTGGTGAAGAAACAAGGTCTCAACAAGATGAATATGGCCAAAATGTGTATGCTAAGATAGTTTTATGGGAAGACAAGAAAAGAACGGTTGAGAAATGACTATATCAGGAACAAAGTGAGGGTGGCGAGTATTGAGGGCAAGTTGTATGAGGGCCTACTGAGATGGTATGGACATGCGCAATGCAAACCGACTAACGCAGCTATACGATGCAATGCTATTGAGTCAAGCACAATCAAAAGAAGAAGTGGTATGCCTAAATAACCTGGTAAGAGCTTATAAAGAGAGGTTTTGAATCTTTACGACTTGATCAGACTATGACCCATAACATAGATGATGACGACGAGCTCTCCAATTTGCATAACAATAGTATTCAATTCTCTTAGTTAGATTGTATTAGCAAGTTCCAAGTATTACATAGACTTTTATTGTAATTTAGAGTGTGAATGGAGTGTTTGAAGATCAAGGGATAACAACCAACAAATAGCATTCCAAATTCAATTGAAACATGGCATAAAGTATAGAACAGCCATAGATCACGAATGTGCTTAACAAAGCACAGCCATGTTTAACCCTTCAAGCAAGGAACGAGGTATCCGATATTGATGCCGTTTTGACATCCTGGAAATAGGTATTTATGCATATATCTACAAAAAAAATTGAGAAATGCAATTCTGGCCGTTTTGACACAAATGAAAGGATCAAATCATGAAATTTTACATGTATAATTTCTACACCTAAGTGCATCGTTTTATGCAATAAAATTCTATAATGGGTATATGGAGGGTTCATCACGTGGGAGGTATTGGCTAAATTGGACATTATTAAACCCTTTGTTTTGATGATGACAAACATTTCATTCTTGTGGATCTAACTTGTTATTTGAGTGTTTCAGGGATAAACAAATAAGGAAGTGGATAGTTGAAGATCAATACAAATTGGAAGATCAACATGCTTAAATTACTTTTATTTTCATAGTGTACTCAATGTAAAAACGTGTACAAGTACATAGATATCATGTAAATCAAGCGTTAGATCTTCCCTATCCACTCACAACACTCAGATAGATCATCCCCTAAGATAGAATCACAATTACACATTGATACACACACTTAGTAGATGACTCAACATATTGAAACAGGGACATTCTCGGTCGACAAACTTCTTGACCGAGACACCCTCGATCGACAAACTCCTCGATCGAGAACCACCTCAGTCTAACTCACGAACATTGATTGTTGACCTACTCATGTAACACTAGAATAGCCCTCGGTCGACAACATTCTCGACCAAGATAAACCTTCGAGTAGGTTCCATAGCGGTTAAACTGAGAGTAGTTGGTAGTTGGAAAGTCACAATAGACGTTGAATACTTTTACTCCAAGCCAACTCTCGGTCGAAGAATTTCTCTCCTCGACCGAGACAAGTTCTTGATTGCACTTTTCAACACTAAACAACCAGCCATTGCAATGCAATTTATGGACACCTAACGGCTAGATGAGCACTAAGTACACTCTAGAAAGTGTCTAGAACGTCTCTAAGCACTAGTAAGCCATTTCTATAAATAGGCATGCCTTAGGACACCCAAAACACACAATTACAACTTGAGAATCAATCTTAGTGAGCAACAAGAAAAGTTACACTTGCAATCTTGTTCCCTTGAGCTCCAATTGAGTGTCCTATAGCTAGTATCTCCTAGCCACCATATAACCATGTTCATCTACAGTGGATAGGAGATTTATACGCTTGATATAGGATCAAAGTGTTGTACTCACTGGTTAAGTATTTTCTTTCTTCCTATCTTGTTCTCTTTTATTGTATATTGTTCTCCTTGACTACTCCTAGGTTGGAGGCTGTTGAAAGGAGGTGTGTTTGAGATTACTTCAAGGAAGGCTGCTTCAAGGAGGTTGGAGCTACTTCTAAAGGAAGGCTATCTCAAGATGGTGGAGCTACTTCAGGTGGTGAAGGCTGCTTCGTGGACTTGGAGTTACTTCAGAAGGCTGCTTCAAAGAGGTTGAAGCTACTTTAGGTGAAGGCTACTTCAAGGGTGTAGATAGGAAGCAATTGTATTTTGTGTAACGTCCTCGAGAGGTAATAAAATGAATTACTTTCAAAATCCGGGTTGGAAACAATCGGGTAGTGGACTGACTACCTTAGATTTCTAAGGTAGGAACCACTCTACATCCTTGTGTCTTCCTTGTTTCCTCCTACTTCTTATTCAAGTGTTTTAATTGTTTTAAAAACTCCAAAAAGCTCTATTCACTCCCCTCTAGATCTTTTAATTGGTATCAAAGCGAGGTTTTCAAGGAGCTTTAACAAGTCTTGAAGGATGGGGGATGGTGTGCTCAATAACTTGAACCTAGAGGGAACTCACGTATCTCGTCCACCACCATTCGATGGAAGTAACTACAACTATTGGAAGAGAAGGATGCAGTTTTACTTCCAAGGCATCAGTTGGGAGCTTTGGAGGATGGTGTGTACTCCATATGAGCTTCCGGAAACCGAATATGATACATGGGATGCCAATACGGTAAAACAAGCTCAACTAAATGCCAAGGTTGTAAGTATTTTATATTGCTCTATTTTGGTAAGTGAATATAATAGAATTTCCTCATGTGAAACTGCATATGATATATGACAGACTTTATATTACACATGAAGGAACTATACAAGTTACAAATTCTAAGATTAGTATGCTTAAACAAAAAAATTGAACAATTTCGTATTCAACCAAATGAGTCTATTAGCGAAATGTATGTAAGATTTTCTACTATCATTAACGGTTTGAGTGCATTAGGAAAATTCATAAGTGAAGAAGATCAAGTACCCAAAATTCTTAGGTGCTTGCCTCCCAAGTACAAGCCAAAAGTGACGGCCATTGAAGAAGCCAACGATCTCACCAGATTGAAGATGGAGCAACTGATTGGCAACCTAGAGACTCATGAGGTCACCCTTGAATAAGAAGAAAAAAGATTGGCAGCTGAACACAAAAAGGAGAAAAGAAAGGACATTGCATTTAAGGCAACAACTAAAACTAGTCATGATACAAGTGAAGAAGACAATGAAGAAGAGACTCTCATTGTAAATGGTAAGCAGTATAGAAGATTTAAAACTAACAAAATGTCCAGTGTTTCGTCTTCCTCTTCCCCTAGGTGCTTTGAATGTGGCAAGAAGGGACATTTAAAAAGTGATTGTCCCAAAGTCAAGAAGGGAAAGAAATCCTCTCTCAAGAAGAAGGAAAAAGCCTACAAAGCAGCATGGGATGACTCAAGTGATGATAGTGAGGATGGAGAAGAAGTGGAGTGCCTTATTGCTACAACAAATGAAGAAGAGAATGAAGTAAGCTTATTTGATTTATCTAAGGAAGAATTAGTTGCTAGCATTGAAGAATTACATGATAAATATATTGATTGTAAAAAGAAACTAAAAAGAGTCACAAAAACTAATGAAGAATTATATGCTCAATTAAATGATCTTGCTTCTGAAAAGGAAAGTATTATTTTTGAAAATTCTACCTTGAAATCATCTATTAATGATTGCAATATGAAGTTGCTTACTCTAGAAACAAACTATAATTTTCTTTCTCAAGAAAAGGTTGAACTACTAGAAAAATTGAATGATCTTCAAACTTAACCTATCTTGTGTATTCATTTAGATTATGATGCTATTATCAAAGAAAGAGATAGTTTGTTATCTAATCTAGATTAAGCAAAGTTAGACATTAAAAGGAGAATGGATGAAATTGCTAAGTTATAAAAAGATATTAGTAGCTTGAAAAATAAAAATATTCTTGATAAAGTTCTAAAAGACACTTCTGGTCAAATTGGAAGGAGAGGACTAGGTTATGTGCCCAAAGATCTATACGTTTGATATAGGATCAAAGCGTTGTACTCACTGGTTAAGTATTTTCTTTCGTCCTATCTTATTCTCTTTTATTGTATATTGTTCTCCTTGACTACTCCTAGGTTGGAGGCTGTTGAAAGGAGGTGTGCTTGAGATTACTTCAAGGAAGGTTGCTTCAAGGAGGTTGGAGCTACTTCTAAAGGAAGGTTATCTCAAGGTTGTGGAGCTACTTCAGGTGGTGAAGGCTGCTCTGTGGACTTGGAGTTACTTCAGAAGGCTGCTTTAAGGAGGTTGAAGCTACTTCAAGTGAAGGCTACTTCAAGGGTGTAGATAGGAAGCAATTGTATTTTGTGTAACATCCTCGAGAGGTAATAAAATAAATTGCTTTCAAAATCCCAGTTGGAAACAATCGGGTAGTGGACTGACTACCTTAGATTTCTAAGGTAGGAACTACTCTACATCCTTGTGTCTTCCTTGTTTCCTCCTACTTCTTATTCAAGTGTTTTAATTGTTTTAAAAACTCCAAAAAGCTCTATTCACCACCCCCTCTAGATCTTTCAGGAGGTAGGGAATGTGTCCAGTTTTTTAGGGATTTTGATGAAGGATTTCGATGAAAAAACATAGGAATTAAGATTTGGAATTTTACTAATGCAATCCACAAACATAAATACACAGTTATGCAATTAACATCTAATTGATGACACACATAAATAGCATAGTAGCTTACTAACTCATATTAGTTGTATGTTGAGCTACGCATTGATTCTCCATACAGTATTAAGTTGATATGGTTGACATATTGCTCCCATGATATGTACATCTAATTGATGACACACATAAATAGCATAGTAGCTTACTAACTCATATTAGTTGTATGTTGAGCTACATATTGATTCTCCATACAGTATTAAGTTGATATGGTTGACATATTGCTCCCATGATATGTACATTATGTAAGGTTGGTTGTATGATGTTACGTGTTGCTCATACACGTCATTTCCAATACTATATAAGTGTATAATATTATGTAATCAAATACGATATATTTTCAAATTTTATTTAAACTTGAGTTTATAAAATGAAGTCTAGAAAATAATAAAGCGGTGTTATTTAATGATTAAAAACACATTTGAAAGCTTACCAAATAATAAATTTACTTTAAACAACATTAACACACACAAATAATGAATTTAATTAATTTTCATCAATTTTTATTACTTCTAATAAACAAAAATATGTAGCTCCATTATATGTTCTTTTATATATGTTCACATTACTCTTTAGTAGAAGTCTTCAACTCAACATAAATAAGTAACTAATTATAACAGTGCTTATTGTAATAGTACTAGTAATTAGATAAAATACATAATAATAGTAATTAATAGTGTTGTAATTAGGTAGATCTAGTAATAATATTGTAGATCTACATAATATACTTATAGATGTATGCATAATAAGCAACAAACACATCAATTTTGTAGTACTAGGTTTTGGCAATAGAAAATCTTTTTAGGTAAAAGTGGAAGAAATAGTAGGAAAAGAGATGGAAGGATTGTGAATCGTGGAAAATAAAAGAAATTAGTTAAACTTACCCTGATCTGGGTTTATTTCAGCTCCAATCGCCAAAAATCACCCAACTGCACCTTTTCTCCTCCCATTAAGTAACAGCAGACATTCTCACAAAAAATGGTATACTCATCGGTATACCGCCGATTTTGTTCGATATTGTGAACTTAGTAGTATATATTGCATTGAAACCACTGAAGCATGGTGATATCGGTAGTACACCCATTGGTATACTGATATTTGCCAACCTATCGAGACGTTTGCCTATTTCCATATCCAATGGCGTCGGTATCAATATTTTGGATGAAGTATCACTGGTAGCAATGATATCTCATTCCTTGCCTCAAGAGAAAAAAAATCGAAATGTTTAATCAACATCGTCCATGGTTGTGATGACAATTAAACTTTAAAGGAAACAACTATCACTGACCATGAATCTTCTCAAGCATGGCCATGCTCAACCCATCATAAGGCACAAAAGTTTCAATTCATGAACGTGGTCAACTGAAAACGGCCTTGTTAGACCTTCAGGCTAGAGTGGATATGGATGCGCATGATCCCTCAACTTCAATAATAGGATGTTGACAAAGCCCTATGTGGAAATGGTTTTGATAGGGTTTTGAAACATAACTTGGACAACCTAATTGAACCTATAGGCCCGCAACTAGACATATCTAGTCATCCAGATAAGGTCAAAACCCATTCATTGGCAAGTATTAACCTTGACCCAATGACCCAACCAATTCAACTGAGACCTAAAGCCTTGGCATTTACATAAAAGACCCAGCTAAAAATTAGTGTGTCTCTTTTCATCTTAATGGGCATGTAATATTATAATCCCTTCCCACCAATGTACTACAACACCCATGTATGCTTTAAAATTTTGATTATCAAAATACATTATTTTTATACTTATAATTGATTTGTAAATTGATGTGCGTATATGTGTTTTTGTTATGTGTATGTGTCATAGTTGTCAACGACCATGCCTATAATATGGACAACCCAATTGAACATATAGGCCCGCAACTAGACAAATCTAGTCACCCAAATAGGGTTGAAACCCATTCATTGACAAGTATTAACCTTGACCCAATGACCCAACCAATTCAACTGAGACCTAAAGCTTTGGAATTCACATCAAAGACCCAGCTAAGTTTTAGTGTCTATTTTCATCTTAAAGGGCACGTAATACTATAATCCCCTCCCACCTATGTATTTTCATCTTAAAGGACATGTAATACTATAATCCCCTCCCACCTATGTAGTACAACTAACACCCATATATACTTTGAAATTTTAATGTATCATAATACATTATTTTTTTACTTCCATATATTTGATTTGTAGATAGATGTGTGTATATGTGTTTTTGTTATGTGTGTATGTGTCATAGTTGTCAACGAGCATGCCTAGGCTTGTGGAAGGGATCAAGCCTTAACGCATAGATCCTTAAACGACCTAGGTAGGCACTTAGGTATTTTAGGCCTAATTAAGGCCATATTGGTTTCATCTTGTTGAAGGTTGAAGACTTGGTTAAATTTCCATTAAAATTGTGAAACTTCAGCTAAAATGCCATTTTTGATGAGTATCGGAAATAGAAATGCATGTACAAGTGGATGAATACATAATTTCACGAATCAAAGTCAAAAAAGTTTGAAAATTCAAGAATTTATATGTAAGATATCAAAAAGTTTAAATATATCAAATTCCAAATACCATTTTGAGTCATGATGCTACCCTGCATCCCATAAAGGGGGTGGGGGACTAAGCCCCCTTTGGACGCCTCTCGTTCGTTATCCGGGTTGTGAGACCTCTATACTACACTAATGGGAACAAGTCCAAGTCAAATTTATTTAGTTGAAAATATTGGATATCTTAGCACCAATTATGTAACTCAATATTAGCAATATAGTTAAAACATAAACTAATCCTAATATTTGAGCTTAGAAAATTAATGATTTCAAACCTAATACTAATATATACACTTCAAATTGTATGTTAGCATTACATATGACACATTATGAAGGCCACCACCCGTAACATATTTAGTGCATTATATGATATTATTGCAAAAGCATATTTCAATATATAGATTGTGTTTGAAAAGTTTTGTTAAGTAATTTCTTCTTTATGTCATCAACGTTGGCATCGCAACCCCCATTGAAACAATTTGGTTTCCTTTCAGTCACATGTAGGACCCCTCCCCCAATATTATTATAGCTAGTAATGCATAAATAGGTACTCTTTTGCATGTAGGTTGTCCTTGTAATATTTCATGATTTATTTCTTTTTTTGGCAATCAAAATCGTGATTCAAAATGTGTAGACATGTACATATGTGTTGTACTTTCCATGAAAATATATTTATAATTACGTCTCTGCACCATTGGAAACGGTGTCGAAATTAGACTTTTTAAACTATGGTTGGAGAATATTGGGATGTATAATGGGCTTATCCCACTTTTATTTATAGAAACAAATCATAAAACACTTGTGTGTAACCCTAACAATTTTGATTATGGTCGAGGAAGGACTGTATACGGTCATACAGGAATGTTCGCAAAAGGGCATGATAAGGCTAGATGTGGTCATTCGTACATGACCCTATACAGTAACAAGATTGCAGAAGGGTTTCTTCAGAGTCGAATTTGGTGATGATATCAGCTATTTGGTCCTCGAATTTGATAAATAAATTAGTCATCAACCTATCTAGAGACTTCCGTTACAAAGTGACAATCAGCTTCAACATGCTTGGTACGCTCATAAAAACGGGATTGCTCGCTATGAATATCGTTGCCTTATTGTCATGGTACATAGGCATAGGGAGTGTGGAATGAATAGTGAACTCTTGTAGAGGAGAGCGCACCCACATCATCGCATAGGTTGTGTGTGCCACAACCCTATATTCGGCCTAGCACTAGATTTTGCAACACACGTTTGTTTCTTGCTTCTTTGGGAAACATGACATCCTCCAAAAAAAGTAGGTAAACCAAATGTGGGCTTCTCATTAAGTGTTTTGCCTACATAATTAGAACCAAAATATCCACATATATCACAGTTGTTATGATATAGTAATTTTTTCCCACGTTAGTACTTTAATGACGTGGAAGATGACATGCAGATAGCATTCCAGTGGCACTGCTTAGGTATCTACTCACATGTCCAACATCAGATGTGATATCAGTCTGAGTCAGAGTAAGATACATTAAGTTGCCCACAAGCTTCCTATATCTAAGTATATTGTGAATGCAAAAAGAAGATGGGAGAATCCCTCAACCCATTCTCATGGTTGGGGTGCTTCTATATTTACATACAAAAGACTTTACACATAGGACCCTGACTTTTATCATACTTACAAGTAGGTTCCTATACACATATATTAACACTCCCCCTCAAGCTAGAGCAAATATATCATATGTACCCAACTTGTTACATATGTATTGAACCCGACAACCATTTAGGGACTTTATAAACAAATCAGCAAATTGGTCTTCTGATCTGACTGGTGACAACTGAATCAAATTTTGTTGAATCTTTTCTCGCATAAAATGACAATCGGCTTCAATATGTTTGGTTCTCTCATGAAAGACAGGATTTTGGGCAATGTGGACAACAGCTTGGTTGTCACAATTCAAGTCAATGGGAGAATTCTGAATAAAGCCAAGCTCCTCTAGCAAGTGACGAACCCATAGCAACTCACATGTTGCTAGGGCCATAGCTCTATACTCTGCATCTGTACTAGATCTTGCAACTACACTCTGCTTTTTGCTTTTCCATGACACCAAGTTTCCTCCTACAAATACGCAATAGCCAAAAATAGACCTTTTATCAATACTAGATCCAGCCCAATCAGCATTTGAGAAACCCTTAACCTGTAGATGTCCATGATTTTCATATAGATGCCCTTTGCCAAGAGACTTCTTGAGAAACCTCAGAATGCGCATTACAACCTCCATATGGCATGTGCATGGCTTATCCATGAACTGGCTAACAACACTAGTAGCAAAGGACTGGTCGGGCCGAGTGGCGGTCAAATAAAGTAACTTCCCAACAAGTCGTCTAAATCTCCATGGATCATCAAGTAACTCCCCCTACTCCATGGATAATTTGACTTTAGGATCCATTGAAGTATCAACAGGTTTGGTACCCAGCATCCTTGTTTGGTGAGAAGATCTAAGACATTTTCTTTGTGAGATAACTATCCCAGACTTGGACTTGGCAACTTCAATCCCCAGAAAATATTTGAGACTACCTCCTTTGTCTAAAATTGGCCTTGCGAAATTGTCTTTAACTGTGCAATGACATGCCTGTCAACACCAGTAATCACAATATCATCAACATACACCACTAGAAAAATGCTCCCAAAACTCTATCGTTTGTAGAAGACTGAATGATCCAAAGTACATCTCTGGAGACCAAACTCTGAAAGAGCACTAATGAATCTGCCAAACTAGGCACGAGGTGACTGCTTCAGACCATAGAGGGACTTGTGAAGACGACATACTAGATCAGACTCCCCCTAAGCGACAAACCCAGGTGGTGCTCCATATAAATCTCCTCATCTAGATCACCATGAAGGAATACATTTTTGATATCAAGCTGGTGTAGAGGCCAAGAGTGAATAGTAGTCAGAGACAAGAAAATGCGAACAGATGTCATCTTTGCCACAAGAGAGAAGGTCTCTAAGTAATCTTCACCATAGATCTAAGTGTAGCTCTTGGCTACCAGACACGCCTTGAGTCAATCAACACAATGATTTGCACCCACTTTGACAATGTAAACCCAATGACATCCAATAACAGACTTGCCATACGGGCATGAAACAAGAGACCATGTTTTTTTCTGGTTAAGAATTGACATCTCCTCATCCATAGCGTGACACCAACCTATCAACTGAAATAGACGGAGGTATAGAGACAGATGACATAGAAGAAATAAAAGCACGATATGAAGGTGAGATGTGGCTATATGAAACATTGTTAGAAATAGGATGTTAAATATTTTTAAGTGTGCATGATCTGACGCCTTTACTCAAGGCAATAGGAACATCCTATTGAAAAGATGGAGGAATTGTCTCTACCTGACCTTCTGACAAGTTAGCATTTGGAGGAGTTGAACTAGTAGGACCTGATGTACCACCTGCATTGGTGCCAAAACCATATTGCCCACTTGTACTTGTTCAACGAGTGTAAACCTGAGTGACTGGTGGTCTAGCTGGACTAGGTGGAATTACATCATGAGGACCATCATCACTAGGGGACTCAAAAATAGGAGACTCTCGACAATGATGGGAAGAGGCAAGAGTTCCTCCATAACTACGGGTGTCAATGAAGAACTATCATCAAAGTAGGATGTGTCTTCAAAGAAGGTGACATCTGCAGATACAAAGAAACGATGTAAGGTAGGACTGTAGCACTTGTACCCCTTTTGAACTCGAGAATAACCTAAGAAAACACATTTGACGGACTTTGAACTCAATTTATCCATACGTGGATCAAGACAATGGACAAAACAAACGCGCCCAAACACTCTAGGTGAAACATTGTACAATGGCTTTATAGGATGAAGGATTTGAACAAGTATGCGGTTTTGGAGAACGGATGATGGCATACGGTTGATGAGGTAGGTGGCAGTGAGAACTGCATCCCCCTAGAATTCTCTAGGAACATGCATATGAAGGAGAAGAGTGCAAGCAGTCTCAACAATATGACGGATCTTCCTCTCAGCCACTCCATTTTGTTGTGGAGTATGTGGGCAAGATGATTGATGTATGATGCCATGTATGGAGGTGAAATGGATGAAGTCACGACTGAATTATTCTCTAGCATTGTCAGAACGAAGAGTACAAATCTTTTTTTAACAACTTCTGCACACAAAAATTGAATATGGACAAAAGTTCATATCGCTCCTTAATCAAATAAAGCCATCTAGCACGAGAATAATCATCGACAAAAATGATAAAATATTGAAATCCAAGTTTAGATGTGACACAATTTGGACCCCATACATCAGAATGTACCATCTCAAAAATGGAATTTGTTCTTTGACTCTCCCTAGACCCAAAGACAGACCTTGTATGTTTCCCAAATTGACATGATTCACATTGCAAATTCTCCAGGTTAAACAAACTTGGAACCAAAACCTTGAGCTTTTCTACATACGCATGACCAAGACGACTATGTACCACTAAAGGAGATGCAGCAACACATGTTGTGGAAAGTTGCTGCAAGTGCAAGTAGTATAGTCCAGCCAGTTCATATCCATCGCCAATCTTCTTCCCCGTCTTCAAGTTTTGTATAAGACAAGTATCTGGTAAGAAAGTAACAGAGGCTTGAAGAGAACGAGTTAATTTGCTAATTGATAACAAATTAAAGGGAAAATGGGGAATGAACATAGACGGTAAGGATATATGTGGAGTTGGTGACACTGTTCTCGTTCCCTTAACAGAGGCGACAAAGTCGTCTGCAAGGGTAGGTTGGGCTTATGGGTGTAGGTGGTGAACATCTCTGGTACCCCGGTGATGTGATCAGTTGCACCAGAATCAAGGGCCCAATCCGACTTGGACGTAGATGCCTTGAATGCATGTGAAATGCATGTTGACAAATCGAATCTTTGTGCAATGGAGACTGAAGCTGTTGGGAGCTGTTGACCCGAAGTTGCTGGGAGCTGTTGACCCGAAGCTGCTGGGAGCAAAACCACGGTCATCCACTACCGGCATCAAGACTATTTGTTGCTGTCAGAGTCTGGTGTAGCTATCACCAGCGAGGGTTGCATGGTGGCTCTGGGAGCAAATAAAGAAGGGCAGGAAAGGAGGAAGATGTCATCCCGTGACAGCAACATCCCCTGGCATCCTGTTTTCCTGATAGCCTTCCCTCCTCTTCGTCGTCGGCCGTCATCTAGGAAGCATGGACATGGACACGGACACATATTTAGACACGGACACAGGACATGTCAATTTCCAAAAATATAGGACACGGACACGGAACTGGACACGGCAAGTGTATATATATATATATATATATATATATATATATATATATATGTATGTATGTATATGTATATATATATATATTTGTATAAGACATATAATGTGTAATATGCTATGTGTATTAACACAAAATGATCTAGATAGATTATCCGCATGGGCAATCACCATGAAATACAACAAGCAATCAACATGTAACATTATATTTACAAGTCACAATATGGATTAGTTCACAACAAACATTATGATGCTTGATTATATGATATTTTTGTAATATGAATTGTAAAAATTAAGAGCAGTAGAATTTTGGGGACAATAGTTCCAATGGAAGTAATGATTAACATGTACTATCAAGAGGAGGTGAATCCAATTGTTTTCTTCCTCATGGTTGATGTGGCAGTCCCCGGATGTTGCAATAGCTAGTGGAGATGATAAGAAGGGTGTCAACGACTTGCATGTAGCACCTGAAGCTTAATTAACTAATGGTAGTAGGGCGAGTAGTGAAGGACAGGAGGCAAAGATTTAGAGAAGGCTTGGGTTTTTTCATATGCCTAGGCTTAAGTGGGTCGGAGTGGTGTGTCCTGGAGGTGTCCATGGAGTGTCCAAGCCGTGTCTAACATTTCAATAAAAAAAATTCAAAGTGGGTAGGCTTAAGTGGGTCGGAGTGGTGTGTCCTGGAGGTGTCCATGGAGTGTCCAAGCGGTGTCCAACACTTCAATAAAAAAATTCAAAGGCGTGTCCGCTACGCGTCCAGGCGTGTCCAAAGTGTGTCCATGTTGGACACGCGTTGGACACGGACACGGCAGCCTCCTAGAAATGTCCGTGCTTCCTAGGCCGTCATACATCCTCCGCTGTCAGTTGTCGAGCTCAGTTAATGTGGCACTCATTCCCCGTTCAATGCCACTCACCGCTACCATCACAGCCCCACATCCTAAATTCCACTCTGGAGGTCCGTCTTAAATCCCAAAACCACAAGAAGTAGTGTCAAGCTCAAAGGTCTTATTAGCGCTACGGACGGGATAGATAGGAAAATCACCAAACAGATCTTTCTCTCATCCTAAGCATTGATCTCGCCACACCATATCCGAGTGAATAAATAACGATTTGTCTCCTTAAAAGGAAATCTGGCAACGGCCCACCTCTATGGTTTTGATTCCGGCTCTTGGTGTCACATGCCCGTTGTCCATGGGTACAAAACAGAGATCCGGCAGTTGGATCCCGATCACGGTCTAGAGATCTCCCTATTTTCCCCTTCTATTGACATATCCTTCTTAACAGTATGCCATTCTCTGTGGAGTGAGCAATCTACCTGTATGAAAACCAGTTGCTTGCCTTCTTTCCTGTAAATGATTCGTCATCCCTTCTTAATTGCTGGAATCCAGTTGTAGCTGCAATTCATTATTTGTTTAATCATTTCATTTAACACTAGGCCACATGTATAGCCAATTTTGGTCGTATCTTGGAACTTCGAGTTGCTAGGCCAAATGTCTAGCTAATTTTTGTTCAATACCCTTGAATCAATACAACATAAGAGTGATGTTGTGAATTGGAAGCAAAGGATGATAACTTCTTTCTGATAACAGATCCATCTTTTTGGATTGACGAGCATGTCTAGCCATCTACTTAACTACACAACAGATTTTCCATGCTGAAATTGTTGTTTAAGTATATAAATATTCCTGCTACTTTTGCCAGATGCTTTATATTTCGACGCAGCCTATGTGATGAATCTCCAGTGTTGTTCCCTTTCTATTGAACATAGTTGTCTGTTGTTTCACAGCTATGCCATTTTCTATGGGTAGAGCTTTATTCCAATAGGAGAACCAGCTCCTTCACTTTTGAAATAGCCACAGGATGGATGGAACGCATGTTTATTTGTGCCTCAATGCGGCATTGCCTCTGCCAGTAGATGGTCTCAACATAATTATGATAAATACCTGAGTGCACAATTTGTTTATATATTTGCTGTATTCTACCTTATTTTTCTCTCAAACATGCATGAATATGAACACATAGCCAGATCTTAGGATTCTAGGCTTCTAGCTCATACAAAAAGAAGCATACAGTAATAGTGTATCATGAAGTGGCATGACACTACACATGGACTTTTTGATTTTGCAATGTGAGTCAGAATATACCAACAAACTTCTCATGTTATTTATTAACTGCTGAATTCAGAAACGGCGGTGGTTTTGGAATTGTGCAAGTTAAACAACCTAAAATATTAGCTGTCGATTTTTATTTTAATTACCATGTGTTTTACAATGTTCTTAACTCATGTTCTTAAAAAACAGTAATGAATGTCCCTCAAAGCCGAACCATCATGCTTTAAATTTTCGTATGTCATTATACTTTGAATTTTTGATATGTCAGTAATCAAATGTTACTATAGCAATATGTCAAAGTTAGTGTCAGTACATACTTAAATCATTTGAAACTATTAAAATCATATAACTTATGCATCTTGCCAATTAGCTTCAAAATAACATATATTTCTCGGCCGTCGTCTATTGACCTTCAGTATCTTAGTAATGAGTATTTTGTATTAAAATTGAATGACTTCTGCATCTTGACAATCGACCAAAATATTTAGTTTGTCAGCATTAAAATGTTCGCATGTCTATATTTTAATTTTTTCTAATGTATGTTTTACTCAGTTTTAGGAAAAATACTTCAACTTTTGACCCTTTTTGAATGTCCTTGCAGGATACGAGAAAAAAGATATGTCAGGAAGATAATTGTTGTTTCGATCTTATAAAGTGGCAAAAGCCATCTGCATCGAGCCATTGTTCGTGTTTGTAATAAGGAAGGGCTTTGACAGTCATATTTTTTTATTTTCAATTGTAAGAAAACAATTAGAACCTTTTTCTATGAGAAGTTTCACCAGACTTATTAATATATATTGTACTCTTTTATTAGTCCTAGAAGTTACACATTTTAGTCTACTCTAGGGACCCGTGCAAAGCACGGGCTTATGCCTAGTAATTATATATGGTCAATACATATATTTATATAGATATAAAACTATTTTTTAAAATCCAAATCGCATATACTACTACATATACTATATTCAATAACATGTTCACACGTACAACGCATGCCACATTTCAGAACATTGTTCTAGACCATAGAAAGCTTTCTTAAGAAACACACCTTAGCGGTCTTTCCTAAGCAACAAACTTGGCTCGTTGCTCCATACAAACCTCAACCTGCACATCACCCGATAGAAGGATGTGTTCTTTACATCAAGCTGAAAGTGGGGCCAATCTACGTTCACATCAACTAAAACCAGAACCCCGTACAAATTCAATCAAGCCACTATAGATAAAGTCTCAAGGTAGTCAACACCATATGTCTGAGTATAGCTCTTGGCAGCAAAATGGGCTTTCAAATATTGCATGGAGCCATCAGACTGATACTTCACAAAAAAATGTCGGCATCCCAAAGGTTTACAGACAGCTGGAGAATCAACCAGAGATCTGACGTACATCTATCCCAAAGGACAGTCATCTCTTCTTGCATTGTTAGAACCAAGCTGGATAAACTAGGGATTCATCAGCAATCTTTGGAACAGAAATACACATAAGGCAGTGGTAAAAACAAAGGAGAAGAAAACATGTTATTATTACATAAATGGGCAATTAGGTGATAGGTACAAGACCAGGGAGGCTTCCTAACAGCAATAGGAAGATCCAGATCAGAAACATGAAAAGAGACATGCTCATGTGTGAGATATGCAAGCATAACATCTAGATCTTCATTGGATGGTGTCTTCATTGTTGTTGATAAACTTAAAAGGGGTTTTTTTCGGAGGCACACTAGAGGAAAGGTAGAACTGGGTAAAGGTCGCCAATAGGTGAACCAAAGATAGACGGTACGGGGTCCAACAAAGTTCACATAGACGAGACCCTAAATCAAAGAAGATGGGGAACCCTCAAAGAACACAACACTGACACTTAGAAATCCATCACTGTCCAACGGGATCAAAGCAGTGATAGCCATTCTAAGTTCTGGAGTATCCAAGAAAACACGCTTTATTGCACATCAAACGACTTATCTCGGCTTGAGCACAAGTCCTTGACACAGCATGTATACCCAAAAATGTGTTGCATTAGGGTAAAAATGTGTATAAAGAATGGTGTGTGCTATATGTAAAACCAATAAAGGTTGTTGGAATATAGCCTATTTAGTTAATAGGTTATTAGTCTATTATTTACATGGGCCTGTTGCCCATGGCCCATTAGGGTTAGTCCGCTTCCTTTGTGCTTCCTTGTAATTCTCCTATATATAGGACAGAGGTGTACATATGATTAGAACAACACATCATTATGGTATACACTTCTTCACATGGTATCAGAGCAACAGCCATGAGGAGAGAACCCTAGTCGCCGCCCCTCCTTCCCTCTTCTCTCTTCGGTGCCTGATCCAACCCTAGCAGCCGCCACCCCTTCCTCTCCTAGAGAGAGCAACCGGGGGACAGCCCGCCTGCGGGCGGCTTCCGCCTCCTTCTATGGCTTAGGCCGACCGCCTACTAGGCACATCCCGGCCACCATGGCGCATCTTCTTCCCCTTTCACATAGATTTTATCTATGCGTCGGCGACATCCTTCTCGGCACTCTATCATCCAGTCTGAGTCTCTAGACGGCCCTATTTCCCGTCCAGATCTATCTGTCGTCATCGTCACCTTCCCCGAGATTTGTTCATCAAGCAACTCCAGCCACCACTATTGAAGAGGCAACGCCAAGCAAATCAATCTTCTGCTCCAACAACCATCGCCACCATCTTCACCGCCTTGTTGCCCCATCATCTCGGTGTCCAGCCGCTCCATCACTCCACCGCTACACCTCTCGGGGCCCTGGACAGTGCTAATTCCTGTCCAGATCTAGCAGTGGTTAAGCAAGGAATCACTTTTGTTCTTGATCAAAGGAGTACAAAAGACGGCGCTAATTCCTGTCGACCCATGGTGCTAATTCCCAGGGTACTTGTCTCCTTGACAGCGTGAATTTTCGTCAAGATTGTGCATCTTTTGTTGTCAACACGCCGTGTTGTTTGGGCGCTCCAGAAATCACCCTGATGACGCGGAGTTTCATCCAAAATGCAAAAGACACAGTGTGTTGCTCAAAACACACGGCGTGTTCGATTCCAGAACTCGTCCTGAAGGCGCAGGTCGCAACAAACACGACGTGTCATCCTTGAAACACGGCGTGTCGGCGGACAGCAGAGTCACGCCTCCGACTTCGGACACGGCGTGTTCACTTGTAACACGACGTGTTGCTGGAGATCCAGTTCACGTCTCTGACATCTGATACGGCGTGTCCCATTCACAATATACTCCGACTTTTTGAAAAAGTCGCATTTCAAACGCGAATTTTTCCCTAAACGTATCAAATGGATGAATAATTCCCAATTTGATCAGTCACAATATATTACATTTTATTCTCGTATTATTCATGAATTACTCGTGTTTGATGTTTTCTTCCCGTTTTATACTTTTTTCATGTACTTTCTCATTTTATACTATTCAAGACTCTGACTTAATTTGAGTGTATATATATGTGCGTGTGTATATGTAAATACACACACACACACACATATACGTATCATGTATGTATGTATGTGTGTTATATATGTATGCAATAGATGTATAGATATGTACTTATATATTGTGCAATATATGTAAACATATATATGCAAGTGTTATATACATGTGCAATATATTTTTGTGTGTGTGTGTGAATCCTCCGATCTTTTGCCGACTTTTTCCCAAATGGTTGACCGTATTTTTACCGTATGTTGACCGCTTTTTACCCAAATTTCCCGCATAATTCCCAAATCCCAAATTTTTCAACTCGACCAAACGTATCCCGAATACCGAATTTGTGAATATGGTCACATTTCCACATGGCATGTTGCAAGAGTCAGTCAGTTCTCAGCGAAGGAGCTACACGGTGTGTCAGCAATACTACTCGACATGTCATCAGGAGTCTGCCTCTCACCCCTGACAAGTTACACGGTTGTGTCCAAACATAGACACGGTGTGTCAAGAGAAGTCAGAACACTTCTAGTTCTAGTTTGACATCCTCCAAAGGTCTATCTCTCCTCCAATACTTATGATAATCGGATCCTACTATTCTAATCAGGAGTCTGCCTCTCACCCCTAACAAGTTACACAGTGTGTCCAATCATAGACATGGTGTATCAAGAGCAGTCAGAACACTTCGAGTTCCAGTTTGACGTCCTCTAAAGGTCTATCTCTCCCATACTTCCAGTTCCAATTTGACGTCCTCTAATACCTAAGGGCCGAACAAATGTCCTCCATTTATTTTCTCTATCCAGATCTTAATCAGGTTGTTTTTTCATATTGATCTCGGTTATCGGTTTTCATGCCGAGAAACTATTCCAGCATTGCCACTTCCTCCCCTATCGAGCAAAATTTTGATAGTGTATCTCCTCTTTCTACCGGTCTTCCATTTTGATAGTCTTTTTGTTGTTCTTCTCTGCATACTACACCTCTCATTTGACCTTTTTCCTTTCCCACCTTCCCACCCATCATGTGTGCGGCTTTCCATGTGTGGGGGTCATATTTCCCTTTTTCCACACCATCTACTCACTCTCGTCGTATTTGGTGTGCGAGTATAGAGGGGAGAGAGAGAGATAGAGAGGAGGGTATGAGGAGAACATGAGAGAGAGGATATGAGGAAAGAGACATGAGATGAGATGAGATGATATTCCAGGCTATCTTCATGGAGCTTCGCGTACTTCAGCACATCTGGTTTCCTGATGTTTTTGAGGCGCATCATTCGCACTTAGCATCACATTACTTTTCAGACAGCATTGAAGGATTTCACAGTTGCAGCATTAACACCAAGACTTTCGCATTCGTACCGCATTATGTACGTCAGGACAAGAGCTTGTTGCGTGTATTTGGGCCCCTAGTCCCTTTGGTGTTGATGACGTTCCAGTTGATCATCTGTGCTGTGTTGATGGAGTTCCAGATGGTTGTTTCTTCATCTTCAAAGCTTGTCTTTCTCAAGTCTGTGCCAAAATTGTATCTGCAAGGATTTATCCAGAGTGATATAAACTGAGCTACTTCATCACGTCTTTTCGAGTTGAATCTGTAACTTCTACGTGTTGAGACGACACCTCAACACCTCGCCCAACGTGTTTGTGCCACGTTATGCACGTCGGTGGTCTTATGCGCTAATTGAAGTTGGCTACACTTCTCAGACAATTCAGAGACATATCCACTGCTACATCGACATTGTGCCTCCACGTTCGTGCCACATTATGTACGTGTGATGTGTTGAGTGCGCTTATTCCACTTCACATTCCTCTCCAGTGAAGATGGCATAGTTGTGGTATTTATGATTGTCTGCTTCAAATGTTCTTCATTCCAGATGCACTTCAAGAGAAAGACCTTCTTCAAAGCTCAAGTTACTCCAACCTGCAAAACACATCACAAATAGACGTCATTATATCTTTTCAGTAAGGAAGTATTGTTTAAGGGGGAGTAACAACTTTTGAATGGGGAGTGACATATCTATCTTTCATTTATCATTTATTTCTTATCGTTCAATCAAGTCATGTAACTCCAAGCTTGGACATGCGTTCACCCATGCTCCAGCTTGAGGGGGAGTGTTAGAATATATCCTATTTAGTTAATAGGTTATTAGTTTATTGTCTACATGGGCATGTCGCCCATGGCCCATTAGGGTTAGTCCGCTTCCTTTGTGCTTCCTTGTAATAGCCTCCTCTCCTATATATAGGACAGGGGCGTACATATGAATAGAACAACACAACATTATTGTATACACTTCTTCACTTTGGAGCCATACAATCTATTTCACAAGAATTGATTTTCTACCAATCTTTGAAAATCAATGAACATAGAAAGCGTGAAGAAGATGGAGCCCAGTTTATTTTCTATATCGTCCATTGATGTCAGTTGTGTTCGTTGAGTAAACATCACTGTGTCTTATTCTAGTCCTCTCATTAAACACATTGTGTGCCTATGTGCTCATTTGAAGTTGTTCACAGTGATGTTTCGGGTCCTGTCAAAGACTGAAGCTATACTGGCTATCACTATTTTGCATCCTTTGTTGATGACTTTCTCGTATGACATGGATGTATCTTATGAGATCAAGGGATGAAGTTATTTTTATTATCAAAAAATTTCATCAGTAAATAGTACTTCAATTTGATTGTTCAATTAAAATTCCTTGTACTAATAATGCATTGGAAATTTGGAATATGTTCAAAAAATGTTGTTATGGTGCATCCGACTTCTTGCCCTCATACACCCAAACAGAACGTGGTGGCAGAGCGCAAGAATCATCATTTTCTTTATGTGGCTAGCACTATGTTGTTTAAATGTCATCTCCTTACGAGATTTTCGTCTGACGCTCTCCTCAAAGCTTGTTTTTTAATTAACTGCCAGCCATCATCCATTCTTCAAAGTGTCACCCCTTTCTTTGTTCTCAGACCCGGGGTACATCCTTACCTTGTTCCCCTCTGAGTGTTTGGATTTACTGCCTTTGTTCATGTTCTCCCTGAGCAGTCAAGTCGTGTTCTTAAGCTATTCTGACACTCAAAGAGGATACAAGTGTAATTGTCCCAATCTTCATCGTGTGTTTGTTTCGGCTGACGTGACTTTTCATGAATCTACTCCTTTCTTTGGTGACATTGCCATCTGTGAGGGGGAGTCAAGTGAGATAAATGGTGAGAAAGAGCCATCGTCATCCCCTCTTGTGAGTGAGAGACAATGACAGCTACCATTACCCATTGTGAGTGAAGAAAGAGTGTGGCATAGTAGCAGTCTAAGACTCCTCATCTTCCACTCAATTTTTTCCACAGGTTTATGAACAGAGAGCTCCGCGCCGTCCATAGGAACAAGAGATATCCATCCTAATGGCCGAAACACTGTCGCAGGATACTCAAGAGGTGCCTACTTCTGAGGTAGACCATATTAATTCTTCTATTTTCGATTTGCATCTTCCTATTGCCGCATAGAAAGGTGTATGCTCATGTACTATTCCACATCTTGTCTCTAATGTGTGTTGTCTATCTCATTTGTCTATTCCTGCTCAGACCTTTGCTCTCCAATTGGACTGTTTTGATTCCTAGCATGATGGGAATGTCTGTTGTGTAAGTGCCTAGGCGATCAATTTAGACACAAGGCACTCTGAAATCAGTAAACTGGGAACATGAACCTATTTTAAGGAGGTTTTTTTACAACATCTGTTGCAAGCGACACCAACCTCAAATTACCTCAAACACCTCAATTTCACCAGCCTACTGACCTTGTCGAATTGGTCCAGTTATTTACCTTTCCAATATGGCACTCTGACTAACATTTTCACAACTTCGACAGCAAATGTCCAAATTATACTGTACAGGCCTTGTTAAATTCTACCCAAAGTTGCCTGAAGACTTTAAAGAGTGCATTAAAAAGTTGGTATCAATTACTCTTTTAATGCATGATTAAGCAGTATCCTTACTACTCTACTGACAATTCTAAATCTATAGCAGAGGATCTTGCCCATGAAAGTCGAAATAAGGCATTACCGGAAAAGATGACTGCCTCAGAAAGTCCTGCAGAATGTGAGAACTGTTGTGTTGTTTTTACTGTAAATACAAACTAGACTTGAGCAGTAGTGGTTTAGTTTATTGTACAGGTTGATGCACAGACTTTGAATTGTTTTAAGATTTTTCATATTTTATCTCAAATTTATGTGTATTCAGATAGGTGTGCATTTTATTAAAGGTTGACATCAAAATCAATTGCATGTCAACAATTTCTAGCTATGCAGGATCTTCAAACAGGCTGTCTATATGGAGCAACAACCGCTATTTATTTCTTAGAAGGAGTCTTGTGAGAAAGTGTGTAGGCTGAAGAAAGCATTAATGGACTAAAATAAACTCTCTGGGAATGGGTTGATAGTCTCAGGTTACTTAGCTTGGTTTTGTGGGATCCTGTTTAAATTGTCTTTGCATCATCTGCTGGTGTTATGAATTCAAGGAAATTAAGAAGCACATGAGAAACCACCACCAAATGGCCATAGATCTGGGTAAGTTGAGGTATTTTCTTGAGGTTGAGCTTGCCTACTGCAAGGCACATACCCACAGCTAGAGAGACCTGTCTATATCTGCATCAGTTTGCCTCCTAGGATCAGATTCATGATCTTTAAGATCACTTGAGGATTTTCTGATAAACAAAATACTAGTCAACAAGCTTAGTTACCTAAAAGTTGAGACGACATGATCTGTCCATTTATGTAGGTGCTGTGAGCTAGTTCATGGACAAGGCCATATATACCAGGGTATGGATTTCCATATCATTGCTATCTTAAACGATAGCCACAGAAAGTATTACTCAATCGGTGTAAGTAACATGGTAAGATTGTCATGAACCAGCAACACCACAGCACAGTGATCTCTTCGAAAGCACTGTGTCCTATTGTTTCAAATACAACAATTAACATGTTGCACGATGCAACACAATTTTTTGTGGCACAATGCAACCAGATAGAACATCATACAAGCCTATGGAAAAACCTACCTTGATACCCAGTGTGCCCTGCGGATGGCCTGATACTGTGGATGTTGTTCAATATTGTACTGTCATTTGTGTTCGTCTAAACAAAAGATCAAACACTGGATATAGGACTTATATCATATAATAGTAGACATGGTACTAGTGCAGTAGGTAAGCAAGCCAAAAAAATTGGGTAGGGACATCCAACATTGAGGTTGAGCATCAAGCTATGGCTCAAACCTTTAATGTGACGGGTTCAGTCTTTCTACTAAAATTGGATTTCTGGAGCTCAGTCACCATCTCTTTGTACTATGCTGACCATGCTTCCACCTTTATTCTTAGCAATATAATGGTTCACAAAAGAAAAAACAATGTAATATGTTGTCATGAATTCATTATGTGAGAGATGTTGTGCTACCTAAGAATGCAATAACTTCATAACTCAAATCTCAGATCAACCGATCGAGTGGTACACCTCTTCAGAGAAACAGTAGTTGAGAAGAGTCCAAGTTCTACAAGGGCATGTTAAGAATATATGATTTAACTTGAAGGACAGTATTAAAGTCAGCCTTATTTGTTCTGCTTTTTAGATTTCCTTCCCCTTTAGATTTTTAGTAATTTAGGTGAAACGCAGTTCGTATTGCTTCCCCCTCCCCCTCATATACAAGGGCAAAAGAGTGCTTTGCAAAAAGATTCTGGTTGACAGTATACTATTTCCGACATTATCCAATACAAACCATATCTGTACAACTCTGTACAATTTATTAGAGTCAAAACACCACCACCACCACACCAAAAAAAACACTGGTGCTTCAACAAAAGAGCTATCACAAAAGATAAAACAAATAGCCAAGAGACACCATGAGGCTTACAGGTAGAATCTGGACAGCACGCAAACTACTTTCATATGCCTCATTTGCCGAAAATTCACTGAAATAAGGAAAATTAAGTTTTTGGATTATTCCAACAATTTTGTTGATGCAATAGTAAATCAAGAAAAATGAGAAGCAGCCTACTCGTGATTAGCATCAGCAGCCATTCCAGCCCATGGTATTGCTAATGAAGGATCTATACTTCTAGCATGATCAAATGCTTTTCGTGCTAGCTTCATTTCACCTGCTTTCCTGTAAAGCTGCAGGCAGCCGATCAGAAGAATCATGATTTAGAAGACAAATCAAAATCATCAAACTTACTTTTCCAAGGTGTGCCCAACCAACAGAAAGAGACACATCGAGCTGCAGACTTCGAATAAAAGCATGCTGCTTAAGTGCATTATCATTGGACAAGCAACCCAATAAGACCCATGTATCATGATTTGCTCCCTCAAGCAGTAGACTACCAATAGTCAACTTCTCAGGCAAGAACCTGAAATGTGAAAGAAAATGTGATCCACAAAAGAAAGTGCATTAAGCAATACAGCCCACTCACACGGAAAATACTGTACCACTGTATTTCCTCTTCTCTTTTTCTCTCTTCCAACGAACATAATAGATCCAAAGATAATGCAATATCAGTATAAGCATTAGCTTGCCACGGACACAGATGTAAAGCCCGTTGATAACAAATTTTAGCAGCAACTGCTGAGGAGAGACGAGATCTTCTCCATGAGTAAACAGAGGTTTTGAAGGTCTTTTCATCAACTACAATATCATCGCTTTCGCAGTCCCACGGTAGACATTTAGAATATTCAATCTGAAATTGAAGGTGTGCAGAATGAAATACTCGTAAAACTGACCAGAAGTTCAAATATGGGGTAGAAAAGTGAAGATTAATGGAGCCCATTAAACAACAAAAATGCAAATGTGCGGAGGAGGGAAATGTATTTGAACATTAAACAATCCACCAAGATATATTGTATCCTCCATCTCCCAATTTACACGTCAACTATGTCCTTCTGAACCACTCTAAAGAAGACAGCCATTTCCCAGTTCCTCATTGCATAATGATTCGTTTAAACCCAACAGGCAATCCCCTCGGTTAAGTGGTAGCCAGCCATAACTGTAAAAGTCAGAAAGACAAACATTTTCAATGCTTCCTTCCCACCAGGCATATAAAAGAAAACATCTCATCCAGCACTCTTGAAACTAGAGATGAATCGGATATGGATAAGCCCATAACCATTCTGCACCTGATCTCAAGAATATATAGACATTGATATACAATAGCTCACCTCCAAGCATAAGGCTAACAGATTAAGGACTTTTCTCCTCGAGGTTATAAAATTCGGACAAATAACTTTTTTAAAAGGGTTCAGACAGTTTTGAGGCATATGCCTAGACATGTAAAATATATAAGGCCTAGTATGCAACCTTCTAAGTTGTTTATCTCCTTTGTTAGACACTTAGAGGTTCGGCACTTTGTATTTCTGTCTGCCAATAATTTCAATGAGTTGTAAATTTATTCTATCACGGAATCAGTCGGAGAGAAACCTTCTAACACACCTTAGGTTCAGGGTGTTGGTAAATGTATTAGAAGAGACTTTTACGTACTTTATACATAGGTCCCTGACCTTTTCCCACACTACAAGTAGGTCCCTGTACATACATATTAACACTCTCCCTCAAGCTGGAGCAGATATATCATATGTGCCCAACTTGTTACATAAGTGTTGGACCCGAAAACCATTTAGGGACTCCGTAACAAATCAGTTAACTGATCTTCTAATCGGGCTGGTGACAACTGAATCAACTTCTGCTGAATCTTTTCTCTTAGAAAAAGGCAATCGACTTCTATATGTTTGGTTTTCTCATGAAAGACAGGAATGTGGACAGCAGCGTGATTGTCACACTTCAAGTCCATAAGAGCTTCCGCCATGAAGCCAAGCTCCTCTAACAAGTGACGAATCTAAAGGAACTCACATGTTGCTAGGGCCATAGCTCTATATTTTGATTCTGCACCGGACCTTGCTATAACAGTTTGCTTATTGCTCTTCCAAGACACAAGATTTCCTCCCATAAACACACGGTAACCAGGAATACACCTCTTGTCGTACTAGATCCGGACCAATCAGCATCTGAGAAACCATGTAAATACAGATGTCCATGATTTTGATATAGAAGTCCCTTGCCAGGAGACTTCTTGAGATAGCTTAGAATGTGCATAACAGCCTCCATAAGACATGTGCATGGCTTATCCATAAACTAACTAACAACATTAGTGGCAAAGGCAATATCAGGCCGAGTTACGGTCAAATTATCTGACTTTAGGATCCATTGGAGTATCAGTAGGTCTAGACCCAAGCATCCATGTCTAAGTGAGAAGATCTAAGACATACTTCCTTTATAAAATTAGCATTCCAGACTTAGACTTGGCAACTTCAATCCTCAAAAAATATTTAAGACTACCCAAGTCTTTCCCTTTGAAGTTGGCCTTGTAGAAATAGCTTTGATTGTTCAATGCCATGCTTGTAATCCCCAGTAATCTCAACATCATCAACAAATACTACCAAGAAAATTCCCCCACAACTTTGTCTTCTATAGAAGACTAAATGATCGTTGTTAAACCTATAAAGTCCAAACTCAGAAAGAGCACTGCTGAATCTGCCAATCTAGGCACAAGGCAACTGCTTAGACCATAGAGGGACTTCTTTGTGTCGCCTTTTCCAGATGTGGCTCGTGTCCTAAACATAAGAAGAGAAGGTTGGGTATCCCCTTTATACTAGTCTGGAGGATGAAGAAGCGGGGAATTGGGGATTGACTGAAGATGACATACTAAATTTGATTCCCCTTAAGCAACAAACCCAGGTGGTTGCTCCATATAAATCCCCTCATCTAGATCACCATGCAAGAATGCATTTTTATATCAAGTTGGTGTAGAGGCCAAGAGTGACTAGAAGCCAAAGATAAGAAAATGCAAACATATGCCATCCTTGCCGCATGAGAGAAGGTCTCTGAGTAACCCTCAACATACACTTGAATGTAGCCCTTGGAAACTAAACGTGCCTTGAGTTGATCAACAAAACCATTTGCGCTCACTTTGACAGTGTAAACCCAGTGGCATTCAACAACAGACTTTCCATGTGGGCGTGAGACAGGAGACCGTGTCTTATTCTAATGAAGAGCCGACATCTCCTCATCCATGGCACGACACAAACCCGGGTGATCAAGTGCAACTGAAACGGACGGAGGTATAGAGACATAGGATATAGAAGATATGAAGGCATAATATGAAGGTGAAAGATTGCTATATGAAACAAAGTTAGCAATGAGGTGTTTAATAGTTTTAAGAGTGTATGATCTAACACCTTTACTTCAAGCAATAGGAAGATTTTGTTGTAAAGGTGAAG
Source organism: Alisma plantago-aquatica (assembly GCA_963693085.1). NCBI lineage: Eukaryota > Viridiplantae > Streptophyta > Magnoliopsida > Alismatales > Alismataceae > Alisma > Alisma plantago-aquatica. The sequence continues at coordinate 1,029,668,635 of OY856410.1, read as the reverse complement.
AAGGAATTATCTTTACCTGACCTTCTGACAAGGAAGCATCTGGAGGAGTTGAACTGGCGGGAGCCTCTATCCCACCTGCATTGGTACCTAAATCGTATTTTCCACCTAAACATGTACAACGAGTGTAGACCTAAATGATTGGGGGGCTATCAGAGGTGGATGGAACCACATCATGAATATATTCACTACTACAGGACTTGGGAACATAAAACTCAACCACAAGACGAAGGGGCAGGAGCTCCTCCATGGCTACCAATGTCACTGAAGAACTGTCATTGAAGAAGGATGCGTCTTCATAAAAGGTGACACCCACAGATACAAAGAAGCAATGTAAGGTAGGACTTAGCACCTTATACCCCTTTTGGACTCGAGAGTTACCTAAGAAAGCACACTTCACAGACATTGGACTCAACTTGTCTACACCTAGACCAATACAGTGAACAAAACAAGTACACCAAAAAATTTAGGGGGAACACGGTATAATGGCTTTAGAGGATTAGGAATCTGAATAGGTATGCGGTTTTAGAGGACAGGCAATGGCATGTGGTCAATGAGTTAGGTGGCAGTGAGAACTGCAACCCCCAGAATTCTTTGGGAACATGCATATGAAGGAAAAGAGCGTGAGTAGTCTCAACCATATGACGAATCTTCCATGCAGCCACTCCATTTTTTTGTGGATTATTGGGCAATAAGGCTTGTGAATGATGCCATTGGTGGATGTAAAATGGATAAAATCATGGCAAAAATATTCTCTAACGTTATCAGAAGGAATGAGGCAAATGTTCTTTTAAAATTGAGTTTCCACTTCTACACAATATGATTTAAATATTGACGAGTTCAGATCGTTCTTTCATCAAATAAAGCCAGGTAGCACAAGAATAATCATTCACAAAGATAATAAATTATCTATTACCAAGACTACAAGTAACACGACTATGACCCCATACAATAAAATGTACCAACTCAAAAACAAACTTTTCTTTGACCTTGTGTGTTTCCCCAATTGACATGATTCACACTATAGACTCTCCAAGTTGGACAAGCATGGGACCAAAAACTTGAGCTTCTCTATTAACACATGACCAAGAGTTCTATGCACCACCAAAAGAGAAGCAGCGACACAAGTTGTAGGCGACCTCTGCAAGTAGTAAAGTCCAGCCAGTTCATACCCTTCGCCAATCGTCTTCTTTGCCTTCAAGTCGTATATAACACAATTATCTAGTCAGAAAGTGACATACCAGTAAAAAAATAATGTTTATGTGGCAATCGGATATCGAAATTGACTGACCAAACTCTTGAAACAGGCAGATCATCGATTTTTTTCCTACGTTTTCATATACTATGTACTACCTAGAGCATTTTTTTGCACAGTTTTGTGATTTTAAGTCCATATATTGTGCTTGCAAACTATAATGACTTAATTCATTGATTTACCATTGAAAATTAACATCAAAAATCCCCATCGAAATGCCCATCGAAACAGTTCAGGGTCATTCACTAAAAAATGATGAGACGCCACCCCCCACATATCCAATATGAAATATTATTACATATGAGTAGATCTACATTAGTAGATCATTCCGGTAAAATTTCATAAATTCATTTGTTTATTTTGCCGTCGAAAACGCCAGGAAAGCATTTATCGAAATTTCTGTCGAAATTTTTGTTTCTGTGGCCACCGAAACGGCATTGAAATCGGACATTTTATTCCTTGGTGACATAGGCTTGAAGAGGGCGAGTTATTTTGCTAATTGATACAAATTAAAAGGAAAGTGAGGTGTAAACAAAGTGGACGAAAGAGACATGCAGGATAGGTGAAACTATCCCAGTTCCCTTAACATAGGCAATCAAATCATATGCAAGGGTAACATCAAGTAGGTTGGGTTTGTGGGTATAAATGGTAAACAACTCATGTACCCCTGAGATGTGATCGGTTGCACCTGAATCAAGAACCTAATTTGACTTGGACGATGATGTCCTGGATGCCTGAGAGATGCAAGTTTATGAACTAGATATTTGTGCTAGACAAGCAATTGAGAATGCAGCATGCTGAGAAGCACGAAGGCACATCAATGAGAGTACTCCTCTTCAGACAAGGACATCTGACGAGTCATCGCCTCCTCTAGAGAACCCTCTATATCCACCATGTTGGCCGACTTAGTAGGAAATCCATGTAATTCGTAAAAAGAATCCTTGGTGCGCCCTTTTGTGCCACAATGGGTAACTCTGGGGTCCGGACGTTGACAAAATACTCTACGACAAGTATCAAATCATCCTTGAATGACGTCGTGTCCTCTAGATGTAGTGTCTAAGTCAGGCTGAGTGACTAAGGCTGACTTGTCACCCAGTGTGACTGAGTGGCAATGGTTGCATCCTGCTCCAAGAAAGCATGTGACACCCTAGAATAGGTGTCGGTCAAAGATGGAAGCTCGGCTCCAGACAAAATCTGGTTGCAAACACCCTCGTACTCTCGGTGAAGTCTATTAGTCCAACCAAGAACTTGATCATTGTCATTTGATCACGTTGTAGCAGCATCTTCTAAATGTCCTTAGAGAGAGGAAGCAAATTGTGCAAATCATCGGTCAAGCGAGTCACTTCGCCAAAATACCGCATAAGTGACTTATCTCCATGTTGCAGCCCATTGAGCTCTGCTATCATATCGTACATGCGAGAGACGTAGGTTGAAAAAGTTGAAGATGATCCCACAATGCCTTACACATCTCACAGTGGTTTGTCATATATGCTATATGGGGCTCCATGTTATTCCACACCACACTTAGTAGATTAGCATCATGTTGTCCCCATTGCTCAAACATGTTAGGATCATTTGGTGGCTCAAAACCTAGATGTTTATGCGTCCTTGACAAAGAAACTCCCAAGTCATTTGCATATAATAAGCTAGTTAACTATTTAATTGTCAACACACTTAATCAAAGAAACTCCCAAGTCATTTGCATATAGGAATTTGTTCCATGGTCGATATATGGAGACATATTTTTGTAAGGGGATTTCTTTTAATTATGTTTTATATGAAAGTGTTGATTTCCAAAAGGAAAGGTGAGCCAATACAACATGTGTGAATCATCAATGGCTCCCTGAAAGTTAGAAGGAATGGAAAGATAGTGCCCTAGCAGCCTAGCACCAAAAATAAATCTATGTCAGGACCGCAGTGGATGCTCCAATCTAATTTACCCCATACCCACACCATGTGAGAGCCATTTTCATGGAGGGATTCACCTCAATATCATACCCCTCAAACATCGGCTTCACCACTATGCCCTTGGGCATGCATCCTTTTGGAAAGCAAGTGACGACCAATAGATGCATTGTATTAGAAAACCTTGCTCTTATATATAGGAGAAGGGGGAAGAATAGAGATATAGACGAAAAACCCTAATGGGCCTAGAAACACTTGGGCCAATATACAAATAGACTCAAATATCTTAATAAACTAGACTTTCTAACACTTCCCCTCAAGATGGAGCTTGGGACAATCCCAACTCAGTTTGCAAACAGAGAGACGGACTAAAAACCAAAGAAGCATAGACAAGCCAAACCCATATAATAAAATCTCCCCCCACATAAATATTACAATAAAGCGCTCAACACTCGAATCTCCCCCTCAAGCAGATAATCCGTAGCAGTTATGCAGGAGCTTCTCGATCTATAGGTGGCATCTAGAGCAATAAACAGCAACAGGTAAGGATCAAGGTCTTCATCACAGTCGCTAAAATCGCATCACAGAGAGTGTGGGTTCACTGTCGCAGTTAGACATGTAAGCGAATCGAATACAGAGTTGATACTGCTATATTCCATATCTGAATCTGAAAATAAAAGTTTGATTCGATATCCAATCCGATATTCGACGGATATCATATGATGACATATAAATTCGGCCCGAACAGATATATCCGATTTTGGATACATATTCCATCCCAACTAAAATCATACATTTAATGTTAATAGATATATTATACATATTAGCTATTAATACATATTAAATATATATGAGAAAATGATTACATTTTTATATGTTTATATATGACTAATATAAGTTTGATATTATACATATATATATCGAGTTCGGATTTTTTTGAGATATAGCAATATGTGATATGTGATCCATATTTTTCAAATCTGAATTTCAATATCTGAAATCCGATCCGAATTTGACATATATCAAATATTATTTAATCTAGATTGAATGTGTGGATTATGGATATCCATTCACAGGTTTAGCCGCAGTAGTCGACATGCATACAAAGCACGGTCAAAGAGTCAACATGCAAACAAAGCACGAACAAACCAAATAGTGTTGGAACACAGCATTCCAGAGAGCATTTGATCACAGTAGCTGAAAGTAGAAAATACAGTCGGATAGAAGATCATCAACAAAACAGTAGGTAGCGGAGCAGAAATAAGCTCCATATACCAAGCGCTCAAAGAAGCATATAGAAGCAGAATCAGCAGCAAAAATAACATGGAGATCCATATAGATATCAACAGAAACAAATTCTTTCTTTCTTTCTTCATCTCTCCTCCATCTCATCTCAAAATGACTATTTTTTAGCTCAGTTTTTGTCGAAATTACCTCGAAGTTTGGTTGTAAAAATCATCGAAGTTTCCTCAACATTTCCAGAAATTCCATGTCCACACCTGTCGAAGTTGGCTCGAAGTCGAAGTCTTGTTCCATGTGTTACATACACTCCAACCAAATCCATTAAGATTTTAAGGAGGAGATCATGAGCATGATAAACTCCGCTGACAGTTGCAATGCAAATCTACGACATGTGAGTCAGCTATTTACTTTTTAAAAACCTCAAAAAGTCCCTCTTAAGGATAGAAGGAACCACCAATGTCTAGATTGTAACATATACCTACATAATAACGAATCGAAATTATATCTCAATCACTAGCAGATGTTCCCTACACTCATTGCCAAAGGCAATTATGCCAAGGCCCTCCTCAAAATAGCTCTATAAACATCACAAACCTATTCCCAGATGAGTATCTTTATCTTAGAAGCCCTCAATTAGTTTCTTTTCCAACTTCAATGAAGGTCATGGTTTCCCCACTACTCTAGCTATGTCCATCAAGAAGAGACATCGTGTAGGATCTGGTGTATGTACAACTATCATCCCCCCTTCAACTCCCTTGTATCATCTTAAAACTTCCTCAAATTAAAGCCGATTGCATAAAATCATCTTGCTCTCGACCTTGCTCGTATCCATTGTAGAAGTTACAACTACTATGAATCCATGCTAAGGTTTTGAACACCCAGAAGAGCGAGCTGCGATCTGTTTGAAGAAACCATTGTGTCTGCACCAAACTCCCCAAATTCTTTGGTTCAATTGTTCAACAAAAGGGTAGACCAAGGGTTTAGCATGATTGACCTAGACGTCAAAAATAGCCTTCAACTACGACAGGCCAAAGGGGTGTAATACTGCACCAACACTTACAACAGAGCACTTCCTTAACCCCTTTCTGCTTAGTCCCCTCTTTCCAAGAAGAAAGAGCGGGCACGACCTAGACGGCTAGACCAACCAACTTGTCATAATACCAATGACATCAAAGAAGGTACCTACCACCAATCTCTACAGTGGAGTGAATGCAACATGGAGACAAATAATTAAGCTTTATAGATAGATAGTGGAGAAACAAACAAAGGTAGACCTGTCACTTCTCCCAATATTATATTCGGAAGCCCATTCGGTAGCAAGGAGAATCTAGTCATGGTTTAACTTGAAGTAGCCTCTCCCAGGAACAGTAGCTTCTCCCAAAAAATGAATGCCGAAAGCTTCTCCTAAAATACATACACTTTAGCTTTATATACAAAGAAATATACATATATTTAATAATTATAGTTGCATGGATGGCAATATTTCGTGGCCAACTGTTAAAATAAGCAGCAAAAAAGTCACGTATAAGCATAATCCAAATACATTATAATTATGTTAAAAACTCGGTTACCTAGGCAGCTAGGTGGCCCCTTTTTCCTCGGGAATGCCTAGGCTCCTTTTCCTTAGGGCGTCCAGGGAGTCTAGGCACCTAGGCAAAGGTCTAGGAGTTCCTAGGCTTTTTATTACAATTTTATATATATCTATATATAACCTTGTGCACACTTTATGAAATAATATGGTGCCTATATATCTAAACATGAATATAATATAGAAATGCTGGAGTAAGAAAACTGTCAAAGCAACCAAGAAATTAGCATGGTATCAGGTGAGTAAATTCATATAAGAGATTTATAAACAATAATGGAAATAGGAGGATGTTCCACTGAATGCCCTCCAGAGTGCATGAGCACCTTTAGAGCGGATAAAAGAAGAGTAACAATGTTGTAATCTTGTACTTGTACCCCCAAAAAAATAAATAGGAGGATGAAGAAGAAAAAAGGAGACTAAAGAGACAAGTGGGAGGTGTTGTGTGTGGATAATAGGACGAAGAGTGGAAAAAGAAGTAAGATGAGGAAATGTGGGAGGAGACATAATATAGTAAAAATGGCATAGTACCATTACCCTGGAAGAGTTGAAAGAAGATGAAAAAAACATAGAGTAAATTGGTCAAACAGCAAAGTCAGGAGGATGAGACAGATTAGACTAGGAAGAGGAAGAAGGGTGGGAGGAAGAAGAATAGAGAAGCTATAGCATAGGAGAAGCAATAACAATAACATGTGGGAGGACTGGAGGAGACCACAGAAGAAAAAAAGTGAAGATTGGAAATCCACCAACACAGGAGCAATCTTGAAGTTTGGTTAAGGCAATATAATCGTGGAGCATTCAGTAAATCAGTAATAGTGGAGCAGCAGTACTTTACTAATTTGGTAATAGTGGAGCAGTAGCAACTCAGTAGCATTGCAGCAATTTTGCTGCTTGGTAGACAAAATTAAAAAATTAAAAAAAAAAATAGTTGAACATGCGGTAACATTGAAACAACATTGCTGCTTGGTGAAACAGTGGGAAAAAGGAAAACAAAAGAAGAGAGATCAAGGAGGAAGAACAAAAATGAAATGACTAGCGGAAGGTCGTGGCAAGAAAAGAAATAAACAAAGAGTAGTTAATATATGGCCCAGAATCCAGGCCCAATCAGGTCCAGCTGCCGCCTAGGTGATCACCCAGGCTACCTAATTAGGTTGGCTCCTAGGATCTGAAGTCCAGTGGGTCGCCTAGGTAGACGCTCATATAACTATGGTTTTAAAATGGATATTTGAGGTTTCAATAACACGGAAAGGGGTCTCTATAGATGTTCTATAATTTGCTAAGCATCAATTAAAGTTGCAACCAAGGACTAAAGGATGCATATGCAGCTAAATTTTTGTGAATATAGGTTACTTTCAGCTAATATGCATACATTTTGTCACTAACATGGTTAGCTGCATTATTCAAAAATTTGTTAAAATTGTCAAAACCTTGACATAAATCTTTATACCTGTGACCGTCAGGTACCAAAATGCACTGACCATCGATTATTTTTTGTTACTCCTAGAGGTACTATGTTACTGCCTAGACCATAATTTATTGGCTTGTTTTGTGTCTTTAGATCTATATATTGTGCTTGCTAACTATCATGAGTCACTTCATTATTTGCACCATTGAAATCAACATCAAAATTTTCATTGAATCGAAAGAGTTCAGCTTCCTTTACTCGAACATGAGACCGCCCTCCACATATCATCATCAACTAAGCCTCAATCCCAACTATGTTGGGGTCGGCTACATGGATCCTTCTTTTCCATTCAGCTCTATCATGGGTCATATTCTGGTTGAGATGTAGAGATTCAAAATCTTTCTTTATAAGCTCTTTCCATGTTAATTTAGGCCTTCTTCTTCTTCTATTAATTGTGCTTACCTCAATAGTATTGCTTCGTATAGGCGCATTAGTCAGTCCTTCATCCCCCATACTCTTCCATACATCAATGGGAATATTGTCTGTTCCGCATGCCTTTCTCATTTTCATCTTTTTCAAGGCATTCTTGACCTCAAAATGTGAAGCTCGTCGTGTGTAAATGATATCTCTTGTATCCCTGTCACACGAGTCTCTAACATTATTTACAATATCTCCATTGAAAAGCTTATGGAAGTTATTTCTCCATTGGTTCTTGATTATATGGAATAAACAAGTAGATCTACACTAGTAGAACGATCTGGAAAAAAATCATAAATTAATTCATTCATTTTGCCGTCAAAACGTCAAGAACGCATCCGACAAAGTTTCTGTAAATTTATGTTTTTGTCTCCACTGAAACAGCGTCGAAATTGGACATTTCCTTCTTGCTTAGTTGAACCTCCCATGATAAGCAAGAATGGTTTTAGTACTAGTATGATGATATACACTGCAATTAAAAACCCAACTAGGGTTGAAAAGTCTTCCAACATAGAGATTAGATTTAAGGTGACTATCAATCGAAACAATAAAATGATAACCAAGGATATTAATTCCTAATAACAATGATATTGTGCAACACACATAGATAAGTAAAAACATTAGGCCACTTACAAAGAACCTTTGAATTCCCATATGTAGGGCTAGGGCTCCATAAAAGAACCCAAGGCAGCATATATATACGGGTTAAGGTGCACCCCTTTGGGGTCCCTTGATGCCTAGGAACGCGCCTTAACAAGTATGCTAGTAGTCCTCTTGGAAACTTGCTTAATCGAGTCTATTCAACTCTAAACAAGATAGATCATATTCCCACATAATTTAAGACATACGTTATAAATTAATCAGTTTAAAGTGGATCCTTAATATTAAGATTTAAACTAACTTAATACAACTAATCAAAGGGAATATGAATTCATTCAAAAATTCCAATCATCGAGTCTGCTCTCTAAAGAGTCTTATAGAGCCTATATTTAGACGTTTAAAACGGACTAATTAGATAAGTAACCTGTGACAGAGTCAGGAATTTCAAAAAGCTCAGGGTTGCACAATGTGTGCACCCTCATATATACAATATTGAGAGAATTACAGAGAGGTCCACATATAAAAGAGAAATAACAAAACAAATAACAGGTTATGTAAAACAGGAAATATATAATGTAACACCCCCTCAAGTTGGAGCATAGATGTCAATCATTCCCAACTTGTCCATCAGTGTGCAGAACTGTTTCTTCGCCAGCAGCTTGGTGAAGATATCAGAAACTTGATCTTCTGATCTCGTGAATGGAGTGCATATCTTGCCAGCAAGAATAGATTCTCTGATGAAGTGGCAGTCAACTTCAATGTGTTTGGTGCGCTCATGATAGACAGGATTATTTGCAATGAAGATGGCAGCTCTGTTATCACAGTGCATAGGAATGGCTGAAGAAGACTCAATCCCAAACTGTTTCAGAAGAGAACGCACCCACAGTAACTCACAGGCAGTATGGGCCATATCCATGTACTCAACTTCAGCACTAGATCTGGCAACAACATTTTGTTTCTTGCTCCTCTAGGTAACAAGATTGCCTCCTACAAACGTACAGTAACCGGAGGTAGATTTTCTATCAACTTTGTTGCCTGCATAATCAGAATCAGAATACCCTTCAAGAACACAGTGTCCATTCTTTTTATAATAAGTCCCTTGCCAGGCGACTTTTTCAAGTATCTCAGAATGTGACATACAGCATCCCAGTGACACTGTCTGGGTTTGTCAAGGTACCTGCTAAGAAGACCCACTGCAGTAGCAATATCAGGACGAGTAACAGTCAAATAAATCAATTTACCAATCAACCTCCTGAATTTTTTATGATCAGCAAACACAGAAGAGGAATCATCATCCAAATTCACATTGGGATCTAGAGGAGTATCCGCAGGTCTTGCTCCAAGCATACCAGTCTCCTGCAGAATATCAAGAACATACTTTCTCTGAGAAAGCACCAGGGCATTAGAGTTTCTAGAGACCTCTATGCCAAGAAAATACCGAAGTCTGCCCAAATCTTTTGTAGCAAAGTGCTTGCCCAAATGATCTTTGGTAGCCTGAATACCAAGAGAGTCGCTGCCAGAAATAATAATGTCATCAACATATACAATCAGAACAGTAATACCTGTTGAAGTCTTTTTTGTAAACACAGAGTGGTCAACGTGTGACCTCAGAAAACCAAAATCCATCATGATCATGTTCAACTTATCAAACTAGGCACGAGGACTCTGCTTGAGCCCATAGATAGACTTCTTAAGCCTGCATACTTTGTGAGACTCCCCCTGAGCAACAAACCCAGGTGGTTGTTCCATATACACCTCTTCCTGCAAGTCACCATACAGAAAAGCATTTTTCACAACAAGCTGCAGAAGAGGCCAGTTCAGATTCACAGCAACAGATAGGAGAATCCTGACAGAGTTAAGGCGAGCAACAGGAGAAAAAGTCTCAAAATAATCAATGCCATATGTCTGAGTATAGCCCTTAGCAACCAACTGTGCTTTCAACCTCTCAACCGTACCATCAGGTACATATTTTACGGCATATACCCACCTGCAGCCCACAGGCTTACACTAAGGTGGATCCACCAGCTCCCAAGTGTCTCTGTCAGTAAGAGCAATCATTTCTTCTTTCATAGCAGATGTCCAAGAAGTACTTTTCAATGCATCCTGGACATTCTTAGGTACAGCCAAAGCAGATAAAGCATATACGAATTACTAGATTGAGTATGCAGATGAGCAGTAGACACAAACTGAGCAATGCTATGAGAAGTGCAGGAACGAGTACCCTTTCTGAGTGCAATAGGTATGTCAAGGTCAGAATGTACCTCAGGTGCAGCAGAACCTTCTGGAGGAGAAGATTGGTTGTCTTGGGGGGGTACTTGTGTAGAAGGTGCTCTATTCCTGCGCTGATAGACAATAAGAGGAGGATCTAGATTTTCAGTATTCACAGTGTCAGTAATGTCAGGTACACAGTCAGAAATAACAGGCAAAGGAGGGGCAAGAATGTCTGTCTGCAAGTTATCTCCTGCTGAAGAATAATACGGTGTATCTTCAAAAAAGACAACATCACTACTAGTGAACCATTTCCTTGTACTGGGATTATAACACCGGTAACCCTTTTGAGTTCTAGAATAGCCCAAAAAAATGCATTTAGCAGCTCGAGGAGACAACTTATCAGAAGTAGGTCCAAGTTACCTGACAAAGCAGGTACAGCCAAAAATTCTAGGAGGCACAGCAAACAAAGAAGTCTCAGGGTGCAGAACCTGTATAGGAATCTTATTTCCAATAACAGACGATGGCATTCTATTAATCAGAAAACACACAGTTAAAATAGCCTCAGGCCAATAGGAGCGAGGCATATGAGAATGCATCATGATCGTCCTGGTAACTTCTAATAAGTGTCTATTTTTCCGCTCAGCGACACCATTTTGTTGTGGGGTATAGGCACAGGAAGTCTGGTGTAGCGTACCAACAGATTTACAGAAAACCGTCAGTTCTTGCTTAACAAATTCTAAAGCATTATCGGTGCAGAAAACTTTAACAGGCAAACCAAACTGCGTTTTTATTTCAGCAAAAAAATACTTGATAGTAGACAGCACTTCGGACCTACTTTTCAATAGAAACAACCAAGTAGTCCTAGAAAAATCATCAATAAATAGAATGAAATACTTATAACCAGACAAACTTGGTATATGGCATGGGCCCCATACATCAGAGTGAACTAAATCAAAAATGTTTTTACTGCTCACAGTACTACGTCTAGGATACACAGTACGAGTTTGTTTTCCCAGCTGACAAGATTCACACTGAAAATGACAACTGCCAATATCAGAAACTAAATGACGCAGCTTCTCTGACGATGGATGTCCCAGCCTGTAGTGCCACTGCAGTGCAGAAACAGAAGCCGATAAAGCAGATACCACAGCAGCTTTCTCTAATCTCGGTAACTGGTCCAAGTAATATAGCCCATCAGCACCTTCATACCCCCCACCAATCTTCGTCCTCGTGTGAAGGTCCTGAAAGATACATGAACCAGGAACAAATGTCAGGCTACATTTTAAACTTCGTAAAATTTTGCTGACTGATAATAAGTTCAGAGGAAATCTAGGCACATATAAGGCAGACTTGAGCCAAAACTGAGAAATAATGTCGTCGACTCCAAAAACTGAAGACTTTGAGCCATCAGCAAGCATAACAGATGAGTTACGAGAAGGTTTAGATAAATATTTAAAGAGAGATCTATTGCCAGAGATATGTGCAGAGACACCAGAATCTATCACCCATTTTGTATTACCAGAAGTAGAAGGTGAGGAGGAACTCAGGAATGCAGTATCATAACCAGAGTATACAGCATGTGCTCCACTAGTAGAAGCAGCAGTCGAAGAGCCAGCACGCTCAAGAAGGAGACGTTCCACCTCAGCACGAATGTAGTCTGCGGTCGCTCCCGCAGTCTCTGGCTCAGGAGTCGAAGTAACACCCTCAGAAGCAGTAGAAGATGAATCTGCAACAGCATTGGCACAAGCCGGTTTACCATACTTTTCCCAGCACTTTTCTTCAATATGGTTAGACCGGCCACAGAAGGTACACACGCGTTGTCCTTGCTGAGGACGCGCAACAGCAGGAGGTGGGGCAACAGAAGGGGCTCCTCGTCCAGCACCAGGTCCACGTCTCCGTCCTGCACCCAGGGGAGGACGGCCATCAGTGGAACGGCCACGGCCACGACCACGGTCACGCCCGGCCCAAGCAGTCAGGGTAGTAGAATCTCCAGTCTCAATAGGAGGAGGCGGTGTCGATGACGGAAGACGCTGGAGGTGCTTGTAGGCACTCTGCAAGGTAGGAAGCGGATCACTCGCCAAGATCTGATCCACAACGCCAGCATAGGACTCTGGCAAGCCACTCAGAAACTGGACCAGCTGTAGTTCCGCCCGCTGTTTTTGCATAGTCACCAGATCAGTAGACAGCGGGTGGTAAGTCTCCAACTCACCCCACAGGTCGGTGAAGGTGGAGAAGTAATCGGAGATGTCAGATCCCGTGAATTGGAGTCGCCCTAGTTGCTTGGTTATGTCAAAGACCTTCTTGGGATTCTTACTGTGAGAGTAGGTACTGGCGAGCTGATCCCACATCTGCTTCGCCGTAGGTAGCCGAAGTAAAGTAACACTGATCTTCTCAACGGCACTGTTGAGAATCCATGTCATCACAATCGAGTCTTCACGGACCCAATCATCAAAAACTTTGACGACCTTTTCATCACGTTCTCTGCAGGCTGAGGCAGACCAGTGCAGATCAGATGAGAATACTTCCCTTGCGATTTGGTATATATCACAAAAGAGCACACCCAAAGCTGGTAATTGGGTCCGTCAAGTTTAACAGTGGTCACTTGACGGCGCAAGTCTCTCCCGAAGTCATCCCCAGAAGACGCCATGAGGACAGGCAGGAAGGCAGGTATAGGCAAGCAGGCACAGGCAGGAGACGGACTACACCGTCAGGCAGGTAGAAGAAGGCACAAATCACCACGGACCTCTCACATACGAACTACGCCTAAGCGTAGCAGGAAACCCGGAGGCCGAAGCCTACACGGGTAGGCAGGCACAGACGAACACGAACAGACAACTGTTCCTCAGACGAACAACTCTCCTATCTCCCCCTGAAGATGAAACTAGTCTAGATCTACAGGCGGCTCAGTGGTCCCGTAGAAGACGGCCACCCGGCAGTGTGCTTGTTGTGCGAACAACAACCAACGAGGGTGGTGTCGCTCAAGCACTAGCGACGCACCGAGCCAGGAGGCGAGACGGGACCACGGAGATTGACGGGGATCGGCGCCGGAGCTGTGAAGGGAGCTTTTGCTCCTGCCGGCGCGGCTAGGCGGATGGCGTCCCTACGGGGAGGCCTGCGGCCCGCCGGTGGAGGCCTGCCGGCCGGAGCACGGGCAGCGCAGGGCGCTGGCGGCAGACCGCAGGCGGTGGCTGGAGGGCGGGGTGCACCCGGCGGACGGCGGGGGGGGGGGGGGGGAGAAGGGAGGGAGGGAGGCAAAGACGGCTAGGGTTGAACCTGCTCTGGTACCATGTGACAGAGTCAGAAATTTTAGAAAGCTCAGGGTCGCACAATGTGTGCACCCTCATATATATAATACTGAGAGAATTACAGAGAGGTCCACATATAAAAGAGAAATAACAAAACAAATAACAGGTTATGTAAAACAGGAAATATATAATGTAACATAACCAATATGGGACTAAACTACACAAAACCAAATTGGAAAAACATCAAATAACACCTAAAACGCATGAGAAGTAATAAAATGTGATATTTGCTACTCAAGCAACGACTATGCCAAAGGCTGCAGTCGTCAAACGTCACAGATTCATATATCCTTTATTTTGGTTTTAAATATTACTCATTTATCCTTTATTGTATATGTTAGCAATGCATTTCAAGTGCACATTTAACAAATAGCAACCTTAAATCCTTGATAACTCAATGTTGTTGAATAGGTATCTATTGTTGCTAAACTATCATATTTCAGCAATTTAACGTTGGAAACAATATAAAAGCAAGGAGTACCATTACCCGAATGTACCTGGATATCCCCGTAGAGTTTCCATAAGCAAGCCTTGTTTCCAGCTGAATAAGTACTTGATTTTATAACATGTGATGCCTCCTGAGATGTCATTAAATATAGGAATTTAATATGGGTAGGTACTTCAACCTATAGACATATAAAAATAACAAATACAAGTGTAACCTTCAAAAGAGATGCCCCCCAAGAAAAAGCCCCGCTACGCATGCAATCCTTTGACATCCCAAGAAGAGCAGAAGCATTGCCGAAAAGAGCAGAAATACTATCTGGTGATATCTCCAAAGCACGACGAAAATGTTCCACTCCCTAGACACTCATTGAGAGTCAAAACAACTTTTTTATGAATATAACAACAAGAATGAATATGCATTAACTTGCAACCACATACTACTTATGAGAAATTGTAACAAGGAAGAGTAGTTTATTCGCTGTCACTGTGTGATATTTATTTGGAGTGTGAAAGATGTTATACTAAATATATGTACCCTGATTAATATTTACCCTAAAATTAAATGACACAAAAAATGCTGAACATTTTCAGATCATGGATATAATAGATACTGAGGCTCTGGCAAAAGAAAAAGTCTACAGAAATTACAAATTGCTATATCAATGACAGTTTTACATCATTGTCGTGAATAATATTATTAAGTCCAAACTTAGATTTATCAACTTTCAATCATTCCTAGTATTATAATTCCCTCACATTTTTACATGTATATGTATGCAAATGATAAGGTGTTTTGAGCACCAATTTCATCAAATACTTCATTTTTATATGATATTCATGCGATATAATGAGGCAGATCATGGTGAGAGGATGAGAGGCATTTGTATGACTCTTTCTGGCGATCTATTTTTTATGACCCAAATGTATGGATTGAAAACGAAGTATAACATGTATCTACCCACAAAATTGTGAAAGCATTAAAACTTCTATATTGTGTACAACAATGAAAAACGTATCAATGTACCATATTGAGTTTTGATCAACCACTAGATGTAAAATATGTAGAATATATAATTCGTATCAGTTCACAAACAAACCAAGCCTGATCGTAGTGATTTCTTGTGTAGGTAAATTATAAGATGTTTTGTTCCATCTATACGGTCATATGTGTGTGTGTGTGTGTGTGTGTATATATATATAGAGAGAGAGAGATAAACTAGAATAGAATGGATTATGTGTAGAATCATTTTTTTCTTATGCCTATAATTATCAGAATACATATTTAATAAGAAAAGTAAATTGATAGTGTTGATCTATATTGTTAAGATAGACAAACCAAAATGTTTGAGCTCATTTGAACAAGTATAGCCCTTGCATCTTAACATAGAAAAATTGGTGGCCTAGAACTAAATTAAATTGTGATTTTTTTACATGTTAGATGGATGGCTTAACAAAATCCATATGACGTGAAAATTAGACTATAGATATTTCATAAGGTGAATATTAAGATCCTACGGTTGGATTTTACATTCGGTCGATGGAAGATGTAAACCAATTGAGTTCTATTTGTGCTATACTAGAATTTATATATATACTACATACATATGTATAGAGAGAGAGTGAGGCTAGAGTACACTTAAGTGTATTCTGTCCCAAATACAACTAAATTTTTAAGCATCAGATCAGAGTCTGAGATCTCATCATAAAAAAACCCACGAACTCCGACAAATGGCGACTTATAGTCCAATTCTTCCCTTAATCTCTCTCTTGTTGTTCTCGTTTTCCTGTAGTCTCTCTCCTCTTAGTCACACACACTCTCTCTCCCCACTTAGTCACACACTCTCTCCCCTCTTAGTCGAAGTCCTCTCTCTACGCGTTTTTAATAGTATCACATATTGACGTTGTATTGATTGTTGTGTATTATTGGATAAGACAGTGATATTTGTTGACTTAAGGGTTATACATTGCCTATATTTTGATAATGACTTAACCATTCCATTCCTATGTATCTAATATGTTTGTTCAAGATGGATTTCAGCCTTTAGGTACATGAAAAGGATCAAATTACACAAGCCCTAGCTTGTCCAAGTTCAAGTCGAATGCAATGCAAGTGTGCAATTTGAGAAATCCCTCCAAACGACCTTAGAAGAATTTTGTAATCACTTGTATTGATGATATGACTTGTCACTACTACAGAAATAGCTTATAACGTCACATATAGAGGCGTCGGTTGTATCAAAAAAACCGACGCCGAAACCCTACAACGTCGGCTGAAAGCACAAACCGACATCTATATGTGAAGACCGGCCAGACACGGGTATCGCTTTTTATTTAGTGTCGGTTGCTCAATATAAGAAACCGACGCCAAAAATCGCCCGCCAAATCCAATTTTTCCAGTGCAAAAAAATTACCTCCAAAATTTCACATACGGCGTCGGTTGTTTACCAAATAACCGACGACTAAAGGTTTTAATTTTTGTCGTCGGTTTGCTTACAAAAACCGACGCCGATGTGTGTTCCCGCGCTGCCCCCGCAAAAAATTTTACTCCCCTTTGGCGTCGGTTTTTTATGGCAACCGACGACTATTGAACTTAGGTGTCGGTTTCTGAAACAACCAACGACGATGGTAAACTTAATAGCACCCGCGCGAACCAGACTCTTCCCCATTCTCTGTTTCATCTCTTTTGTTACTTAGGTCTGGCGATCCGCGGCCATTGTTTTGTCCCCGCCGTCGTTGCTCCCTTTGCTCCAGCTACTAGCCGCCGCCAGAGCTTGGGAATACGCCAGAGCCGCGCGCCACCGTTGCCTAGCTCCAACTGTTGCTCAGTTGGCCGGTGCCTATCCGCCGCCGCTCCTCTATCCGCTGGTGCTCCACCACCGCTCCTCTATTCGTCGGTGTCGCCGCTCCTCTATCTGTCGCTCTTCCACACAGCACAGTGCAGGTAATCAGAGACCCACAGAACACTCTGGAATACTGTCATCCTCGCCGGTTTCTTGTCCCGGTCTCTTCTATATCCCTAACTACGCTTCTCCTCCTGATAAACGAGGATACAAGCCTCTGTATCGCGCATCGGCAATGCTTCATTCATTGGCACAACCGTGCTGGGCAACACGGCCGTGGTGGTAGCACGGCCGTGGTGGCTGATGTATGCTGAACAAATCTTGTGCTTGCATATATTTGTTCTTCTAATCCTCATGTTTGACCTAATTCAGTAAATTTTGATGCATGTTGAAATAAGATTCAAACTTGTCCATTTTAGCATCCTAATTTGATTTGATTATGTACTTTGAACCTTGAAACATGCGTGTTAAAGATACATTGATGTTGAATCTCAAACTTAACTCACATGTGGGTCTTCTATTTCTAAAATGATTATGTGAACTCCTAAATCAGTAACATATATTATTCTTTGTGCACCCAAATACCTTGTGAATCATGTATACACCCTAAGGTGATTAAATGCCTAAATCTTGACTTGAAATATGACCTAGTATGTATGTTGATATATGAAGCTCTAGTTAAAACTTCAAAATTGACCCCTAATTAATACATTATAACAGAATTGAATCGTGTATTTGTGTTTTTGCAGGTGTTGTTGACTTGCTGTTGATTTGCATATATTTCTTCTTCAGCCTTCAAGTGAGGTATAATATTCTCACTCTCCCAATGTGCCATTAGGCTTCATTTTGATTCAAATATTTGATATATGGAATCATGGTTTATATATTGTTTAGTATTTACTGACGAGCATGATTAAATGATGTTAATGTTACACAAAACTTAGGATATGAATGATGAAACTAGGATTGTAGGTATAAGAATGACAACATACATGTATTTGTTGGCCTAGAAACCCGTCCAAGATTTACTCATTAGGAGTAAATCTTGGATAGTCCCCAGTTTGGGACTGTTCTTGAACACTTAATACACATTATAGACATTTTCTTGAAAACCCAATACACATTATACACTTACTAGTGAGATATACACTTACTAGGATAGGTGGTACACATTTATTATATATAAGACCTTAAACCCTAAACTTTTAACCATAAACCCTAATCTTTTAACCCTAGACCCTAATCTTTTAACCATAAACCCTAATATATACTTGTTTTCTCTTTGATCATAGAACGGATAGATCATGGATGTCCATTCCAAATCGCTACACCCTAGAGTTTATTTCTAGTCTTGATCAATTTATTAGATTTGTCGAGGAACATAGGAAACAACCTAAAGATAGGTTCTACTGTCCATGTAGGCATTGCGGTAACAACTTGAAAGTCAGCATTGGTAACGAAATCAAAAGTCATATCATATGCAACGGGATTGTACAAGGCTATACAGAATGGCACTGGCATGGAGAGATTTCAAACCTGAAATCAGTGGATGTCGATAGCAGTGCTTGTGTGGAAGAAGAAATTGCCTCCGATGACGTAGATGTGAACGAATCAGTCCAGTAGACATCGTTGATGCGATGCTGGATAGTTGTGGGGTACAGCATACTGATCCACCTCCCATGTTTAGAAACATTGTGCATGATGCTGACATACCATTATACACAGGTGGTACTAAGTTTACGAAGCTTAGCGCTATGTTGAGATTGTATAAGTTGAAAGCTAACAATAGATGGAGCGACAAAAGCTTCACATCATTGTTGTCTTTATTGAAAGAAATTCTTCCTGAATGAAACGAGCTGTCAATCTCAACATACCAGTTAAAGAAATTGTTGTGTCCGATAGGATTGGAGGCCAAGAAGATACACGCATGCCCGAATGATTGTGTATTATTTCAAAAAGACTACGTGGATTTGAAAGATTGTCCAAAATGTGGTACGTCAAGGTATAAATTGACGACTTCGGGGGGAGTCCAAAACTGGTTCTCCTGCCAAGGTGATGTGGTATCTACCTATAATATCACAGTTTCAATGTGTGTTTGCCAATCCGATAGATGCGAAGAATTTGAGGTGGCATGCAGATGTTAAGAAAAATAATGATGGGATCCTGCGACATGCGTCTGATTCCCCACAGTGGAAGAAGATTGATTTATTGTACCCTAAATTCGGTGAAGAAGTCAGGAATCTAAGACTTGGGCTTTGTACAGATGGGATGAATATGTATGGGACATTGAGCAGCCAACATAGCATTTGGCCAGTTATGCTTGTTATATACAATCTTCCTCCCTGGTTGTGTATGAAAAATAAGTACATTATGTTGTCGTTGTTGATATCGGGCCCTAAACAACTTGGAAATGATATCGACGTTTATCTTGAACATCTGATTGATGACTTAAAGAAACTCTGGGGTGAAGGTGTGATGACCTAGGATGCTTCACAAAGAGAGATATTTCGTTTGCACGCTATGTTGTTTTGCACTTTTAATGACTTTCCAGCATATGGGAATTTGTTTGGATATAGTGTCAAAGGATCTAAAGCGTGTCCTATATGTGAAGAGAACACGGATTCAATACGACTAAAACATGGCGGAAAGAATGTATATCTTGGTCATCGAAGGTTTCTTCCAAAATTCCATCTGTATCGTAGGTTGCGCAAAACATTCAATGGACGGAATGAGGAACGGAGTGCACCTAAGCCTATACCAGGGGAGGTTGTTTATGAAAGAGTAAAAGACTTTGCCAATGAATTTGGTAAGAGATCACAATGTACCATGGCCACACGGAGTGACAAATCTTTATTCAAAAAGTCAATATTTTGGGATCTTCCTTATTGGAGTTCTTTGGCAGTCAGGCATTGTATCGATGTCATGCACGTTGAGAAAAATGTTTGTGATAGCGTCATTCGTACTCTGTTGAATATACCAGGTAAGACTAAAGATGGGATAAAATCCAGAATGGACGTACGTGAAATGAGAATAAGGACAGAATTAACAGAATTAGTTACTAGCGATCAGAGAACATACTTACCTCCCGCTTGTTACACGTTGTCTAGAAAGGAGAAGAAAGCTTTTTGTGAATGTTTGGTAAATGTTAAGGTGCCACAGGGTTACTCAGCCAACATCCGTAGATTGGTATCAATGAAAGATCTGAAGTTGATAGGTCTTAAATCTCATGATTGTCACACTCTAATGCAACAAATATTGCCTGTGGCAATTCGATCTATATTGCCGAAGCATGTAAGGTTTGCAATCACCAGACTTTGTTTCTTTTTCAACAGTCTGTGCAGCAAAGTTATTGATCCTGATACTCTCGATAAATTGCAAAGAGAAATAGTTGTTACCCTATGTCAGCTTGAGATGTATTTTCCTCCTTCGTTCTTTGATATCATGGTACATCTTGTTGTCCACTTGACTAGGGAAGTGAAAATGTTGGGACCAGTTTTCTTGCATTTGATGTATCCCTTTGAACGATACATGAGCGTTTTTAAAGGTAATGTTCGAAACCGTTATCGGCCTAAAGGGAGTATTATTGAGGGTTATGCGGCGAGAGAGGTTATGGATTTTTGTAATGACTTTCTGAGTGCTAATGACGCTCATGTTAATGACAAGAATATTGAGGAGCATTTTGGCAAAAGAATTTTGGGATCACGAATGAAAGTAATCAGCCGTGAGCAGTTGGAACAAGGTCACTTGTATATTTTACACAACATCGACGAAGTGAGTGTTTATATCAAGAAACATACCAATTTCATCAAGAGACAATATCCTCGAACCAATTTAATGTGGCTTGCTAGAGAGCATAACAAGATATTTATTAAGTGGTTTGAAGATAAAGTCTTACATCAACTATCTCAAACACCAGATAATCTTACTGAAACTATCAAATGCCTCGCCTTTAAACCAAAATTGAATGTTATGTCTTATGAAGGGTTTGACATAAATGGATTCTCATATTACAAAAACGTCAACATGATAAGAGTTAGGGGTGTAAACGGTGCGGGTACGGTGCGGGTCTGGCCATACCCATACCCATACTCATTTAATTTAGCGGGTCCGGTTCCGATTCTGGATCCGCATTAATCAAAATCTAAACCCGCACCATACCCGTACCCGTAATGATAGCGGGTTTGCGGTGCGGATATGAGGATAAGCGGTTCTATGTAAACATTATATTTTTTTATGTAAAAAAGTTTATATTTGGTGCGGCTGCACAAAAAACCCTCGCCGCTCATTCGCCCTCTGGCTGAGATCCTCAGGGACCTAAACAAGCGCGTTTCCGAGAAGATAATCAAGGCGGAGGACAACTCCATTCCCTGGTACCATGCCAACCAGATGCTCAGCTTTTATGCTCCCGGATGGTGTGGAGAGATACGTGATGCAATTTTCTCTGATAACGGAACCGTCACTGTAGTATACCGTGTAACTATACATGGTTCTGATGGAGAGGCACACCGTGAATCAACTGGAACAGTATCTCTAAATGATGACCACCCAAAGGGCCCTGTTGCAACGGCTGAGCAGTTAGCTTTTTGCAGAGCATGTGTAAGATTTGGCCTCGGCTTGTATTTGTACCACGAAGATGATATATAGTAGGAAGTTAGATAGGTGTGTCCTGAACCTTCAGCGAGAGTTATTTTCCTGCCTGAATCCAATGTTGTAATATCTGGTGACTTGTTGTTTTTCATTACTGGTAATCTATCATTGCTATTTACACTGCTATTTACTGGTAATCTGTCATTGCTATTTATGTATAGCGGGTCCACGGGTTTGCGGGTCTGGGTCCAAGCCTACCCATTAGTGGACCCGCTTATATGCGGGTCCACGGTTCTGCGGGTCCAAAAATTTAGACCCGTGACGAGTTTTTTAAGGGTCCGGATTTGCGGGTCCGCGGGTCTACCCGTACCCATTTACAGCCCTAATAAGAGTGTCGTCCAAAACAGTGGGGTCACCCTTCAAGCGTCTTCATTATTGTTTTACAAGTACAAAGGATAAGAGTCCACGTAAAGCTAAAATATCATATTATGGTGTCATTGAAGACATATGGGAGTTTGACTACGTAGATTTCAGAATTCTGCTCTTTAAATGCAATTGGGTTGATAACACCAAAGGAGTTATAGTGGATGAATTGGGTTTCACATTTGTGAACTTTGAAAAGATTGGCGAGAAGGGTGAACCATTCATATTGGCATCACAGGCGAAACAAGTATTTTATATCGATGATCCTACAAATGATAAATGGTCAGTTGTTCTTCATGATAAAAGGCAGTTCATTGAAGATCCTATAGATGAAGAACAGTACTATGATAAGTATGATGACTCCAGTCCATTCTCAGTTGGGTTGCCAACACCACCAAAAATTGAAGCTAATGATGACTTGTATGTGCGCGGAGATCACAATGAAGGATTGTTAATTGATTAAAGATCGCAATATTAGAGGCATGCATGTTTATATTTTTTATATGTTTTATTATTCTGAATGTGAACTTTACAATGTTTTATTATCTTCTAGTTATGTCAAATGTTAAATGTTTGATTTTTTAATGACACTTTCAGATGGTTGAGCATGAGCACGATGACCGTGATGATTACCGTGAGGGTGAGGATATCAATGCGCCGCCTCACAATGTAAGTTTTAAAAATATATCATATATTTCTATCTATATGTTCATTTATAGTTATATCGTGTAAGTGTATTTTTTTTTGTCAAATTTTAGGTTGGTGATGTACCCCCTGAAGAAATTGGGGTACTTGATGAGCAGCAAAAAAAAAATTGAGAAAGTGAGGGGCATCACAATGATGAACAAGTTACTACAGCAAAGGGGCAATGGACCCAAACTGGCTGTGGATTTCGATCACATGCAGGAAATCCAGTTGGAGTGAACCGCAACTCATTTATTTCATATCTTGAGGTTCTTACTCGCAGCCATTGTAGTCCTAACTTAGAATCCTGGCATAAAGTTCCTAAGGGGAAGAAAGACTTAGTATGGAAGGAACTATGCGTGAGTTATTATTATTTGCAATTCTATTTTTGTAGATTACTAATTTTTAGGATACTAGTTAATAGCAATTCTATTTTGCAGAGTATATTTGATCTGGATGAAAAGTTGCATCGTAAATGTGTGATGCAACGCTGTAGGAGGGTCCTAAGGAACTATAGGACAAATCTCACCCGAGATTACATACACGATGCTAAGAACAAGTTCTTGATTGATTTCCAATTCTAGGCATTGATCACTTTTTGACTAACTCTACACTAATAATTTTTGTTTGTATTCTCTTTAAAAAATAAATTTAGAAAGAAGGCAGCCACTGAGCAATGGAACTATTTGGACCCCAAAGACTGGGAAGAGTTTGTTACCCAAAGAAAAACGGATGAATTCAAGGTATTAAGCGCCACTCTCAATTTAATTAATATGCGTTCTTATGTATTCACCTATTCAAGATTAACCTTTAGTGTTACTAACCAAATCAATGTGCTTACTAACAAGGCTATCAGCGATGCTCAAAGAGCAAGGCGTGCACTGAATGTGCATGACCGCACAATGGGTCCAAGAGGCTATGCAGGCGTTCGCCAAAGACTACAGGTTGAGTCTACTGCTCAGTCTGCTGCTACTTAGGAGACTGCAGAGTCCTCTACTATTGGTCCCGCACCTCTGCCTCGCCATGCTATGTGGATAGCTGGGAGGCAAAACAAGAAGGGAGATATAACGAAGCCCGCAACTGCTAAGGCGGCTGCAAAAATAGTAAAATTCAACTCTTAGAGCAATCGATATTGATTATTGTTATGTTTACTTACCAATTTTTGTTGATGGCGATTAGCGGGAGCTTCACGAGCAGAGGAAGGAAGCCAAGTTCATCCCTGAGGGCACAAGGGATGAATTGACAGTTGCTCTGGGTAACCCAGAGCATCCTGGACGTGTTAGGGGTGCAGGCGCTGGTGTGGGCATCAAAGCGTTCTTTGGGCCATCCCAGCGCAAACTTGTCCCAAAAGCGGGACTTTCACAAGTTGAGGTAATGTATTCTTTTTTTAGAATGTTATTGCGAAAGAGAATTCAATAATCAGAAGCTAGCATTTCTTTTATCCATGTATAGGTAGATCAGT
Source organism: Alisma plantago-aquatica (assembly GCA_963693085.1). Taxonomy (NCBI): domain Eukaryota; kingdom Viridiplantae; phylum Streptophyta; class Magnoliopsida; order Alismatales; family Alismataceae; genus Alisma; species Alisma plantago-aquatica. The sequence continues at coordinate 1,029,644,210 of OY856410.1, read as the reverse complement.
TAATTGATAGGAGAGTCGAGGAAGCACTAGATAAGAGAGTCGAGGAAGCACTTGATAAGAGACTCAATGAAGCAATTAGCAAGTGGCAGGCGTCTCAGCCTGCCACTCAGACAGTACATGTGGCGTGCCGCTCTTCTCCTACTGTAGAGGTGGTTGGGAGTAATCCTGTAGACCCACCACCTAGCACGTCCGCTGTAAGTATTTTTATGACATATATAGTAGTTAGTCTTTTCAAGATGATATGTTTATGTATATATGTATATAACATTCTTTACGTAAATTTGTAGGGGTTGAAGTCATGCCGTCTAAAAAGTCAAGAATATATCGTTGCAGAGGCACAAGCTTACCCAGCCCTTCCAGGAGACATGTTTCATGGGACTCCAGTATCAGCTTGTGCGGTTCGTGTGAATCTGATACATGTACTCCCCAATTGGAGGAATCTTTAATTGCCATATGCCCACCCAGATTCTGAAACGCTTGGTGAGGCAGAAGGCGGAGTGATAATGTGGCCCAAAGCGGATGTCGTCTATACTAATATTGTATAGTAAATTTACATTGCGTTAATTTGTTAGTGTGTGTATATGATTCAATTGATCTGAAATTATATATACAGGTCAACAGGAAGACACCCGCTACATGTCGGCCTCCACCTCCACCTCCTGAAGCATCAAGTTGACTTCCAAGGGACCTACACGCCTCGTTAGGTCCTAATTGTAAGGGTATAGCAATATGGATAGGCGAACATGATCCAAATTGCCCTATAAATATTTTTATTCCGGAGGATGCTGCAGGTCAATCATATGATAACAAGCTATTTATACAAGATATTTTGGAGTTGTTTCGTTACGATTGCTTGAATACATCTATAATAGAGCTATGGATATGGTGAGATCTTGTTTATACATCCATATACTTTATTTTATATACGGTGATCTGGTTTTTTATATATTAATGCATACGTAACACATGTTTTGCAGCTACTTACACACGATATGTACAGATTTTTCATTTTCCCATGTGGGATTTTTGATTCCATCTTTGATTAGTCTTGTAGATAAAGACCCTTCTTCAACTACTTCATACTGTTGTGCTGCTTTTAAATATTTTAACAAAAAAAAGAAGACGGTGATAATAGCTCCATTCAATGTCGAGTAAGTTTGCTTATAATTTGGACTTAAGAAAAGTACATTTTTATTGTGGATTTTGAGTTATTAATTTTTAACTATCTTACCTGTAGTGGTTAGGCATTGGGAGTTAATAGTTATTGTCCCCAAGACGTTCATTGTCTATTATCTAGATCCTGCGGGGAATGAATTGAATACATTATATGGACACAATGAAAAAGCCATTATTCCCGTGAAAAATATTTCATATTTTTATATCCGTTAACATCTGTTATTACATTACTATTTAATTATGCAATTTAATGCGTTACATTAACATGTACGGCTTTAAATGAGTTCAAAAGAGCTGGAGGAAAGGTCCCCAAGAAAAAGAATCAGCCACTAATTTGGGAGAATATGAAAATAATTTCCCGACTCCAATGTATATATTATTTATGTGAATTGTGCTTATTTGTATTTTTGAATATTTTGTATGTTTCAATTTATAGTGTGCTACACAAGACAACGGCTGGGCATGGCCGCATGTGCATACTATGTGATGCAATTTATGGACCTAATCATCAAACATGCCGCAATGTAAATCGATACTATACATAAGGTATTATATATAGTCTCATTATATAATATGAAATATATCAATCTCATTATATATTATTAATTATATATATACGTCATTCTCTTTGCAGTTGTTTAAAACTGACTTGACTACAGGTTGAAAACTATTAGATGTACATACTCCCTATACGAGGGAAGAATTAGATGATGTAAGAGAAGAATGGGCAAAAGCCCTACAAGTAGTGAGAATTTTTAAATATAATTGGGATACTGATGGCGATAATGACGATGATGAATAAAGAATGATATTCTAAACTTTGTTCTCATAATTATTTTTGTGTGAATGTGAATGAATTTTTCTGAATTGTCATGTGTGAATGTGAAGATGATCACGACATGAATGTTTCTCCATGTGTCTGAATGTGAAAAATGATGAAATGAATGGAACTGCAGGTTGCTAAATGTGTGTGAAAATGGAGAAAATTTGAAATGGAACTACTAGTTTCTACATGTGTGATGAAAAATAATATGAATTAAATGTGCTTATACATGTGTGTGAATCCATGATCATAAATTGTTGTTTATCCTTGTTAATTTTGCGGGTTTGTGGCCTGTTGTTGGTTGATATCAATGGATGTTGTAAACCTGCATTTTAGAACTGAACTGCAGGTTCTACATCCAGCTGACCAGCCATACAGCAGGCCTACAAACTGATAAGAAAAAAAAATCAGCACATGGGCATCGGTTATTAGTATAAAACCGACAACAAAGACATACAGCGTCAGTTATTAACAAAAAGCTGACGCCGATGTGGCTATAGGTATCGGTTATATATAAAAATCGACGTTGATGATGCCCTTGCTGGCGCGTTTTATTGGTGGCGGGAAGGGTTATATAGTGTCGGTTTCTGTGAAACGCCGACGTCTTTGACTTGGATATAGTGTCGATTTTGTTAAATAACTGACGCCTAAAGTGCCTTTGCTGGCGCGTTTTTGGTGGCGGGAAGGGTTATGGCGTCAATGTTAAAACCGGCGTTGAAGGTTTCGACTTTTAGCGGCGCCCACTTGGGTGTCGCTTTGAAACCCACGTCAAAGGCCTTAAATAACCGACACTAAAGGTCGGTTCTGTACTAGTGTGTAACTAAGATGAGAAAAATATGAGGGATACTGAATACCAAGTTTTAATCACTCAAAAGTCAACTTCAAAAATTTCTCACAGGTTGTTCATCGGTCGAGTTGGAAACTCGATCGATCCTATGATGGATTTTCTGAAGATGATCCATCGATCGAGTTGCACACTCACAGAAATAGACCGACCGATTCACTGAGCAAATTTAATTTTAGCTCATCGATCGAGTTTACCAGAACAAACTCGACCGATAGTTTGAAAATTGGTTGTCTTTTAGTTGATCGGTCGAGTTACCTTTATTGAAACTCGACCGAATGTATTGTACGAAAAACGCAAAAAAAATGATTATAACCATCGGTGACTTGTTTTGGGTGAAAATAGATGTGTTGCATAGAGTAAAACGGCTATATTTCGGCCCTAAGTGATCCTCAACTCAAGGGAGCACCCTCAGCTATAAATAGGACCTTTGGAGTTTTCCAAGTTTGTTCATTCAAGCTATTCTAAGTCCTTGCTATAGTTGAGTGTTCTACAACTCCTTGAGCCCCTTTCTCTCTCTAGTTTACACTTCATTTCGTGATTATGAGTGAGTTAGGCCTTTTGTAAGAGAGCTCCACCCTTGTGCATGTAAAGCTCTCATCTTCTCCTACTTCCCTATCCCCTTCCTACATGAAGAAAAGGTGAAGCAAGCTTCTTCGAGTGAAGGAGTTGTAGTTGGTCCTCTTCAAGGTTGGTGAAGAGGTGGTGATCTTCTGCAGGTGAAGGAGAAGGCAAAGGCTTAAGATCCAAGAGGAGTGGCAAAGTCTTTGAAGACGGAAGACTTGTGCTTGAGTGGGTAAGACCTTGGAGAAGGCTGAAGACTCTTGCAAAGTGGCTCTATTCACCCCCCTCTATAGTCCTTAGATCCAACAAATGGTATCAGAGCCAAGGATCTTCTCCAACAATCTCCCACGAGACGAGAAGATGGGCGACAACCTACTTGGTTCTCTCAACCTAGAGGGAGGCTTCTCCATGCATCATCCGGTCTTTGATGGCACTAACTTCCTCTATTGGAAGAGGCGTATGCAGTTATACATTCAAGGGATGAATTTTGACATGTGGAAGGTGATGGTCACACCTTACAAGGAGCCAACCGGAGTTGTAGCAACATGGAGTGAAGCTGCACTCAAAGAAGCCCAACTCAATGCCAAAGCCATAAGCATCCTCTATGCAGCCCTCACCCCAACTGAGTTCAACCGGATCTCATCTTGGGATACTGTCTATGAGATTTGGGACAAATTGTACATCACATATGAAGGCACAAAGCAAGTCAAGGAGGCAAAGATCTACATGTTGAACAGCCTTCTAGAGACCTTCAAGATGGGTAAGAAAGAAGGGATTGCGGAGATGTACTCAAGACTCAATGTCATCATCAATGGGCTGGCTGCATTGGACAACACTTTGGATAGAGGTGTAATCAACTCCAAGATCTTGAGGACTCTATCAAAGAGAAGGGAGTCAAAGGTCACCTCTATTGAAGAAGTGAGGAGCCTTGGTGACATCCCAACCGAAGAGCTGATTGACAACCTTCAAGCCCATGAGCATAGGCTTAACAAGCAAGAAGAAGAAGCCAAGCAAGAAGAGAAGGAAGCCAAGAAGATCAAAGATAGTGCTTTGAAAGCACAAGTAGAGGTTGTCATCCTTCAACAACAACTTGCTTGTCGGACTTCTCCCTCTTCCTCTAGTGAAGATGAAGGCCCTAGTGAGCATGAATCAAACTACATCAAGGACAAACACTTCAAGAGAAAGCAAGCCTCCTCCTCTTCTACTCCGAGATGCTACAAGTGTGGGCAAAAGGGGCACTACAAGAGTGAATACCCCAAGTCAAGAAAGTCACACCACAAAGGCAGCTCAAAGAAGGAAGAGGAATATAAGGAAAGCAAATACAAGAGGAAGGACAAGAAGGAGAAGAGACATAAGAATACATCTCATGCAGCTTGGGAATCTTCATCTTCAAGCAGCTCAAGTTCTGAAGAAGATGGAAAGTGCCACATTGCACTCATGGCCTCTACTAGTGAAGATATTGGTGAGGTAAGTGAGGTAAGTGAGGTAAGCTTGCATGAGTTATCTAAGAAAGTTGTTATTGACATGCTTATCACTACTCGTTCATCTTTTGCTAAATGTAAATTTAAAAGAAAACGGTTAGGAAAAATCATTGATGATCGTTATGCTAAACTTGAAATTCTTGAATTGAATGAGAAAACTAATCTTGAGAGTATTGATAATTTGCAAGGACAATACCTTGATCTTGAGCTCCAATACGATGGGGTTGAAGTTGCGAATGGCATCTACCTTAAGAACATTGAGAATCTTAAGGAAGAAAACCGAAATTGCCTTAAAGAGCTTGAAATAGTTAAAATTGAAAATGTTGAATTTAAGCTCCTTATTGATGCTCGAAGAGAAGGGAGAGATACATATCTTAAAGAAATCCAAATGCTTAAATCTGAAAATGCTAGGTTACTTGGTCAAGTAAATGATCTATCTTCTAGATCTTTATTGCTTAGTGTTAATGTTGTTTCTATTTCTCTTGAAAAATATTCATATTTAACAAAAGTTTTGTCTTGAGGCTAATGTTGTGCATGCTAGGGATGACATGTCTAGTTTATCTTCTACCATTAGTTTCTTAAATGATGATAACCATAGATTGAGAACATCCCTACAGAAATTCCTCAAAGAGAAGAACTCCCTAAATGAAATCCTTGACCATTCTACCAAACAAAGTGGTACTAGTGGTTTAGAATTTGTAGGGGGAGCATCAAAGGGCAAGAGAAAAGTTAAAGGTAAGAAAAAGAGCAAGGAGACCTCCTTCTGTGTAGGAGAGTCTTCTGGCACTAAGAATCCTATGGTTTGTTCTTATTGCAAATGTGATGATTATTACTCTACTTATTGTCCTTACAAGCCTAAGGGGACCAACCCAAAGATGAGGGTCCCCAAGCTAACTCCGGATCCCAAAATTTAAGTTGAGAATTGACATTCATCTTTCTTGCAGGAAAAAGGAAGATGGATTGTTGATAATGGTTGCACAAAGCACATGACGGGTGATATAAGTCATTTCAACAATTTCACTAAAAAGAAAGGAGGATCGATCACCTTTGGGGACAACAAGAAAGGTAAAGTCAAAGGTGAGGGTGATGTAGGTGAATCCTTGTGTATCAAGAATGTTCTCTTTGTGGATGGCCTACATCACAATTTAATTAGTGTTAGTCAACTATGTGATAATGGTTACCTTGTGTTATTTACTTCCTTTGAATGCTTGATTCTAGATTCCCTCACCTACCAAGTTATATATAAGGGAACTAGAAGTGGTAATCTTTTTGTTATTGTTCTCGACTCTATTAAGCATGTTGTTTGTAGATGCCTAGTAGTCAACTCAAATGATATTTCTCTTTGGCATCGTCGGCTTGGTCATGTAAATATGCACCAGTTGAAGAAGTTGAGCAAAGAGGACTTGGTCAAGGGACTTCCTAAATTGGATTTTGAAAAGGATGAGGAACGCCAACCTTGTACCCTAGGAAAGCAAACCAAATCTTCCTTCAAATCCAAAGGAGTCATTTACTACCAAGAGAGCTCTTGAGCTTCTTCGCATTGATCTATTTGGACCAATGAGAACTCAATCGCTTTGTGGTTCCAAGTATTGCCTTTTTATTGTCGATGATTCTTCTAGATATACTTGGACCTTCTTTCTCGTTTCTAAAAGTGATACGCTTGATGTTTTCTCGAGCTTTTGTAAACGAGTTGAGAATGAAGCCTCTTGCCGCATTGTTTCCATCCGTAGTGATCATGGGGGAGAATTTGAAAATGAGCTTTTTGAGCGGTTTTGTCAAGAATCGGGTTATGTACATAACTTCTCTTCACCTCGGACACCTCAACAAAATGGGGTTGTAGAGAGGAAGAATAGGTTCCTAGAGGAGATGGCTAGGACCATGCTTCTAGAGTATGATACTCCTAAGAAGTTTTGGGCTGAAGCTATCAGTACCTCATGTTTTGTGCAAAACCGGGTTTTCACTCATCCTTCGCTGAAGAAAACCCCTATGATCTATGGCGTGGTAGGAAGCCTTCTATCGAGTATTTTCATATTTTCGGATGTCCTTGTTTTGCTTTGAATACGAAATATTCTCTCGACAAGTTTGATCTGAAATCTTACAAGGCTTTCTTTCTTGGCTACAGCCAAGGAATTAAATGTCGATACCGACGTCTTATCGACGGCGTGGAAATAGATATTTATAGGTATACCGACGAAAATATCGACAGATGCAATCCTGGCCATATCGACGCCAAAATGAACGAATTAAATCATGAAATTTTACAAGTGTGGTCTCAACACCTAGATGCAACGTTTTATGCAATAAAATTCTATATTGGGTATGTGGGAGGGGGGGTCAATCATGTGTGAGTTAAGGAATATGTCCTGTTTTTTGGAGATTTCGATGAAAGATATCGATGACAAAATGCAAGAATTAAGATCTGAAATTTTACTAGCACAATCTATAAACTCATGTTAACACACTTATGCAATAATATTCAATTTACAACAAACATATAACAACATAGTATATTACTAACTCACATCAGTTGTGTGTTGAGTGGCGCGTTGGTTCTCTATACATACACTGTTTATATTGATGTTGTTGTTCCACATATTGCTCCCATGTCATCAAAGCTCTATATGACTTGTTGTATGAAACAACATGCTCCTCATACACTTCAGGATTGACATACTGCATCATCCCAATCTTTGGAAAATGTTCTTCTAAATCTTTGAGATATTTTTCCTTATTTGCTGAATTCTTGGGAGGCTGAGAAGAAGCGGGAGGAGGTGCCCATGCTCGAGGAGCTTGAGGTTGAGGAAAAGGAGGTTGTAATGGAACACCGACAATAGGAAAAACTGTAGTATGCCCACCGCTCCATGTTTGCCCTCCATCTTCATAGTATGCTTTGGTGTTCACCCGAAAGCATCTATAAGGGGTACAGACGGAGTACGCTTCATGATATCCCAAACCAACTTCTAATTGTAATCTTGGTGGTGGTTCAACTTGATATCCAGAATACCCATGTTGGGACTGAGAAGTCTGAATCTCTGAGATGGGTATGGAAGTGTCTGCCCAAATAACATATAATCTTAACTTTTTTGGAGTGGATCTAAGATTTGGTTGTATTTAGAGATTTTTGGAGAGCATTATGGTGAAAATAGAAGGAAATAGAGAGGGGACGGGTTGGAAATGATGAAGAATGAAAGAAATTAAGAAAACATACCTTGATTAGGGTTGATTTGAGCTCCAAGGAAAGAAATCGCCCAAAATCTCCTTGCTTCTTCACTCCAACAGCAGCAGCAGACTCCAGTTCGCAAATCTCGATATGTCGGGGCGGCATACCGCCGATACCGCCCTTAAGTGGGAAATTTTGCACTGCAGCCCTCGAAAACCGCCGATATCGACCGATTTTACCGGTAAACCGATGGGACAGACTTGCGTGAATCGATGGCAGATTGCGTCGATATCGGTATATCGACCAATATATCGACGATATCGTCGATATCTTCTTCCTTGGCTACAGCACTACTAGTAAGGTTTATAGAGTTTTTAATGTTGATCTTGCTAAAGTAGAAGAATCTATAAATGTAAAGTTTATTGAGACTAACCCCTCTATTCCCAAAGATATTATTTCAAATGATGATGTTGCAGGTGAAGTAATTCCTGTTCTAAAAGAGCTCAACATCACCCAAAAGGGAAAAGAGGTGGCCACTCAAGAAGAAGACAAAGATGATGAAAAGAAAGATCCAACCCCCCGTTTTGCAAAGTATCATCCAAAGGAACTAATTTTAGGAGATCCATTTGAAAGAGTGAAGACGCGGGTTGCATTCAACAAAGAACAAGCCAACAGCGCTTTCATCTCACAACTTGAGCCTAAGAATGTCAAGGAAGCTCTTGGGGATGAAGAATGGATCCTAGCTATGCAAGAGGAGTTAGAACAATTTGAGAAGAACAAAGTTTGGACCCTTGTGCCAAGACCAAGTGATAGAAAGATCATTGGCACCAAATGGGTCTACCGCAACAAGCTTGATGAAAGCGGCAAAGTAGTAAAGAACAAAGCAAGGTTAGTGGCTCAAGGCTACAATCAACAAGAAGGTATAGACTTTTATGAGACAAATGCACCTGTAGCTAGACTTGAGTCCATTCATATGTTGCTTGCCTTTGCTAGTTATAAAGATTTTCTTCTGTATCAAATGGATGTTAAAAGTGCGTTTTTGAATGGTACAATTGAGGAGGAAGTGTATGTTGCACAACCTCCTGGCTTTGAACATGATAGTCTACATAACCATGTTTATTTGTTGCAAAAAGCTCTCTATGAACTCAAACAAGCACCAAGGGCTTAGTATGAGAAATTAAAGAACTTTTTGTTAGATCATGGGTATATCATAGGCAAAGTGGATTCTACCTCATTTCTAAAGCACACTTCTAACAATTTTCTTATCATACAAATATATGTTGATGATATCATTTTTGGCGGAACTAACCTTAATCTTTGCAAAGAATTTAGTGATCTTATGCAGAGTGAATTCGAGATGAGTATGATGGTTGAGCTCACGTTCTTCGGCTTTCAAATCAAGCAAACAAAAGATGGGAACTTCATCAACCAAGGCAAGTACACAAGTGAACTACTTAAGCGCTTTGGGATGAAGAACACCAAGCCGATGGACACACCCATTTCAAACACCGCCAAACTTGATAAAGATGAAGAAGGTGAGAAGGTAGATGAGAAGCTCTATAGAGGTATGATTGGAAGTTAACTGTCTCTAGACCTGATATAATGTTTAGTGTTGGCTTGTGTGCTCGCTTTCAATCAAATCCTAAGAAATCACATCTTATAGCTGTTAAGAGGATTTTAAAGTACTTAGCCAAACCCAAAATTTTAGACTATGGTATCCAAGTCAAGGGACTTACTCTTACTGCTTATAGTGATGCAGATTATGCAGGATGCTTGATTGATAGAAAGTGCACAAGTGGCACTTGTTTCCTCCTAGGACCTTGCTTGGTATCTTGGTTCTCCAAGAAACATAGCACAGTGGCATTATCAACCACAGAGGCTGAATACATTGCAGCTGGGAGTTATTGTGTCTAGGTCTTATGGATGAAGCAAATGCTCCAAGACTTTTAATATTCACCTTGATGCTTCTCCTATCTATTGTGATTATACTAGTGCAATTAACTTGTCATATAATCCTATCTTGCATAGTAGAGCTAAACATATAGAGGTTCGCCATCATTTTCTCTGTGATCATATTGCCAAGAAGGATATCTATATCACGCATGTGGACACGGAAAATTAGTTGGCGGACATTTTTACTAAACCTCTAGCTAGAGAGCAATTTAACTTTATTAGATCAAAATTGATTATAACTGCTTTGAATGAATATGATATGCCTTCTAACTAGTTTTTATCTATCCTATATGTTTTACCTCTGTTTTGATCATCTTTGCTTGCTAATATGCTAAAAATCCATTTTTTATGTTCATTTTTGCCTTATTTTTCTCTTTTTTGGGGTATTTTTTGCAAACGCATTTTTACCACAAAATAGTACCCAATGATGAGTGATATGTGCCTAAGTATGTTCAAAATACATAATGGACTTGAAAAATAAATTTAATTAGCACTCTAATGGCTAGAAACTAAGTTGGTTAGTTTTAGGTCTGGTTGACCATCGGTCGAGTTGCCAACTCGACCGATCGATGGCCAAGAGCTTTTTTAAAAAGCCAATCGGTCGAGTTTCCGAGTTCACAGAACTCGACCGATGGTCGGCCTGGAGCATTCTTAAGTTGGGTTCGGCCGACTATTCTCCCTCTCAACTAGAGAAAAGTCGATCAATTCCACCTCCATTAACCCTAAGCTCTCTACCCTTGCCCTTCCCTTCCTCAACCTAGACCATCCTACCTAGCTAGACCATCCTTGATCTTCCCCCTTGTTAAGCCTAGGTGTGTGGACGTTCGTGGTGGTGCATTTCTTGTTTTTGCTCCCTCTTTCCTCTCTATTTCGTGTTCATGGCTTCCAATAGGAGGAAGAGAGTTGCCCCTGCCAATGCACCATCTTCTTAATCCTCTTCCCGCTTTATCCCCTTTGATGAGACACTCTTTGTCTCAAATGAGGCTGTAAATAGGTATAAGGACCTCCTTCCACGGAATCCTTTCCCTTTTTGCGCCCTCTTTGAGCCTAGCCCTAGACGCCAAGAGGTCATCGATCAAGTGGTGAAGTTGTTACACGTTCACCATCTCTCAGCCTTGGGTGTTAAACGTGCGTGCTACAACAATTCTATAGCTAGCACGAAAGCGGTTCACGAATTCTACGCCAACTTGCATTGGAATTACGACACTCTTGTACCCCCTCCTAATACTCAAGTGGTCCTGACGTCAATGATAGCCGGGAAGAAATTTCAAGTCTCGGAGGATACCCTGAACATCTTTTTCTCAGGTACCGATGAGACTGACACTTGGCGTAAGGATAACCCTGAGTATTTCGACCTTGTTGAGTCTGAGACATTCTACAAGCGATACGATCTCACTCTTCCTGACATTCATCGTTACTTGAAGAAGCCTCAATTCTCCTATAAGAAGAAGAGCACCCTTCCCTCCTCGGACTTGGATCTCATGAGGCACATCCTCGCCCTAGTCGTCAACTGCAATATCCATATGAAGAAAAATCAAACGGAGATTGCAGAGAACACTATGATGATCATGTATTGTCTCTTAGAGAATGTCGGAATCAAGTGGTCTAGATACATCCTCCACCATATGACTTACTTTGACTCAGGCAAGAATACCTGTGGCACCCACCCTCCCTACCCTGCCCTGATATGTGGTCTATTTTAGTTTGCCACTGAAAAATCTCTTTTCCATGACTTTCATTACAGACCTTCCCGGAAAGGAGTTTGTATCAGTGAGACCACTATTCAGAAGTTTGTGCCTATCCTCTCCTCCATACCTAGTGCTTCTGCCTCTGCCTCTACCTCTACTCGAGCACCTCCACCACCTCAGCCTACCCAACCTACTCGTGCCTCGTTTCATGTGTCAAATGAAATCCTTCTGGGCTACATGATGCATCAACAGGCATACAACCTCCAGGTCCAGGAGCACCTGCATCAGGACTTATGTTCAATCATGTCCAACATGAACATGTCTTGTACTCATCCCTACCTAGCCTACCAGCCCTACCCAGGAAGTGATTATGCATCCTATGCATACAATCGCTTTTACCCACCCCCTCCATCTGCACCTTCCGCTGCTCCCACGCCCTCTGTTGCTGGTGGACCTTCCCCGGTTGTGCTGCCTCTGACTGCTGGCCCTTTGGCCACTCTGCTTGCCAGCCTTGGAAATTTTGTTCCTTCCTTCCCACAGGCCAATGAGCTCCATGCTCTTGGTATGTCTTGGGATGGGCAGAATACTCGTTGGCCCGGTCGTGGTTTTGGTCCCTCTGCTGATCAAGAGATCCCGGACCAGGCTGATGAGGAGGCTGCTGATGTTGCCTAGGCTGCTGATGATGATGAGATTGATGGTGCTACATCTAACGATGTTGGCTCTGATGACTTTGTTGGTGACTCCGGTGATGAAGGCGGGAGATGATGACTACGAGCCTGATGTTGATGATGTTGTAGATGATGTAGATATAGATGGCCTAGATATCTAGTTGCTTTTAGTTTTTAATCTAGTTGTTGATCATATATATCTTTCTAGGCCATTTTCTATTACCAACATCTAGGCACATGATCTGAGTTGTACTCTTTTATCGTTTTAGCTTTCATTAGTTTGGCTTGTAGTTGTTTTATGAGAACTTGCATTTCGGGTTGTAATCTATATCTTGTGCACACTTACTCTTTGTTTTACTATATCTCATGAGTTGGTGTCATGTTTTACCATATTTTGATTATGACTTAGTTTGGTTGCTTCTCTCGTCTCTGTTTTGGTGTATGTTTTGGAGATTGCATGTTATGGATATATGCTTGGTTGTTCTTGGAGAAGACTTGTTGTTATGCTCTTCTACCCCCCTTCCTTTTTGATAATGTCAAAAGGGGGAGAGAAATTCAATGTTTTAAAGCTCAACCATATTGCTTTTATTGTCTATGTGATCCTTTTCTTGTTCATTATATGTTTTATCATATGACTTGCTAAAGGTTCATATAGTATGTATGTAGTATATTGCTTTGTGTAGATAAACTGACTATGCAGGTTAAAGTAAGCATAGATTGAGGGGGAGCAATTCACATTGTTCAAATCTTGAATCCCTTTACTATTCACAAGGCAAAGGTATAATTTCAATATCATTTTCAATATGATTGAAGAATGGTTTGTCATTGTCAAAAAGGGGGAGAATGTTGACTAAGGGTTATACATTGCCCATATTTTGATAATGATTTAACCATTTCATTCCTATGTATCTAATATGTTTGTTTAAGATTGATTTCAGGCTTTAGGTACATGAAAAGGATCAAATTACCACAAGCTCTAGCTTGTCCAAGTTCAAGTCAAATGCAATGCAAGTGTGCAATTTGGGAAATCCCTCTAAACGACCTTAGAAGAATTTTGTAATCACTTGTATTGATGATATGACTTGTAACTAAGATGAGAAAAATATGAGGGACACTTGATACCAAGTTTTAATCACTCAAAAGTCAACTTTGAAAATTTGTTACAGGCTGTTCATCGGTCGAGTTGGAAACTCGACTGATCCTATGATGGATTTTCTGAAGATGACCCATCGGTCAAGTTACACACTCACAGAACTCGACCGACCGACTCACTGAGCAAATCTAATTTTAGCTCATCGGTCGAGTTTACCATAACAAACTCAACCGATAGTTTGAAAATTGGTTGTCTTTTAGTTGATCAGTCGAGTTACCTTTATTGAAACTCGACCGAATGTACTGTACGAAAAACGCAGAAAAAATGATTATAATCGTCGGTGACTTGTTTTGGGTGAAAATAGATCTGTTGCATTGAGGAAAACGGCTATATTTCGGCTCGAAGTGATCCCCGACTCAAGGGAGCACCCTCAGCTATAAATAGGATCCCTTGGAGTTCATTCCAAGTATGTTCATTCAAGCTATTCTAAGTCCTTGCTATAGTTGAGTGTTCTATAACTCCTTGAGCCCTTTTCTCTCTCTAGTTTACACTTCATTTCATGATTATGAGTGAGTTAGGCCTTTTGTAAGAGAGTTCCACCCTTGTGCATGTAAAGCTCTCATCTTCTCCTACTTCCCTATCCCCTTTCCTACATGAAGAAAAGGTGAAGCAAGCTTCCTCGAGTAAAGAAGGAGCTGTAGCTGGTCCTTTTCAAGGTTGATGAAGAGGTGGTAATCTTCTCCAGGTGAAGGAGAAGGCAAACGCTGAAGATCCAAGAGGAGTGGCAAAGTCCTTGAAGGCGGAAGATGTGTGCTTGAGTGGGTAAAACCTTAGAGAAGGCTGAAGACTCTTGCAAAGTGGCTCTATTCACCCCCCTTCTAGAGCTCTTAGATCCAACAATATTTAGTGAACATTACTTTGGTTGCACGGACAATAAGTTTGTATGTATATATGCCTTTTTAATGTTGTCCCATATTAACGTTTGTCTTGCCTAGTATAAATAGTAAATAAATTATGTGAAGAAGTTTATACGATAATGTTGTGTTTATCTATTCATATGTACACCCTTGTCCTATATATAGGAGAGGACGCTATTACAAGGAAGCACAAAGTATGTGGACTAACCCTAATGGGTCATGGGCAATATGCCCATGTAGACAATTGACTAATAACCTATTAACTAAGTAGGGTATATTCTAACACCCCCTCAAACTGGAGCATGGGTGAACGCATGTCCAAGCTTGGAGTTACATGACTCGATTGAACGATAAGAAATAAATGATAAATGAAAGATAGATATGTCATTCCCCATACAAAAATTGTTACTCCCCCTTAAACAATACTTCCTAACTGAAAAGATATGATGACGCCTCTTTGAGATGTGTTCTGCAGGTTGGAGTAGCTCAAGCTTTGAAGAAGGTCTTTCTCTTGAAGTGCATATGGAATGAAGAACATTTCATGCAGACAATCATAAATACCACAACTACGCAATCTTCATTGGAGAGGAATGTGGAGTGGAATAAGCGCATTCAACACATCACAGTACACAACACAACACGAACGCGGAGGCACAATGTTGATGTAGCAGTGGAGATGTCTCCGAATTGTCTGAGAAGTGTAGCCAACTGGAATTAGCGCAGAAGACCACCAACGTGCATAACGTGGCATGAACACGTTGGGCGAGGTGTTGGGGTGTGTCTCAACACGTAGAAGTAGCATATGCAACTCGGAGAAGACGTGATGAAGTAGCTCGGTGAAGATCACTCTGGATAAATCCTTACAGATATCAATTTTGACACAGGCTTGACGAAGACGAGCTTCGAAGATGAAGCAACCATCTGGAACACCATCAATGCAGCACGGATGATCAACTGGAACGTCATCAACACCAAAGGGACTAGAGGTCGGAATACGTGCAGCAAGCTCTTGTCCTGACGTATATAATGCAGTACGAACGCAAAAGTCTTAGTGTCAATGCTGAAACTGTGAGATCCTTCAATGATGTCTGAAAAGTAATGTGATGCTAAGTGGGAATGACGCGCTATAAAAACATCAGGAAACCAGATGTGTTGAAGTACACAAAGCTCCATGAAGATAGCCTGGAATATCATCTCATCTCATCTCATGTCTCTCTCCTCATATCTTCTCTCTCATGTTCTCCTCATACCCTCCTCTCTATCGCTCTCTCTCTCCCCTATTCCCCCCCCCGCACACCAAATACGATGAGAGTGAGTAGATGGTGTGTACCCCGCACATAAATAGACGCACACATGATGGACGGAAGGGTGGAAAAGGGAAAGGGTAAAATGAGAGGTGTAGTATGTAGAGAAGAACAAAAGAAAGACTACCGGAATGGAAGCATCGGTAAAAAGAGGAGATACACTACCGGAATTTTCCTCGGTAGGGGAAGAAGTGGCACTGTCGGAATGGTTTCTCGACATGAAAATCGATAACTGGGATCAATATGCAAAAATAACCCGATTAAGATCCAGATAGATAAATGGATCTTTTCTTGACCCGAAAAGGACATTTGTTCGGCCCTTAGGCCGACAAATTTGGGGGTACGGGGGCAGAGTCCCCAAAAAAATTGTTGGGTCAATAAATAATAGTAGGATCCGATTATCATAAGTATTGGAGGAGAATAGACCTTTAGAGGATGCCAAACTGGAACTAGAAGTGTGTTGACTGCTCTTGACACACTGTGTCTATGATTGGACATGTCATGTAACTTGTCAGGGGTGAGATGCAGACTCCTAATGACACACTGTGTGGGCTGCTGACACGCCGTGTAGCTTTGATGGTCGATGATGACATGCTCCTAGCAACACGCCGTGTCGGAAGTCAGAGGCATAAACTGAATCTCTGCCGACACGTGTTCCAAGTGGACACGTCGTGTCTGATGTCGGAAGCGTAACTCTGGTGTCCACCGACACGCCGCGTTCGAGGAAGACATGCCGTGTATGTTGTCGTCAGAAAGAGATCTGGAATCGAACATGTCGTGTTGTTTGAGCAACACGCCGTGTCTTTTGCATTCTGGATGAAACTCCGTGCCGTCAAGATGATTTCTGGAGCGTGACACGTCGTGTTGTTTGGACAACACGCCGTGTCGGCGGCGGCTGATGCACAATCTCAACGGTATGGAACAAAATTTCAAGCGAAATGGCGAAATTTCGATCGAAATTTCATTTTTTTACAATCGGACATCGAAATGCATGTACGCAGGGACTGGTACGTAATTTTGAGAAAATTTCGCTCTTGCCATCGAAATTTCGCCAAAACCAGGGTATTTCGGTGCAAAAAGCCCATTTTGGGCCTTCATTTCGCGAAATCGTAGCGAAACGGCCACACTGTTTTGCGAAACAGTGTTCCGTCGGCTGAGTGAACTGAAATATTGCTTGTTTGGCGATTTTTTTGAGATTTCTTACTCCCGGAGGCTGCTCTACTTGATTCTAAGGTATGTTACACCTCTCCCTAGCCCATCTACTCCTCCCCCGTGTATCTCTACTGTCTTTTATACCCATCTTAATATATACTTCGAAAATCCTAAATTTCGGAATGACATTTCTCTTAAAATACTCAAGATCTTGAAGTAAAACTTGTAGATCTAAGAAACTATAGTGTGAAATACGTATGTGTATACTTATTTTGAAAATGCAATCAATATATTTCGTATTTATACCAAAAAATGGCTAAAAAGGGCTTTTTTTAAATGAAATTTCTTATTTTTTGTATTTTTACACTTATGTAACTTGAAATATATTATAATACTAGACAAATACAATATATATTAACTAATTTCAGACTTTTCAATATTGTAACTTCATTTTTTATTTTTATACCAATTTAAATATTAATTTCAGACCTTTAATTTTCTTATTTTTTGTATTTTTACACTTATAAAACACAATTGTATTATAATACTAAACTAATACAATATATGTTAACTAATTTTGGTATTTTCAATATTATAACTTCTATTTTTATTTTTATATCAATTTAAATATTAATTTCAGACCTTAAATTAATAAAAATATATAAAAATGAACTAATTAAAATAAAAATGATGAAGTACTTAGTTATACTTTTAACTTCTAAGTTTCTAACCTGCAATTTTAGGCTTTAAGATTTATTTATGTGCATGTGTTGACTTGATGTGATGGTTTATTCATGTTTTTATTTTTTAAAATTGCAGTAGATGGCTTCTTCAACTGGTGATAGTGAAGGTGGAAGGAGAAATGATGAAGGTGGTAGAAAGGCCACTTATTTTGCATGGGCTCATTGTGATCAAGTTCCTGGTACTAAGCAACAAGTAATTTGCAAATATTGTGACAAGAAGATAGGGGGTGGGGGATTACAAGATTCAAATCCCACATTGTTGGTGGTGACAAGAACGTGGCCATGTGCAAGAAATGCCCTCAAGGAGTGAGAGATGATTTCCGGGAAATGATGAGTCAGAAGAAAAACATTCGTCAACATCAACGTGAAGTTGATCAACTCTATGTTGATACCCTCTTTGAATATGGGAGAGGAAGTTCCTCTGCTGAGTCTGACTCAGATGTAGATTATCCTGAAGGTTATATCACCTCCCAACAACGCCACTTGTATCGCAGGGCGCTTAGAGATTCCAAAAAGCAAGCGTGGGAGAGAGAGCAACATGATGCATATAGGAGGGGCATTGGCCCATCTGTTTTTTAGCATGGTGGAGGCAGTGGTGCAGGTCGTGCGAATGGTTCCGGAGCACGAGCAGGAAGAGCATCCATCCCCGTGGTTGACTTAGGAGATGAGAGTGATAGGCCTGCCCAAGTTAAAAGAAAGAAAGGGATAATTGATAGCATGTTCAACAGATCTCATAGCACAAGAGGGAGGTCGGGTGTAGACATAGATGAGCCAGGTATGAGAAGGCCAAAACCAGTACAACAGAAGCTGAAATCTATGTTTTCTGGTGCAAAGAACAAGGTTGGCAAAGCAGTGGGTAAATTCTTCTTTGCCCATGGGATCCCTGCACACGTGGCTACTGAGCCATATCTACACCTCTTGAGAACTGTTGGGGAGGTTGGACCGGGTGTTAAAGCCCCCACTGCATATGAACTTATGAATGTATACCTTCCTGAACAAAAAGTGGAGATCCAAAAATGGATTGATGATAAGAAACAAAGGTAACTAAGGCACTAACTACTAAAATTCTTTCTTTATTATCCACTCTTGATTGTTGCCTCTTGAACTTGAAGACTTTGAGTTTCTAACTCTACTTTTGTAATGTTTGTTGTAGGTGGGAAAATTATGGTGTGACATTAATGGCTGATGGTTGGACATCTGGAAATAGAAAACAAATCATCAACTTTCTTGCCTACTATGATGGATCCGCCATTTTCCTTGGATCTGTTGATGCTTCTAGTGAGGCTCGGACTTCTGGATACATATCTAAATTGATGACCAGATATATCAAAGAAGTTGGGTGTGCAAAATGTGGTTCAAATTGTAACTGATAATGGACCCAATTTCAAAAAGGCTGGAAAGTCTTTGATGAATAAGTATCCAATCTATTGGACTCCTTGTGCGGCTCACTGCATTGATTTAATTCTAAAAGATATAGGTGAGTCATATATGTTTGTTTGTATCCCTGTATTCCAATTTCCAATTCCAAATGACTCATACTCTCATAGTCTCATAATGTCATTATTTAATTTCATGCTCTGGTTTGTTAAAATGTAGGTGGGTTGTCACATGTAAAGAATTTGATCATTGAAGCCAGGACAATCACATGCTTCATATACAATCGCTCATTTCTTTTAGCTGCTATGAGGCGGAAGGAGTATTGTGGTGGTGACTTGTGTTGACTCAAGGTCAATTAGGTCAATGTTGACTCACGTCTAAATTGACTAAACCTGTGTTTTGATGATGACTAACCATTCCACATATTGGTGTCTAATGTCTCTACTTGAGTGATTTCAGATTAGGTATAGACACACTCCAAATGCCCTATCTTGCGCATCTCAAATGGGAGAAAAGATAAGTCAAAGCCATACAAGTGCATGTTTTTGTAATATGATATATATCCACTAGAATCATGTTGTAAATCACTTGTAATGATTGTATGACTTGTAATTAAGCTTAGAAAAATATCAGGAGCACTTAGATCGAATATTAGAGCACTTTAGATGCAGCTTTGAAAATTGATTACAGGCACTTTGTCGGTCGAGTTTCCCAGCCTGAAAATTCGACCGATCATCCTTGATCAATTTTCTGGAGATTGCATCAGTCGAGTTGTGTTTACACAGAACTCGACCGATCAAGTAACTGACCATTGTGATTCCTAATGGTCGGTCGAGTTTTGTCAGGACAAACTCGACCGATCATTTGAGTATCGGCCTTGTTGTTTACTTGATCGGTCGAGTTACCCTTATAGAAACTCGACCGATTGCATTGTACGAAAAAGTACAGAAAAGTGTTTCTAGCCGTTGTGGAGTTGCAACAAGTGAAAATATATTCGTTGCAAGCCACAAAATGGCTAGTTTTCGTTCACAAGTGTTCCCAAAGGCTAAGAGGCATCCCCAGCTATAAATAGGACCCCTTGGGCTTCATTCCAAGGTTGAGCATTCGTTGCAAAACTCTATGTGAGGTTCCTATTCTATAGCTGAGTGCTTCCTACAGCCTCCTCTCTCTCTCTAAGCTTAATCACTTGCTACATCCATTAGAGTGAGTAGGAAATTTGTAAGAGAGCTAGTCCTACATGTATATCTTGTGAGGCTCTCACTTCCACCACCTCCCCATCTCTCATTTGCAATCATGAAGATGAAGGTTCTCTCTCTTGTCCAAGAGAGGTGAAGAAGAACAAGGGAAGGCGTCCCTTGGTGAAGATCAAGGCTGAAGACTTGGAGCTAGAGTGGGTAAGCCCTTGATGAAGGCAGAAGACTCCTTGCTCAAGTGGGTAAGTCCTTGGTGGAAGCTTCTCCGAGTGAAGGTGAAGTCAAAAGCTGAAGATCCAAGAAGAGTGGGTGATCCCTGCAAGGCTGAAGACTTGTGCAAGAGTGGGTAAGTTCTTGGAGAAGGCCGAAGACTCTTGCAAAGTGAGTAAGTCCTTGGTAAGGTTGAAGACTCTTTGTATTGGATAGGTAAGTCTTTTGTTTGGTCATTCATTGTATGTCTTATGAATGAATATAAGAGTGCAATAGTTTGGAAGTCCTAGAGGTTGACCTCTCTAGGCAAGTGGACTGACACACTTCTAGTTTGAAGTGTGGAACCACTCTAAATAGCTTGTCTAATTGGTGCATGTTCAATCTCTCTCTCCCTTGCTATGTATGTGTTAGTTGCACTCAAATTACCTATTTAGCAACCTTATCTTGTCATATATCTTGAAGGTTTAATGAGTTTTGTTTTAAGTGTTTTCAGCTCTATTCACCCCCCCTCTAGAGCATCTAATCACCCATCTAGGATCCAACAACTTGGTGCGGCCAGGAGTCACCCATTTTGCTTCTAATTTTTTGGCATTGCAAAGCCTGAAGTCAAAGAGGGATGGATTGAGAAAATTATTTGTTGGAGTTGAATGGGGTTCAATGAAGGAAAGCAAGACAACACTAGGGGGCAAGATAGAAGACCTTGTCAACAGTAGGAGCTTTTGGGAGAGAGTTACTAAAATTCTTAAGATCATGGAACCAATAGTGAAGGTGCTCAGGTTGGTGGATGGAGATAAGTCGCCAACCATACCCTACTTGTATGAAGCAATGACAATGATGAGGGAGACAATACTGAAAATTTTTCGAAATGTCCAATACATGAAAATTATAAGGAAGCGGTGGGAGAAAATGCTTTTACACCCTATGCACAAAGCTGGTAAGCATAACTGATACTTATTCAATAATTATAGACATTTCTATTTCTTAATAGTTGATACTTGACAATTGACACATACAATATTACTTATAGCCATTTCTATGTCTTATTGTCTTGTAGCCCACTACTTGAACCCTAGATTCCAATACAAATACCACTTAGGGTTCAAGAGTGACTTCATGGCAGCTATTAAAGAAGTTGTAGAGAAACTTGTCACCACATCTGAAGAGAGGGTGATTATTATGGATCAGGTAATACATATAGTCCGACCGAATCTATTATTTATTGAGAATAAATTCAGATTTTATTACCCTTGTCATGTTACTTTGCAATTGCAGTTGAGGCAGTTCAGAGAAGGCATTGGATGCTTTGCGCATCTAAGTGCTATTACTGATAGAGAAAAAGTTGTTCCATGTGAGTGGTGGTCATGGCATGGCACAGGTTGTGAAGAGCTACGCCGCATTGTTGTGAGAATTTTATCACAGACAGCTGTTGCAGGTGGTTGCGAAAGAAATTGGTCCACATTCAATCTCATTCATAGCAAAAGACGAAACAGACTTGGTGCACAACGTTTAAATCATGGAACATAACTTCGACGATTTTTGGCGAAATTTCGCCGAAACTTCGAACTTCGACCATAGGCGAAGTCGAATCCCAAATACTTCGGCCTCATCCAAACTTCGGGGCGAAGTTTCAGTGATGTCAGCGAAGTTGACTTTTTGTGTGTATTTTCGTCTCAACTTCTCCGAAGTTGTCGAAGTTTCCTCGAAGTTGGCGAAGTTGGGCGAAGTTTGGTCGAAGTTGAGACGACCCAGAGCATTAATCCTAACTAGTGTCCCAAAGGCCATATAAGGCATAAGTGATACCTCCAACCCTCTTCACAACTTCTAATATCAACTCCTATGTTGTTTGTTGCCACTCTTTCCTAGATAGGGTGTTTTAACTACTATTTGACTATATATTGTATAGAATACATATGGTGAACTATATTTGTATATGTGTATTGCACATTTGACCCTTGAAACTAGGGCTAGAGAGTTGTGAATTGTGTTTTGTGTGAAATTACCATATATAAGATAGATGTATAACATATATAGTAGTTTTCAATTAAAGTTTCCTTCAAATTCACATCATTTTCTTCAAAAAATGGCATCGAAGTTTGTCGAAGTTTGCGTCTAAACTTCCTCGAAACTTCCTCTAAGTTTCCACAAACTTCCACTTCCACACCTGGCGAAGTCGACACGAAGTCGAAGTTCTGCACCATGGTTTAAATGACTTGGTATATGTTCACTATAACATGAGGTTGAGGGCAAAAGACCTTAGAGAGCCAGAATTTAGAGAAGTGGACCTTTCTGTTATCCATGATCCAATTGATACTGCTTTTACCTTTGGTTATGGTGATGACAATGAGGATAATCCATTGCAGCAATGGATGAATGAGATTGGTGGTGCCCCAGTTTTAGACAGAAATGATGGCAGGCCAGATCCCACTGTGGAGGCAACATTTATGCCTAGTACTAGAGAAGAAGAAGAGACAACTAGAAGAGACTGCATCCCTGTACAAAGAATTGAAGAAGAAGAAGAACACATTCAAGATGAGATGGATATTGAACAGGCAGTTGAAGAAGGTGGAACTCGTATGATGGAGGTGACCAAGAAGGCGATGATAATACTGAAGAGTGGCAAGGATTTGTGAATGATGATGATGATAAACCTTATCTCTCTGAACCTAGGGCTGAAGCTGCACCTGCTGAAACTCAAATTCCATTTGTTGATAGTGCATTCCAAAGAAGAAAAACTAGAGGTACAAAAGAATATATTGGCACACCAGAAGGTCCAACACTGTTACCACCACCTCTAGCTATTCTTCCAGCTCCTCAATACCAAAGTGATTATATTTCTGATTTGGCTGAATCGATTGGGAGCGTTAGCATTTCAGACAAGGATTCATCTTCTATTGTTGATTCTTTATTTGGGTACCCTTCTGCACAAAGACAACCCGCACCCGCAGTCGCACAACCACCACAACAAGATCCCTATAATTATGGCTATAGTTATAGTGGGAGTCGTGGGAATTATGGTAATGCACCTGATGCTTATTCTTCTTCTGGAGGTATACAGCCAGGTTATATGTATGGATATGGATACAATGACCCACTGATGCAAGGTTATTCTTACACTGGAGAACATGTTCATATGGAATCTAATGATGGTGGGCAAACTTGGCAAGGATACCGTGATGTTTTGTATGTTCCTCCATTAGCTGTTGCTCCTCCAGCTCCAGTTGCTTCAGAACCATATATCGATCAAGCAAAAGCACTTGAGGAGTTTTTCCCAAAACATGGAATGATGCAGTTTGTGTCTGATGAGATCTACCAAGAACACATTCAAACATATAACCAAGTATACAGGAATCATATGAGTTGGGCAACGTATGTTGATAGAATCAATGAGGATATGTATGGTCAACCATCACAAGGACAAGAACCACCACGACACTCAAGCTTCAACTAGGATTATTGGACTCCTAGTTTACTATTACGCAAGACTTATGGAACATCATAATGTGTAAGTTTGTTAGTTGTTAATTTGTTTTATTTTATAATTATACATTATAAGTTTTAATTTGTAAGCTTGTAAGTTGTAACTGTAAGTTTTAAAGTCTAGTTGTTTAAACTTGAAATTTGTAAGTTTGTAACAGACTTAGTCTCTATTTGTCTAGCAGACTTGACATTTTTGTTCATTTGTACACTCACTCATCAAGACATGGATCCCACCCTAACCTCTAAACATATAAATTTATTATATAATCTAGTGTGTTTATGTCTAGACTTTGTGTTTGCAGAATTTTAAAGCTTAATTCATTCATTTTGCCATTGAAATTCTGTCGAAATTGTTCAGCTTCCTTCACTTACAAATGTGGGAGACCCCCTCCCCATACATATCCAATATGAAATATTATTGCATATTTGAGTAGATCTTGGCGTTTAGATCATCCTGGTAAATTTTCATGATTTAATTCGCTTACTTGGTCGTCGAAATCGTTAGGGTCGTAAATATCGAAATTTTGGCCGAATTTTTAAAAATTTTCTGTTTCTGGGCCATCGGACACGACATCGAAATCGGACATTTAATTCTATGCTCGACGGGAATTTGCGCCATCAAGGAGACAAGTACCCCGGGAATCAGCACCATTGGTCGACGGGAATTTACGCCGTCTTTTGTACTCCTTTGATCATGAACAGAGGTGACTCCTTGCTTGACCACGACTGGATCTGGACAGGAATTAGCGTCATCCAGGGTCCGGAGAAGTAGCGTAGCGGTGGAGAAATGGAGCAGCTTTGATGGACGATTTGATGGCGGATGCGGTGGCTGACGTGAAGACGGCAGGGCAACAAGGCAATAAAGACAATGGCAGCGGTTGCTGGAGCGGAAGATAGATGTGCTTGGCGTGACTGCTTCAATGGTGGCGGCTGGAGCTGCTTGACGAACAGATCTCGGGGAAAGTGACGATGAACTGATAGATCTAGATAGAAATTAGTGTCGTCCAAAGACTTGGACTAGATAGGGATGTCGGGAAGGATGGCGTCGGCTCATAGATAAGATCTATGTGAAAGTGGAAGAAGATGCGATCATCGAGGCAGGGATGTGCCTAGCGGCGACCGGTCGGCCTAAGCCATGGAAGGAGGCGGCAGCCGCCCGCAGGCGGGCTGTCCCCCGATTGCTCTCTCTAGGAGAGAAGGGGAGGCTGGCGGCTAGGTCTGGATCGGCCACCGGAGAGAGGAGGGAAGGAGGGGCGGCGACTAGGGTTCTTTCCTCAGGGTTGTTGCTCTGATACCATGTGAAAAAGTGTATAAGATGATGTTGTGTTGTTCTATTCATATGTACACCCCTGTCCTTATATAGGAGAGGAGGCTATTACAAGGAAGCACAAAGGAAGCGACTCAACCCTAATGGGCCATGGGCAACAGGCCCATGTAGACAATTGACTAATAACCTATTAACTAAATAGGCTATATTCTAACAAATTATTTCATCATCATCATCATCATCTAAGCCTCAATCCCAACTATGTTGGGGTCGGCTACATGGATCCTTCGTTTCCATTCAGCTCTATCATGGGCAATATTCTGATTGAGATGTAGAGATTCAAAATCTCTCTTTATAAGCTCATCCCATGTTAATTTAGGCCTTCCTCTTCTTCTATTTATAGTGTTTGGCTCAATAGCATTGCTTCGTATAGGCGCACTGGTAGGTCTGCGTTGCACATGTCCGTACCATCTGAGTCGTCCCTCACGCAACTTGTCCTCAATGTTCGCCACCCCAACTTTATTCCTGATATAGTCATTTCTCAAACGATCTTTTCTTGTCTTCCCACACATCCATCTCAGCATACGCATTTCAGCCACGTTCATCTTGTTCAGACCTTGTTTCTTCACCGCCCAACATTCACTCCCATAGAGCATGGCTGGTCGTATAGCTGTTCTATAAAACTTACTTTTTAACCTGAGAGGGATCTTCTGATCGCATAAACCTCCAGTTGCACTCCTCCATTTCAACCATCCTACAGTGATCCGGTGACAAACATCATTTTGGACATCCCCGTCTATTTGAATAATAGAACCCAAGTAACGGAATTTATCATTCTAACAAATTATTTATCAACAAAAATTACATTAAGTTCAACATCTGTCCGAAGTCTGAATCATCCCTTAATTGTAACAAGTACAACATAGTCAGCACACATTGCCACAAAATTAAGCAACAATTAAAAAATAGTCAAAATGTGTTAAAATATCCCTTAACATTATATCGCGACTTTTCCAGATCTTCTCAGGTCGTTCACATAGAGTTTTTATTTTCACAATTGTTTGTTGTTATTCTTAAGATCTTTCTGTGTCTAAATGAACCCTGCAAAAGCGCCATTTTTACTCATACATCACTGATAATCATCTTCCTCCTTAACATATAGTAGGTTTCCAAATACAGAAGGTTCCAAAATACAGAAGAAAACGGTGTTAGATGAAATATTTATCTAACAAGGAATTCAGTGCAACAATATCTTTGAATCAAACAATAAATGAGATGATTTTGTTTCAAACTTGAATGTATTGCAAACTTTGTTTATTGCTAATATCCCACTTCTGAATAATACACTGACTTCTACCAGAAACCCCTAATACTTCACTGTTCAACATTGACCTTTTTTCACGATTGTTTAGATATGACCTGATGAAGATTTAAGAAAAGTTATAACCATTAGCATTTTATATCTTCTATCCATGAAATTTAGAACATAATATTTTTGGATGTCAGTATTTTGGACGGATACATCATACGTATGACATATTTATAGCCAAAATACATATACAGTACTACAACCTTGTCAGTTTTTCCCTAAATAATTAACTGAACTTTGACCCATTTTCCCACAATTTTAGATTTGGTTACCATGTGATTCCCAACTTTTTAAGCTAACCAGATCTTGAATTTTCCATGCATAACCTTAGTATGCAATTTTCAGATATTCCACGGAAACAGTGTCGGGTAAATTGAATGGAATGAGATGTTCAAAAGACAGTTCAAAACCCATTGTTTGAAACTTGAATGTACTGCAAACTTTGTTTATTGCTAATATCCCACTTCTGAATAATACACTGACTTCTACCAGAAACCCCTAATACTTCTGTTCAACATTGACCTTTTTTCATGATTGTTTAGATATGACCTGATGAAGATTTAAGAAAAATTATAACCATTAGCAATTTATATCTTCTATCCATGAAATTTAGAACATAATATTTTTGGATGTCAGTATTTTGGACGGATACATCATACTTCTGTATGACATATATATAGCCAAAATACATATACAGTACTACAACCTTATCAGTTTTTCCCTAAATAATTAACTGAACTTTGACCCATTTTCCCACAATTTTAGATTTGGTTACCATGTGATTCCCAACTTTTTAAGCTAACCAGATCTTGAATTTTCCATGCATAACCTTAGTATGCAATTTTCAGATATTCCACGGAAACAGTGTCGGGTAAATTGAATGGAATGAGATGTTCAAAAGACAGTTCAAAACCCATTAGTTTAAATGAATGTTCCTAAAACTTTAGATAATGTTTTAACCAAAGTGGCCTTTAAAATACTCATGCTTCTATCGAATCAGACAGAAGAGGAATGGAATAAGGATTAATTTTTTGTAGTCTTCTATAAGACTAGGTCTGTATATCAAATCTTTCACTAGAACATGCTATCAATCACCAATAGACATTCACTACTTACAAGAAACTTAAGCTTGGGATAAATGAATCCTTTGGAACTTATTGCAAGTCAGTAATTTAGAATAAAAGTTATTGGCCAACCCTTCACCAAAATTGCCGGAGCTATCTATTAAATAAGACAAATAACCATATAGGGAGAGAATGTTTTTTTATCATTATAGGGAGAGAATGTTCGTGTAAAGGACATTGTTTCTTATCATAGTAAGTCCATTGAAAACAAATATGGTTCAATAATTAAATTTTCTTGAATCATGGAAATATGATGTGACAATTTTAACTAAAAATGCAAAGTAATATACCTTATTAAATGACCCAAGCATCAAATGAATGTTGCCACTCTCCACCAGCGAAAATACGCTTGTGTCTTCCAATTCTATTGCTCTCCCATAAGACTGTAAGAAAATGAAAGTTACGAATTACAACCACTTACCTTGTATTGGACTAAATTCATCCGAAAAAGAGAGGGTCCCATTTGATATCTAAGTTAACTGACACATCATTGGTAAGTGTAAGACAAAATCCTTCAATGTTTTTTATTGTGCCATAATATATCCATAATAATAAAATTGAAATGATAGAACAAAGCAATTGGAATATTTAAGATGATACTATGATTGAATGACATGTGAAAAGCAACAGGGAATAGGAAATACATTAGACACTCGTCATATATTAAAGAAATATGTTGGATATGCCTTGAATGACTGAATCCTAATCCTTCTATGATTCATGTGCCCAATTGTCATCTCTTCCCAACAACGTGGTAGCACAGAAAAATATGAGGGTCTTACTGGGTAAGGTCAGGAGGGGGAGGGGGCAACACCCCACCCTTGAAATGAACGTTGGAGAGTGGACATCAATGTGTCCATCCACGATATCCGTTTTAGGTGTTTCAATTTGTACTAGAATTTTAATGTCATGGTCTATAAATAAGTTCTCTCAGGGTTTAGTATGAGGTATCAGGGGTTATATATTTTTAAATGTTTGTGGTTATACATACGTTTGTTGGCAAACTTGACTGCTTTGTGGCCACCAAACCAATCTAGTGAAGGGATTATCTGTCATCTCCTGTGGAGGTAGCCCACACTGGGTGAACCAGATAAATTTCCTATCTTCTTGTTTGGTGTCACACAATTGAATGTCCAATTTTGATAACGTTTCTGATGGCCAAGAAACAGAAATTTACAAAAACGTGACAGAATTTCAATGTTTATGTTCCTGACGATTTCAACACCAAAATAAGTTATTTAAATCATTAAATTTTACTAGGACGACCTAGACGCCAAGATACACTTATTTAAGCAATAATTTAACATAATTAGGTATGTGGGAGGGTCCCTCACAAGTGGGGGTGTAGGTAGCTGAATTGTTTTGACAGGGATTTAAGATGATTTTGATGGTAGAATGAAGATACTAAGTCATCAAATTTTGCAAACATGATTTATAGGCATGAACACACTAGATCATATAATAAACTTATATGTTGAGTGGTCAGGGTGGGTCTCCATGTTTTGATGAGTGGGTGCACAGATGAATAAAACTGTCGAATGTTCGGATTGTTACAAACTTATAAACCTACAAGTCACAACTTAAAACTTAAAACATACAGTTATAAGTTACAAACCTACGAATTACATCTTATATAACCTATGTTACTAAAGTAACTAGTAATTTAGTATTAAGTAGTAATTAGTAAGTACTAAGTAGTACGAACTAGTAACTACTAAGTAATAAGTTATAATTAATAAGCATTCAGTATTTAAGTTTTAACTACAAACTACAATCTCTTAGTAGTAATTACCATAGTTGTTAAGGCACACGCCTAGGCAATTTCCTATAATTCCGCCTTGACCATTTTTTGTGGGTCCGGTTGTATAATTTATGTATTCTAATGTTCAATGTGGCTATCCTAATGTACAAAATTAATATTGTTGCCTATGGTATATGTGAAATGTGGTGCCGCAATGCAACGTGCAATGCAGCATTTTGAGAAGCCATAGGCCTTCTCCCTTTTTATTAATAAGAGAAACTGGATAATTTCAATAGAGGTCCCGTAGGATATAGAAATTACAAAATAGAATAAATATGAAATATATTAACACTCCCCCTCAAGCTGGAGTGTACACATCGTGTAGACCCAGCTTGTTGCAAAAACTCTGGAAAGCTGCTGGACTCAATGGCTTCGTAAGAACATCTGCAAGTTGATCTTCAGACTTGACATGTGGAGTCACAAAAGTTCCATTCTTGATCTGGTCTCTGATAAAGTGGCAGCCAACTTCAATGTGCTTAGTACGTTCATGGAAGATTGGATTCTTAGCAATGTATATGGCCGCTTGATTGTCACATCTGAGTTCTATAGGAGACAAAACAGGAATCTTTAATTCAAAAAGTACAGATTGAACCCACTGCAACTCACAACATGCATGTGCCATTGCTCTATACTCAGTTTTCGTGCTAGATCTTGCCACAACATTTTACTTTTTGCTTTTCCAGGTAATAAGATGATTCCCCAGAAATGTGCAATATCCAGACGTTGACCTCCTGTCATTCAGATTACCAGCCCAATCTACATCTACATAACCAATAAGAGACAGTGTGGATACAGGAGTCTTCGGCCTATAATAGGTGATTCCCTTACCAGGTGCACCTTTCAGATATCTCAGAATACGACAGACAGATGTCCAATGAAACTGTTTTGAGAGCTCATATGCTGACTCACCACTCCTACAGCAAAAGAAATGTCAGGACGTGTGACTGTCAAATATATCAATTTTCCCACAATTATTCCTGTAATATCCTAGATCTGGATAATCAGCATCATCAGTCATCTCCTTCACATGATAGTCCATAGGAGTAGACACAAGCTTGGACGCACTCATGCCAGTTTCATGTAGTAAATCCAGCACATATTTTCTCTGAGACAAATTGGTACCTGCATGAGATCTAAGTACTTCAATGCCCAGAAAATATCTCAGTTTTCCCAGATCCTTTGTGTGAAAGTACCCCTGCAAGCCCGCTTTCACACGAGATATGCCTGTGGAATCACTACCAGTGATAACAATATCATCAACAAACACAGCAATAATAATAAATCCACCAGAAGAAGTAGAATAAAATAAAGAGTGATCAGTAACAGAACGAGAAAAACCCATCTTTAGAACAACATCACTGAACTTGTTAAACCAAGCTCTAGGATATTGTTTCAATCCATAGATGGTTTTCTTCAGTCTACACACCTTTTGACACTCCCCCTGAGCAACAAAACCAGGTGGTTGCTCCATGTACACCTCCTCTTGTAGATCACCATGAAGAAAGGCATTCTTGACATCGAGCTGAAATAGAGGTCAGTCAAATGTAGTAGCCAGAGAAATCAGAATACGCTCAGAATTCAGACGAGCCACTGATGAAAAGGTCTCAAAGAAATCAACCTCATATGTCTGAGTGTACCCCTTTGCCACCAGTCTAGCTTTCAATCTCTCTACAGAACCATCTGGATTATGTTTTACTGTAAATACCCATCTGCATCCCACAACATTTTTATCTGGAGGTAAGTCAACAAGTTCCCAGGTGTTGTTCTGTAACAGAGCAGACATTTCAACATGCATAGCCTGTTTCCAACCAATATCCTTCATAGCATCAAGATTATTTCTTAGAATGACCACAGAATCAATCCCAAGAGCAAATGAGCGAGCCTGCTGAGATAACTTGGACAAACAACACACATTTGTAATAGGATGCCGAATAGTACAGGAACGGGTACCTTTGCGAACAGCAATGGGAACATCAAGGTCAGATGGTTCTTCAGGAATCCCTTAAGTAGAGGAGGATGGGGAGGGCTCAGAGACTGGAGTCGCTACCTCCTCTGGATCTTGTCTGCCTCGTCTGCTATAAACATGTGAATATTGTTGAATTGGTGGACCATATGTTGGCTGCTCTTCCTGAATTATAGTATAGTCAGGAATGATAGGTGGCACTCTCTCACTCTGATGTGGTGGTGGCACTCTCTCATTAGCATCTGATGGTGGCACTCTATCACATAATTGATCCCCCTTACTGGGAACACTAGAGAAATATGGAGTGGATTCATGAAAAGTCACATCTCTAGACACAAACATGCGACGAAGACTTGGACAATAACACTTGTACCCTTTGCCAGTGTTGGAGTACCCAAGAAAGAGAGTCCTAATTGACCTAGGAGATAACTTATCAGTCTTAGGATCAAAATTGTGGATAAAAGAAGTACAACCAAACACTCTAAGAGGAATAAGGACAGGTTGATCTTTGGGACGTAGGACAGAGAAAGGAGCACGTCCTTGAAGCACGGAAGAAGGTTGCTTGTTGATAAAAAAAATAAGCAGTAAGAAGGGCGTCAGACCAAAAATGCTTAGGAACATTAGATTGAAACATGATTATCCTGGTAATGTCAAGGAGACGACGATTTTTCCTCTCTGCCACCCCATTCTGATAAGGGGTGTAAGGACAGGATGTACGATGTATCATCCCAACTGAACTACAAAAATCAGCCATAGCATTTTGAACACACTCCCAAGGCATTATCAGATTGAAGAACTTTAATATTGCAATCAAATTGAACTTTTATTTCCTGATGAAAATGTTTGACAATAGATAGCACAGACTCTCGACTTTTCAACAAATAAATCCAAGTCATACGCGAGAAGTCATCCACAACAGAGAAAATAACGAAAACCATTATAACTACGGTCTTTTACAGGACCCCAAACATCACTATGGACCAACTCAAAAGGACATTACGCCCGTTTATTGACACGACCGAGATAAGACATTCTATGATGTTTTCCCAATTGACAGGACTGACACTCTAGAGACGATACTTGAGACAATTATGGTTCTAACTTTCTCAGGCTCTCTAAAGAAGGATGTCAATATCTGTAGTGCCACACTAAGGGAGAGCCACTCAACAGGACAGTTGGAGCAGGAGCAGACACTTGGCGAGGCAGACTGTCCCCGTGGAAGAGGTAGAAATCACCTTTCCTAGGGCCCCCACCAATCGTCCTCATACTCTTGAGATCCTATAATACAAAACAAGAAGGTCCAAAAGTTATCGTACATTTCACAGTATCAATCAACTTAGCAACATACAGAAGATTAAAAGGAAAAGCAGGCACATAATGTACGGATTTAAGATCAATTCCAGGAGTCAGAGAAACAAAGCCACTGGCTAACACTCTCCTCACTGAACCATCTGTTATTGTTACAGATTTGTGAGGAATATGTGAGTCAATGGAATGAAGAAGTCTCCTCATACCAGTCATATGTTGTGACGCTCCAGAGTCAACAACCCATGATGAAGTACAACTAGAAGCCAATCAAGAGGTAGCCTGATTACCAGTGGTGGACACAAAGATGGCTGAAGATGATGATCCCAAGCTCAGATGCTGAGCAGTCAGAATAAATCTATCATATTCCTCCTTGGTGAGTGTAATGTCAGAAGGACCAGAACTCGAAGCAGGAGGCTCAGTAGACTCAGTAGTGGTAGCATAGTTTGCTGCTCCCACAGGTAATGCAGCAGGTCGACCATGCTTCTTCCAGCATTTCTCAACTGTGTGTCCAGGTTTGTCACAGAAAGTGCACTTAGGGCGAGTTCCACGTCCTCGGCCCATACCTTTCCGTCCTCCTCTCACTACAGCAGCTACAGAAGCATGAGAATCTCCCTAAGATGAGACTACGGTAGGATCAACAGGTTCAAAATTTGTCTGTAAAATCCTTGAATAGGCCTCTTCCAAGCTGGGAAGTTTATCAGAAGCTAAGATAACACCACGAGCTGAACTGCACGAAGAACTCAGATCAGACAAGAATTTTGTTGTAATCAAGTCATCTTTGTCTTTGGCTTGCTCCTGGAAAGTTACTGGATGGTAGAAACTCAGCTCTTGTGCAATACCTTGAGTCACTCCAAAGTATTCTTCTAAAGGTTTGTCTCCCTGTCAATCTGCAAACAAGCGATCATATGTCATGAACTGACAAAGCGCATTCTTCTCTTGAGAATAATGTTTCTTCACTGCATCCCAGATCTCTTTGGCGGTAGTGTAGAACATGAACCTCGAGGCAATCCCAGGTTCCATGCTCCCCCACAACCAGGTCTTCACCAGACTGTTATGACGCTTCCATTCAGCATAGCCTTTGTCAGTAAGTGCAGGAGTATCAGAATCAATGTGTCTTGCCTTGTCGCGTGACTCCAATACAGTATGGACAGCATTCATCCATAAGAGATAATTCTTCCTGTTTAGCTTGATGGAGGGGATGGGTGACATCTCACTGTAGATGGTAGATGCCTTGGTGTCCTCCATGATTTGACGAGAAGAAGAGTGACGGATTGATACACGTCATAAGAAGTTATGGGTGACCGCGAGATACACGTTACGTCACAAGATTAGATGTGTATCTGACGCATCCACAGCCTCCAACTAAAATTCCCTAATCACACATAGAGGAGATGTGATTAGGAATTTCTTACGTACCGACGGACCCTCCGGTTTAGGATTTAGAAATCCATTAGATCAACCGAAGGACCCGACGATCCGGAGATAGAAGAGAAGGGGGGACGGCGGCTACGGTGTCTGGCCCAGGAGACGGCTGCTCCGCCCGCATTGGGCCGACGGCGCGGCGGTCGGGGAAGGCTGGCGACGTGCTCTGTTCACGCAGAAACTATTGTTCACTCCGTCGTACTGTTCACGTGGAGTTACTGTTCACCGCCGGAGTTACTGTTCACCGCCGGAGTTACTGTTCACCGCCGGAGTTACTGTTCACTGCCGGAATTACTGTTCACGCTGTCGACCGGGGAAGGCTGGTGGCCGGCCGATCGGCGGCGGCGCTGGGTTGTGACGGCTGGGTAGGGTTAGGTTAGAAACCTTGCTCTGGTACCATGTGAAATGTGGTGCCGCAATGCAACATGCAATGCAGCGTTTTGAGAGGCCATAGGCCTTCTCCCTTTTTATTAATAAGAAAAACTGGAAAATTTACATAGAGGTCCAGCAGGATATAGAAATTACAAAATAGAATAAATATGAAATATATTAACAATATATTCCAAATATCACTTTTAATTGGATCTAATACTTATTAGTATATAGACTTTCCTGCATTTTTTACTTCGTCTATTTTTTCTCTTTTCTTTGTTATTCTTATGTCTTGTTTTATCCCACATGGGTTATATCTAAACCCTGTGGCTTTCTCTTGTCTTATAAAAGAGAACCATGTACTTCTTTTTTAATCATCTCAATAATAAGACAATTAGCCGCAACTTCTAGATGGTATCAGAGCCTCCCGATCCTCCCTAACCCTACCCCTTCTTTTCCTCCCATCCACCCTAGCCGCCACCCTTTCCCTTCTTCCCTGCTGCGCCGCCCAGCAGCACCGCCTAGCACCAACCTTGGTGCCGCCGCCACCGCCTAGCACCAACCTTGGTGCCGCCGCCAACCCCTTCCCTGCCTTCCTCCCTCGCCGCCCACTACTTCTCTTCTTCTCCTCTCCACCGCAACCCCCCCTTCTTCTCCTTTTTTTCCAGCAGCTATCTCTGCTGCCCGCCGCCAACAGACCCCTCCATCTTCTTTCCGCCACCACCATAGCCCCACCACCATCAATTTCCGCAGCCCCAAGCACCCACCCTATCCTCCCTTCTCTTCTTCCCATCTTCTCTAGCCCTTCGCTCACCATCTCGTCCGGCTAAAGACTCCTTTTCGGCCTCCGTACATTTTCCGAAAAAGTTACGTACAGCCCGGTCGTTTTCCAGATCTAGCACGTTGAAGGCGTAAATCAATTTTTTGCATCTGACTGCCTGCGCCTCATGGTGGAGTAATCTTTCCTCCATGTTGGCGTAGGTTCTTTTCTTCCTTTTTGCCCCGTGAGGGTCTTCTGAGGTCCATGATTGGATCCCCTGCCTACTACTACTGCTAGTCCATGTATTGGACCCCTGCTGCTGACTTCTGCTACTACTGATGCTTGTTGTTATCTGCGTCTGTGCTACTGCTTATTCTACTTTGATCCGATGGCGACTCCAGATCTCCCTCGACCTCTCTGTGTTACTACGGTGAAGTTGGATAATTCCAACTATCACCTCCGGGCGGCCTCCTTTGAGTTGTATGTCAAAGCACAAGGGCGCTACTCTCACCTGACTACCAAAGGCCCTGCTCTTCCTGCTGCAGACGCTGACGAGAAGACGAAGCAAGCCTATGATCTCTGGTCCAAAGAGGACTATGGGGTCATGACATGGATGGTCAACAGTGTTGAGGCCAAGATCAGCCAGTCCTTGCTCCGCCTCCAGACTGCCAAAGAAATGTGGGACCAGCTTTCCCATGTTTACTCTCACCAGCAAAACCCGAAGAAGGTCTTCGAGATATTCAAACAGCTTGCCAAACAGGAGTTTTCGGCTACCGACTCCGTTGAGGACTACTACAACTCCTGCTGTGCTCTTTGGGATGAGTTCCAGGTTGCACCGACAGCAGAATGAACTTATGTTAGTTCAGTTCCTCGCTGGCTTACCTACTTCTTTCGTTGGTGTTGTGGACCAGATTTTCTCCAGCGATCCCCTACTTACCCTTCGAGATGTGCTCAAAAGGGTCCAGCGCCTACCTTCTGTGTCTTAGTCTGCGCCCGATTCTTCTGATGGGGCAGCCCTCGCTGTCCGTTCTGGTGATTCCTTTCGTGGTCGTGGTCGTGGCCGCAGTCGTGGCCGCGGAGGACGTTTTACTGCACCTGGTCGTGGATCTGGAGCTGAGCCCGTGGAGTCTCGTTACTGCACTCACTGCAAGCGCACCAACCATACTGAAGATCGTTGCTGGATCAAATACGACAAACCTAACTGGGCTAATAAAGTGACATCTAAACAAAGTGAACCTGCTCCACCAACAGTTGACAGGATTCGCTCGGAATTTGAAAAACTGCTACAAGCTTGTTTGGCGTCTTCTACTGAGGATTCAAATACTGGTAGTGCCGCCCTTCTGACCAAGATTGGTAAAAATTCCTGGGTGATTGACTCTGGTGCGACTTCTCATATATCTGGCAATCCTGATTTATTCTCTAAACTGCACAAGACTTCTTTTATACCTCCTGTTACTTTAGCTGATGGTTCTAAATCACATGTTACTGGCATTGGTGATATTTGCTCAATTGGTAGTCTGCCTCTGCGATCCACTCTTTATGTCCCAAAATTTCCTCTTAATTTACTATCTGTCAGTAAAACTGTGAAGAGTCTTCGTTGCTCAATTACGTTTGACCCGGATGGTGTTTTGTTTCAGGATCTGCGCACGAGGATGACGATTGGTTCAGGCCATGAGGGACCGGATGGACTCTACTACTTGGACGAGCCAAAGACAGCTGCATATTTGACATCATCTGTAGCAAGCATCCATTGGCATTATAGATTGGGCCACCCTTCTGTTGCGAAGTTAAAAGCATTGTTACCTGATGTAGTTAGTTCTGATTTTCATTGTGAGACATGTCAGCTTGGCAAGCAAACTCGTGCTACTTTTTCCCCAAAATTTTGTATCAGTTCTAAAGCACCTTTTGATGTTATACATGCTGACGTTTGGGGTCCATGTTCTGTGTCGAGCACTTCTGGTTTTAAATATTTTCTGAGCTTCATTGATGATTTTTCTAGAACAACATGGCTATTTTTGCTTAAAGATAGAGCTACTATTCTTGAAAAAATTACTGACTTCTTTGCTGAGATCCGCACTCAATTTGCTAAGCCTATAAAGATTTTTCGCATTGATAATGCGTTGGAATTCATGGAAGCCTCTGTTAGCTCCTTTTGTCGTCGTCAAGGCACCATCCACCAAACTTCCTATGCTTATACCCCACAACAAAACGGTGTCGCTGAACGCAAGAATCGTCATCTTCTCGAAGTTGCCCGTACCCTTCTTTTTCACTACCATGTTCCCCAATCTTTTTGGCCCGAGGCGATATCCACTGCATGTTATCTTATTAACCGAATGCCATCCTCTGTGCTCGGAAATCAGATTCCATATCAGGTTCTGTTTCCCGATGCGCCACTTTTTTCTGTCCCGCCTCGCATATTTGGGAGCACATGTTTTGTTAAGAACCTTCGGCCAGGCCTTACTAAATTGGATCCTAGAGCGACTAAATGTGTTTTCCTAGGGTACTCTCGCACTCAAAAGGGGAACCGATGCTATGATCCTGTTTCTAAAAAGTGGTTTGTATCTGCGGATGTGGTATTTTTTGAGCATATGCCTTTCTATTCTTCGGCTGGTTCTGCGCTCACTTCGGATTTACTAGTGGACACGCCTTTACCTGTAGTGGATGATCTGACTGATACTTTTGATGCTCCGATTGAAAAGCCACCTATGAAAGTTTATCACAGAAGACCGAAGCCGACAGCTCCCTCTGTGGCCTCTCCATCGTCCTCATCCTCTGTGCCAGATCAAACACCTCCGCAAGTATTTTCTGATCTTGATATTCCTATCAGTTTGAGGAAAGGGACAAGAACTTGTACTATGCATCCGATTGGCAATTTTTGCTCTACTGATAATTTGGGTGCTAATTTTGCTAACTTCACTGCGGCTCTTTCTGCTATATATGTTCCTACAAATGCTACTCAGACTCTTAGACATCCTGCATGGCGTCAGGCTATGGAAGAAGAAATGAAGGCCCTTACAGAACGTAATACATGGACCCTTGTTGATCCACCTGCTGATTGCTCTCCAGTTGGTTGCCGTTGGGTCTTCACAGTCAAATACCAGCCAGACGGTACTGTTGAACGGCTTAAGGCGAGATTTGTGGCAAAGGGGTATACACAGACCTATGGGGTCGACTACTTTGAGACTTTTTCTCCAGTGGCGCGCCTGAACTCTGTGAGAATTCTAATTTCTGTTGCTATAAATTCTGACTAGCCTCTGTATCAGCTTGATGTCAAGAATGCTTTCCTGTATGGTGATCTTCATTAAGAAGTATACATGTCACAGCCCCCCGGTTTGTGTATCAGGGGGAGTCCTCTAAAGTTTGCAGGTCGAAAAAGGCAATTTATGGCTTGAAACAGAGCCCCAGAGCTTGGTTTGACAAGCTAAGCACTATTCTTCATAAATTCTCTTTCCGGCGCTCCCAGTCAGATCATTCTGTTTTTGTGAAAAATACTACTGCTGGCATTGTTATCCTTATTGTTTATGTTGACGACATTATTCTTTCCAGAAGTGATCTTGCTGGTATTCAGTCAACAAAGTGCTATCTGGTGAAACACTTCGTCACCAAGGATCTCGGCTCGCTACGGTATTTTCTTGGGATAGAGGTGTCCCGGTCTTCTTCTGGTCTCTGCTTATCTCAACGGAAGTATGTTCTGGACCTACTACCTGAAACTGGTCTTCTAGGTGCTAAACCTGCTAGCACGCCTCTGGATCCGAACATCGACTGGGATAATGAGAATTCTCCTGCTTATCCTGACAATCATCAGTATCGAAGAATGGTTGGTAAAGTCGTCTATCTTACTGTTACACGGGCTGATATTACTGCTGCGGTTGGACTGATTAGTCGTTACTTGGATAAACCTCGGCAATGCCATTGGGATGATGTCTGCCATATTCTGAAATATCTGAAAAGTTCTCCTGGAAAAGGCCTGCTTTACAAGAAACATGGGCACTGCAAACTTGTTGGCTATTCTGACTCTGATTATGTTGGCAGCAAGGTTGACCGTCGCTCTACTTCTGGCTATTGTACCTTTGTGGGAGGCAACCTTGTCACTTGGCGAAGCAAGAAGTAGTCTGTTGTTGCTCGCTCTAGTGCTGAAGCTGAGTCTCGTGCCATGGCGCACACTACCTGTGAACTGTTCTGGATTAGGAGCTTGCTGAAGGACTTTGGTATTTCTGATATGTCTCCTATTCCAATGTATTGTGACAACAAAGCAGCTACTTTCATTGCTAGTAACCCTACTTTCCATGAGCGGACCAACCACATTGAGGTGGATTGTCATTTCGTCCGTGAAGCTGTTCTATCGGGCCAAATCTCTACTCCCTACATTCATACGTCTGATCAGGTGGCTGACATCTTCACAAAGATTCTACCAAAGACGAGATTCACTGCTATGACATCCAAGCTGGGCATGATAGACATCTACGCTCCAGCTTGAGGGGGAGTATTAGTATATAAACTTTCCTGCGTTTTTTACTTAGTCTATTTTTTCTCTTTTCTTTGTTATTCTTATGTCTTGTTTTATCCCACATGGGTTATATCTAAACCTTGTGGCTTTCTCTTGTCTTATAAAAGAGAACCCTGTACTTCTTTTTTAATCATCTCAATAATAAGACAATTAGCCGCAACTTCTAGAATACTCTTAATACACATCTTTTGATTTTTCTTATTTTGCACCTTCAATTTAGATTCTATTCAATAGATATGCTATGAAGGATAGTGATCGTATTGCTTCATACTTGTAGCTATGACAATAAATATCTATTTACTCGTTGACCACTCTTTTAGATCCTTTACAATAATTCTTTTCTTATTCTTGAGATTATTAAATGGCAATTTATTAGAAATGTAATAGCTACTTTTTCATACGATAAAATATATGTAGATGGGGCATTGACCATAAATCTATATACCTACATATATAAGTATAAATATGTGTATATGAGGGGAAATATATATGCATACATATATAAGTATAAAATATGCATAGTATGAGGGGGAATATATATACCTACATATATAAGTATAAGTTATGTATATAAGTATAAAATATGTCTATAAATATGTATACCCTACATATATAAGTATAAAATATGTGTATATGAGAGGGGAAATGTTCATAAAAATCAGGACAAATATGTGTATATACATAAAAAATATGCATAAATTATCCTTTTTAAACGCTGCCTGGGCGTCAAGGCGCTCAAGTTTGGTGCCTTGTCGCCTTGCCGCCTCAACAGCTATGGTAACTACTAAACTAGTAATATCGCATGTTATAATCATCAACAAATTGATTTTATAATATTCATCATTTTTTTCATATTTATTATTAATTTTTTAGGTCTGAAAAAAATTATTAATTAGGTATAAAATTAAAATTGATGTTTCTATTAATAGTTTGTATTGAAATTAGTTCGTGTTGATTGTTTAAGCTAAATGTTAGAATTACTTAGGTTACATAGGAAATTTATACATAGATCTAAGAAAATACATTTCAAAAATACTTTTTTTAGCCATCTTATTTACAAATACAATATATATGTATAAGAATGTTAAAATTAATGTAGATCAACACACTTTTTACCACTATTTCATAGATCTACAAGTTTTCTTTGTACATCATGTGGTTTTTAAAAGACTACAACTTAGAACTTTGTTATTTCTGGGGTATTTCTTTAGATCTATGCAAAAGAGGGTAAATATAGAAAGAGGTGTCGATAGGTCAGGGATTGGAGAAACATACCTTAGAAGCAAGAAAAACAGCCTTCAAAAGCAAGAGATTCAACAAAAATCACCAGGATACCCAAAAAGTAGCAACAACAGCATGTGGACAACATTTCTCGAAATGTGGTTATGTTTTATGCCATTTCATGTAAATTAAGATCCAAAATAGGCTTTTGCTGCAAAAAAAATCCTTGGTTTGCAAAATTTTGCACCGAGAAGCAAAACTTTTGCAAAATTACCTCCCATTCCCTGCTTATGTGCATTTCAGCGTCTAGTTGTCAAAAAATCAACAATTTTGATCAAAAGTGTGTTCCATGTTTGGTGTGTTTGTCTCTCTTTCTGGTTCCCTGCTACATTTTTGTACATATCCACGTTAGATTTTCTCGACAAAATATTTGCAAACAATTTGTCTGCGTTTATTTGATGAAAAATCTGACTACTCAAATTTTGGTATACATTATTCATATCGGATTTGAGCCATGGTAGTGCAAATATGATTTTTCTTTTTTTTACAATTTCCACAAATATGATTTTTCCAAAGTCAAATATTCACATCATCATCATCATCACATCTAAGCCTCAATCCAAACCATGTTGGGGCTGCATGGATCCTTCTTTTCCAATCAGCTCTGTTTTTTAGTCATACTCTGATCAAAAATCTGAAGATTCAAAATCTCTTTATAAGCTCTTCCCGAGTTAATTTAGGTCTGCCTCCACTTCTTTTAATTGTGCTTGACTCAATAACCTTGCTCTGAATAGGTGCATTTGTCGGTTTGCGCTGCACGTGTCCATCCTCCAGTCATAGACAACCCTCACACAACATGTCCCCAATGCTCACCACCCCCACTTTGTTCCTAATATAGTCGTTCCTTGAACGATCTTTTCTTGTATTCCCATACATTCATCTCAGCATACGCATTTTGACCACATTGATCTTGTCGAGATCTTGTTTCTTCACTGCCCAACGTTCACTCCCATATAGCATGGGTAGTCGTATAGTTGTTCTATAAAACTTGCATTTTAATCTGAGAATGATCTTCTGGTCACATACTACTCCAGTTACACTCCTCCACTTCAACCATTTTGTTGTGATTCTGTGACAAACATCAACTTGAACATCACCCTATTTTTCAATAATAGAACCCAAGTAAAGAAACTTATCACATTTTTTTCAGTTTTGCTTTTACTGATCATAAATCCATTAGATTTAAATGCATTTTTCAGTTCAACTTTATCATTCAATACTTCTTTTCTTTCATCAATCAACACAATATCATCAACAAATAGCATGCACCAAGGGATACCGTCTAAACCTGCTTTGTCAACACAAATATTCACATGTACAGGAAAAAGAATTTTACAATGTTATTTTTAGCACATTACAAACGGAGTTTGTTTTAGTTTTTCCCCTTATAACTATGAAGTTAAGATCTTACCCTTTATAAGCAGTAAAGTAGTGTGTCGATCCTAAATAAGTATTAACACTACCACAAAAACCCAGCCCTTAGTTTCATTAATGTTGTATGAAGGTATCCTTCTTGCCTAGGGTTCCTCTTCATTCTTCCACCGCTAAAGATGGACAACATGTCGGCACCTCTACACCAAAAAACTGTGCATGCCTTTTCACTTCATACTCAACTTATATTTCTACACATCCAATTTCTTTTCTCAGTGTAGATTAAACCTACTCCACCTTTTTTGCTTAGTTCTTTAGATCTGATCTTCTCCACTGAAGATTCAATTGCTTTGTCTTTCTCATTCAAGATCACAAGGTGCACACATCCATTAATGAATTCATCACATAAGGCCACATGAATACATACTGCCATTTAACGCCACAGAGTCACTATTTCTTGTTGTCGAGATCATCTGTGAATTTTAAAAGATGTGTGATCATATTTACATACATCATGGTGGTCGAATCAGGATATCCAATATCACATCTTTGCAAACATCACACAAACACTAAGTGTTATGTGTTGATCCAACTATTTGTTGTGCAACCATAGTTGTTAAGGCGACTAGACGCTAGCATTTTTAGGGGGCGCCAAGGCATTTTACTTTATTTAATAATGTTGATATTCAAATATTTACATTCTTAAATTCATATTTGTAAATATGAAATAATAATATTATTACATAGCATTTAGGGTAAATAACACCTAACATGACCTAACTTGGACTTAATCGGCATAATTTGAACTAACTTGATTTATATTTTTATCAAATTTGACCTAATTTGGCCTAACTCATACCTAATTTTGTATAACATAACCTAATCAAACCTAACTTCCCCAAGTTTTC
Source organism: Alisma plantago-aquatica (assembly GCA_963693085.1). Taxonomy (NCBI): domain Eukaryota; kingdom Viridiplantae; phylum Streptophyta; class Magnoliopsida; order Alismatales; family Alismataceae; genus Alisma; species Alisma plantago-aquatica. The sequence goes on along the minus strand of OY856410.1, from coordinate 1,029,600,934 downwards.
CCTATATTGACCTAAATAAGACCTAATTTGGCCAAATTAGACCTATTTCCCCCAAATTCGACCTATTTCTTCCAAATCAAACTTATTTTTCCCAAATCATACCTAATCTACCCAAATTTGACAAGTTTCCGTCTAATGAAACCTAATTTTGCATAACATGGCCTAATTAGATCTAAGTTCCTCAAATTTTCCCTATATTGACCTGAATTAAATGAGACCTCATTTGGCCCAATGAAACCTAATCTCCCCATATCAAACGTATTTCCCGAACCAGACTTGTTTTCCCCAAATGGGCCAAATCTGACCTAATTCGCCCAAATTTGATATGATCTGTCCTAATCTAAACCTAATTTTCTATAACATTACTTAATTTAACCTAACTACCCTTAATTTGCCCTATTTTAATCTAAATGAGACCTAATATGGCCAAATCAGACCTCATTTCCCCAAATCATACCTATTTTCCTCAAAATAGGCATGTTTTCCCCAAATCAAACCTCATTTGTCCAAATTTGACCTAATTTCGGCTATAACAGACCTATTTCAACCATAAAATGACTGAGCTTGATCTAATTTGACCAAATCCAGACCTTACTTATCCTAAATTAGAATTTACTGACCTTAATTTGGGCCCAAAAGGCCTTAGGCGGTCACTTAAGACATCTTAGGGGTTGGGCGCCTTGTCTAGAGTCTAGGGGGCCTAGGGAAGCGCTTTGATAACCAAGGCGCCAACATACCTCCCCGGGTTATTATGACTTTGTTACAGAACATGTCGCATCGTCATGTTACATGTGGAGTTCAAGTCATTTAAATAAGAAGTCTTAGAGGTATGCTTCGTGACCAAGAACAAGATCCAATCAAAAACCATGGTTATCTGGGCGCCCGCCTAGGCGGCCACCTGTTGTCCATATCCTAGGTGCCCAGCCTAGTTAGGCGTATGTCCGACTTGGGTGGTCTAGGTGGACGCTTGGGCAGCGCCACGTTTGTGTGTAAGTTTGTGTGTACTCAAACACTTAACTAGAGGGGGAGTGTTGGAAGCATAAATAATTTATAATCTGACATAAATAAATAAAATATTGAGGGGGAGTGTTTGAAACTATGTATTTATTTGTCACTAAATTGAGAGCTTTGCATTTTATAGTTAAAAATTGAGAGCAATAGTTTTTCACTTATCATTATGAGCCAAGGATTCCATGTAATTGCATTCAGTGGAATATTACAAATTTACAACCCTAAATTAAGTATTGGCACAACCAAACAACCCTACCCTCCGGTTTCTTCTGCAACATGATTAATTTTCTGATCATTTACCACTGCACCATTACAGTGCAATGCAGGAGTTCTTACTAAAAGCTGCTAAGACTAAAATCAATAGTATTGATAGTCAATGCACGTATATATAAGGTATTTAGTGTTACCTTGAGAGCAGCAGTTAACATTCCCAATTTCTGGTATGCATGGCCGAGAGCCTAAGGAAGCACGAAAGGTGCATAGCAAAAAAAGGCATGTGTCAGAAACTTACAGGTTAAATTTCTTGAACAAATATACTCTTTTTTTTATACAAGAGCATGTGACCCTTTTTATTTATCTAGTTTTGCAACTGTACCACATATACAATTGGTTGGAGGTTGACCAAAACACAGCCTCCTAACTCCCACAGACAATTATACTTTGTTATACACAAAATACAGAAAAAGGATGGTAATCTACCTCCCATAGGTTTGCACAAACAGGAAAACCTCTTATAGCGTATTGAAGGCTCTGCACGGCCTCCTGCCACTTCCTTTGATGGACCTATACAGCATACGTAATATAGATAAAATAGGATGCACCTTTAATCGTTTTTCTAAGAGCTGTATAGCTCTAGTAAAGCAGCAGGTAGCGAAGCAGAAGATGACATTGCAAATGTAAAGGTATGAATAAGAGAACGACATGAGAACAGAGTATAGTGTCATGCCAGCAAATATCCTAGCCTCCTGAAAGCCCAAAACGCCCTAGGTGATCTCTCTGAAGCCTCTTTGCATATGACAACCTCCAGGCTTTCTTTCCCTTCATCATCTAACAAGTCGCATAGCGCCTCCTGCAAGTAACACCCTTTCAATCGTCAGTTGAATTAAGCATGGGCTATCAACCAATGTATTGCCAGAGGCCGTTGCTGCGGAATTATAAACAAGTGAAGCAATTAATTAGCTCACGCCGGCTTCTTGGTCATCAGCATTCAAAGTAACAGCCCTTTGGTAGCACTTCGCGGCCCTCTGAGAATCAAGTGCGACAGTTCTGTAATAATGCCCTAGATACCTAAATGACAAGCCGTCGTTCGGATTCCCCTTCGCGGAAGCCACAAAGTGCTCGACAGCTTTCTCCTTTGCCCCCCGCTCCCACAGAAGACGCCCCTGAGACGAGACAATAAGAAGGCAACTTCAGCCACGAAATCAAGCTGACGTTAAGAAGCACAAGAATGACTGACGGTTTCGAATTGGTGGGTGGAGTTTCCACCAGGATCGACGTCAAGAGTCTCCCCTAGCTTTTTCTGAGATTCGTTCGTGTCCATTGTAGTATTCACTAAGAGCAAACCAACTTCTACAGGAGAAAATAGGCGGGTTTCAGCAGATGAGACTTTTTAATTCCATTGCAAGAACTTCTAACTGCTCGCACTCATGAGCTATGGAGGGCAAGAGGCGGGGAAGAAGGACCAAGGTCTCGTTTGGATTGATAAATGGAAGAGCGAGTTGTCATAGTATTTATTTATATTTGTAATTTTGTTATAACAAACCCTATTTGTTTTGAATTAAAAATAAACGACATTCATTCTACACCCACATTAACCCCTCGCCAAACACATACAAATTATATTGTATGCATACCGACACAACATTATTTTATACACAACAAATACAAAACCAACACAAAAAGTGTTAAAAATAATCGTTAGAAACTTTAAGTTGTTGTTGAGTTATTGGCCTAATCGGATATTCTTTTCTAGTATAAACTAGCAAAGAACGCGTGCTTAGCACGTGAATAACATTCGAATTGACATTCAGTTGGAAAAAGACGTTTCTTAATTAAAAATAATTACATATGAGATGAATTATATTTGACTCAAATATCATTTTTTGTCATTAATTCTTTAATTGTTCAAATATTAGTTGTCACCACTTTAGTGAAAAATTGTCTACACCAAGTTGTTTGAATAGTAGTTACATTCTCCCACGTATGGTGATTTACCACCACAGATTTGATCTCAAAATTACTATGTTTTAAAGTAAACTTCAGAACTAATAATTTTAATGACTTTTGAGAATAAATCAGCAAGAAGCTATTGAATAGACACTCAAGCCACACACACATGTAGTTGGAATAACATCTAGACGGTCAGAACCACACAAATAGGCTGCTTATATAAAAAACAACACACATACTCATAATGTAGTAGGGAGATGAACAATTGAACTTCTACTAAAATTGATATCACCATAAAACAGGCTCATGATTAGTACTATATTGTTATATGTAACAATTTATATACAACATACTGAGATAGAGACAAACAATTGATTAACATCAAGCTAACTCCCCCAACCTATAAGTGCCCATACATATCGAATTGATTTGCACATAGATATGTTGTTGTAACAAAGACCATGAATGGATCAAACAACACTCAACTAAGCTTGTAGAACATAACTACAGTGAAATTTCCCATAATATTATTTATATTTTTCCACCACATATCATATTTTGTTAACGTTTTAAATATACTTTCTTTCAAATCTTTTCCCTTCACGCCTCCACTCCGATTCAGTGGGGAGAGAATAGGAGAGAAGTGGCAGAAAATACACTTGGCTCTTTCCATATTTTCTCCTTCATTCCTCTCAATTTTTATACATTCCCCATCACATTGTCCAACTAAATAGCTCAAACTTTTCCTTCCTTCTCATCCCCTTCATTCACCACGTACGAATTGTGTAAAAGAACCGGTTGACTCTCTCTAACCTTTACATTGTCATTACCAAAATATAAATCCAAAAGTATTTTATATGTGATGTGTTCATAATATATATTACATAATCATGCAATAAAGTATAGGTAACTCACTACAAAAGTGTAGTTTGATTGAAAACCAGCTGACTCCTTCAAACTTATTAGTACACAGACAAACCGAACCAATCAAAACTCAAAAAAAAAAAATTGAGTATGTAAACAAATCGAACTAATTATCACATAAATATTTTGTTGGAACACTCTCTAAATCCAAATTTTTTCCTAAAACCAACTTAGATTGATAAAATATCTTAATTAGAACATGGATGGGTGACAAATATCCCAGTCTAATATTTGACTACTTTACTTTAGAGATAACTTTGTGAACTCAGAAGTGACTGGAAAATTATCAAACAAACATCAATACATGTATAGTTTAATTGTAATGGTAAGAAAAAAAAGTGAAGATGAAAAAGACAATACACACCATAAGATAAACGTTTGTTGGCTCTCTATTGTTAACCGTAAAGTTGTGCATATAGTTGTTTATTCATAATGGACTTAAATCTGTTGTTACAGAATGCTTTTCCAAATATCGTTTCAGACAATTTTAACCGTATATCTACCACAGAGATTCAATACCAAGTAAATAGAATATTTGTACATAAGAGATTAGTTGTAACACGGTAGGAACAACTTCTCGCAACAGCAAATTTAGACCAGTTCCAAATAACCCGGTATTGAATGTAACATCTGGCTTTTCCCAATTATCTGTTCCGCAGACTCTATAACCAAGCTGTAAAAGTAAACAACCAAGCTCAATCGAAGGTAGCAAAATTAGTAATCAAACAAAGACGCATGTAAAGCCAACAGCCCCAAAAAGCCGAAGCTTATCCAATTAAATGCTAAAGAACGAAGCAAACAGGTATGTCGAGGAGAAGCAATAAAATGTGATTGTTATTTATTTTCTCAACCATTGTGGACATTCAGCGTACTTCTCATACATTGTATTACTCTTCAAGTGCTTAGGTATCTACTAAAATGTTCTACTTCCTTTCTTTAAAACTTAGTTTCGTCTGTTGTGATCTTCGAATAATTCTCCTTGCAGTTTCAAGAAGAGTTTGATATAAAATCAGAACTATTAGTCTCTTTCCAATATACTCCACTACTACTTTTGAATCATAGGCCCTGTTTGGTTCGCAGTATTATACACAGGATGAGACTCTAATCCTATAATTAAATAAAATCTCATGTTTGTTTGTGCAAGAGTAATATCGGGATTGCATTATAACGGGAATAGAATCCTAAGTCATCAGGACTTTGGAGTTCCACGCTACCCAACAGTCACACGGTATAAATCCCACCCGGACGCCCGAAGCCCCGCGACTCTCTCGTGGTTTCCGCCTTCCAATTCCGAAGACTTGAGTTGAACGGTTGTTCAACATGTGCTTCCGTTCTTCTTCAGGCAAGTCCTTCTCACTTTCGGTAAGAATCTTTTTCATTTTCTCCAAAACCCCGACTTCTACCTGCTTCGTATTTCTCCAACAGTCACTCTGGCTGCTTCACGTAGCCGCTTTTTCTTCTTGTTTACTTTCTACAATCTCTCCGACTGCTTCACGTAGCCATTTTTTCTTCATATTTACTTTCTTTCGCTTTCGCTTTCGCTTTCCTCGCTTCTTCCTCTTTATCTCAGGTGTCATGTTTATTCTTAACATTTGTTCCCGTCCTTGCGTCTTCCTTTCTTTTTCTCCCCCTTCACTTCTTCACGCAGCCTGCTTTGTTCCTCTCCTTCATTTTTTCTTCTACTTTTTTTGACATCGTCTCTTCTTCCTTCTTGCTTATTCTCTTCTATTGTTAATTTTTGCCACTTTCTTAGTCTCATTTGATCTAGTTTTGATACCAACTAGAAACTGGTAACAACGATTATGTCATCAATTAATATTATCTTTTAGCACATTGACAATAGATGTGATGGCTTACCAAACTAGATTTACATAATAATTATGATTTGTTATATTTTATTTGATTCTTTATCTTAGTTTTCTTCTTCTCAGTCGACATTAGAATGGAATATGTTTGTTAGCTTTCTTCTTCAAATTAATTTTGGCGGTATATACATACTATGACAATGATTCATCAAACATTAATCATGATGGTGACAAGTTAGGGACATTAATTAAGTACCATCATCTTCTGTAAACATGTTTATCAATTTTTTTTGACATGAATCATGTTGCCTATGTCTATGTGCAGTGGATTCCATTTTGTGGAAAATTTAATTTGTTTCTTTGATTTCAATCATGACATGATATCTATATCTTTTTATTTGGATTGTCGTCTTAGTTAAAAATTTTATTAAAGGAGTTGATATGTTATGGTATGTATCTATTGATATTTGTTTGTAATGTATTGAAAATGGGTAAAAACGTAATTTTACTATGTATACTATTTCATTTGATTACTAAAAAATATTTCAATAATATTTACTTCACAAATATTCATCATCGTGGACAAACAAATATGAATGTTAAATCAGACTTTGTTGCTAATCCCATCCTTAGTTGCATCCAAACATGGGATGGGAAAATAAAGATCCTATCATATTCATGTACCCTCCCATCCCTTCTTTTTTATATCCCATGCTAATCCTTTCCCACGAACCAAACGGGGCCATAGTGGATTAGAACCTGGGAATACTCCAATAAGCGACCTTCTTTCAGCCCTAAGAATATAGCTTCCAACTCATCTTCCAGAGGGTCTTTACTTACAAGCATTGTAGCTCCTTGCAACCAGATTCCTCTGTGATCACGTATAACATAGCTAGAAGTTTTTCCGTTATGTGAATTTACTCTAGCATCAATTGTAATGCAGAATCTTGCATCTGGATAATAATGGCTCAAGTCCAAGGAGGTCCTTCTTTGTGTGGTCTTTGAGTTGAGTCTATAGAAAACACAACCTCGGTATCTTTTCAAAGAGTTTTAAAGCGTTAGTTACATAAAGAATGAATTCTTTTCTTCATCTAAACACTTCCTCATTCCTTTCTTTCCATAAAATCCAATAAGTTACTGAGAAAGTTGTGTTCCAATCCTTTCTAGCATTCTGTTTCTTTAGATTCTTGGTAATCCATTTCGCTATGTTGATGGTGCTGAAAAATTAGTTCCATTTGGTAGTGTTAAGCTGCTCTGAATCTTCTTGCTAAAAGGATGGTCCCTTAAATCATGTAGACTTATTTCTATGGGTTCATCACACCTCTCGCATCTAGCTAAATTCATCATCATCCTCCTCAAATGGTTGGTGACAATATGATCATGTTCTAAACACCAAAGAAAGCACTTTAATATTTGTGGAATTGGGGATTGCCAAATGATACCACAATTTCCTTTTATGTATTTCATTTCTCCCTCCATCAATCGGTTGTATGTTGATTTTGAACTAAAAATGCCATGCTTCTAGAGTTTCCACGTAAATCCATCCTCTCATGCTCCAACCTTGGAGGTAGCATACACACAATATCCACCATTGTGTCATTAGTAAACCATGCCTCAAGGATATTGTTATCCCAATCACCATTATCTGTAACAACTATGGACACCACCATATCCTCAATATCCTCAGGAATTACCTTCGGCGGTAAAGTGCAAATTTAGTTATGGTTTTAACATGTTGATCTTTCCACAAGTTTGTACTTGTACCACTTAGCCTCTATGATTTTGATACTTGCAATGCATGAATTGTCTTCACTGAATTTTCCTATTTCTGATGAAGTCACAGGATGATTTCATGATGAGGGATTCATTGTAATCCTTTGTTGTGTATATGCCCAATCCCCCCTTACTTGTTGATCCCAAAATATTATTCCGAGCTACCATGTTAGTTTTTCAATTCTGAACACAGTTATATCAAACTTATGGAGAGGCATTCTGAAGCATTTGGAGTTAGTAGATTAGTATACTAGAAAGTGGTTGTCACAAGTTGATCCTAGTAAAACTGTGGACTGCATAACATAAGTTGTGTACTAGTTTAGTATTGTCTTTGCAAGTGTAATCCTGTTGAATTGAGAGAGGGTACGATGCATCCAAGAATTTACCTTATGATGAAGACTGCTAATGAAACCAGTATACATTTATTTTTATTTCTTTTGTGTACTATAGACATGTGAGAACCTATTACACTAAATGAGATTACTTAAAACACAAAACACAATCGATCACTAATTAATCACAAACCCAGAAAAGAGGGTAAATTAAAATTTATTTTCAACATCACCACATGTTCTAAAACATTTGCATTGAAGCCCAACATCTTGCTTGCATTCATATTATGTCCCAAATCTAATACAATTACATTCATAGCCTTAGCCACGACATAGATACATAGGATCACATTATCCATATATGCCACATAAACAATCATCAACATGCTAACAAAAGACCAATTCAATTAAAACATCATATACAAACTTTCACACCCAGGCCTGAGAGTACATGGATGACTCTAGGACATACTAGATGACTAAAATACTATCACTAAGGTTCATAACCTCAGGTCCTCCTTGCTATCACGGGTCTTCTTCCATTGCTACCGATCACCTAAAAAGATGTGGTGACCCACATGGTGAGACCTAGTCCCAGCAAGAGATATAACTCTCAACATCGCTTATTGATTACAACAGGTTAAGTAATTAAACAGTTTAAGTAGATCAAGCAGATTAATCAAATAGAAATAATTATAGGCATGTTGAACAAGATATGTAAGCAATAGTTAATAACCATTATCATTAGCCTGATTATCATCAAATACCTTGCTAACAATATAAGTAGTCTAGAAGTAGAAGCATGTCTGGCATCATGTATAAGTCTAGCATATTAAGCATAGCTAACAACATTAGCTTGTTTAACATATTGAGCAGGTCTACATCATAAGTAGAGTTAAAAACATAAACACAACTATTTGTATAAGTATGGCTATCATTATGATCATCTCTAATATATAAGCATGACTAGCAAAATAAGCATAGCTGACTACATGTGATAACTACAATCAACATCATAATCAACAGTAGCAGTATATCTATCAACATAGAATGACTACTGTGTGTACACATCTACATCATGAGTATTTATACAGCATAAGCATATCTACTATCTCTTAATGTATTAAACATCATATTTATGTAAAGAGAGCAAACAAGAATAATCAACCAATGTAACATGTTGTATATAACCCTATATAGATATGCTACATGATTGTATTACATTTTTATTAAGCCATGAGACACTCAAACTCCCATTGACCACTTAAAGTCAAAATCAATGTCATATAAGATCTAGGAAGAGTCAGACTCCTAAGATCTTCTCCGCCCCGAGTCAGTAGGGTAAGCCACAACAACACATAAGGTCAAGCGGCTAACAGCCTAGTCCATCCTTAGTATAGGTCACAAACCTAGTGAAAATAGGTGGGTATACAACCCTACCATCCGAGGTACAACTGCACCTATCCTCAATCACATCATATACACAAATCTGAGACACGACCACAACCTTTCTCCTACCAAGGTATGACCACAACCATCCTCAAAACCTTGAAGTCAAGATGACAAGGACACACAATCACTTACACCTTGCATACTCAACAGTATGTGCTCTGAGTTTCCCTTTGGAATACTCATTTCACCATCTAGAAAGTTCTGACACTTGGATGGATCTATAGCATAAGGTACTACATGATTAGGATTTCACTTGATTAGTTATTACCAATTGGGTGAATTAAGGCTATATCGAACAAGTGACATACAACCCCTGATTCATTTCTAGCAAGTATATAAGTGTAACAACTTCAAAAGATATAAACTTATGAGACATATCGTTCCTCGTCTCCTCATCACATGATAGTATTCACTTTCCATTCATGAGATCATACTTGACAACACATCATCACTACATGATACAAATCCTTATCACATTATTATAGGGCTCCAACCCTTATCACGTCATGAAGAGGATTACACCTCATTCAGGGCTCAACCATGCCCAAAGGTCATTAAGACCATCATATCATTCCCTTCAAGATCATCATTATCTTTCCATGCCTTATAACAAAGTTAAACAAACATCATTATACATGTGATACACAGACTCAACACGATGTTGCATTAAAGAACTAAAAGATGTTCCCAGAATAACATTGCAGGGTTATCTTAGCATTTAAGAGCATTCCTTCATTATATCAACATATAAGGAATCTAGGTATGATTGGCCATCTTTACACCTATAGTGTATAAGTTTAGCATAAGAAAGGTTCAATCATAAGGTTATGATAGCCATCAGTTAAGACATTACAATTATAGCAACATTAGGAAGGATATTTCATGATTATATTAATCACTCAAGGAAATTTAGCATTACTAGCCACCATCATCTATTAACATTAGGGTTAGGTTCAACAAGATGAGTTACTTTGATGTTACAAATCAACACTCATACCCAAACCCTAACTCATGGCATCTCCATTGGATCATGTATGCATAAGGTGAAGCTTCACCATCACATTCCATACTATCCTCAAGTATGAATCCACACATAGATCAAGGTGAAACCATCAGGTTATAGCATACTAGGGTTTCAACAACAAAAAGAGAGTACTCCATTATTCTATTATTTATTCAAGGGAGCTGATCATGATTAATCACCATCACCTAATTGCATTGGGGTTAAGTATAACAAACTATACTTCAATAGGGTTACCCATTAAGTCATAATGGTGATTGTCAATTATTCATATGAGGGCAAATGTAAGACTATACAAAAAGGGCAAACCTCCATTAGTATCAACATCATTCAAACCATGCCATCATACCACAAGCATCAACCCAGAACCATCAGATTGTTTTGAAGGTAAAACCATTGGTTGTTTACATAAGTAAACACCTAGAACAACCCTCCTATAAATCCCTTCAATTGTGTCCTAGGAAGAGTCACCATCTATTCCTAAACAACCCTTATTTAATAACATAAAGGGTACCATTGGTTGTAGGGATAAAACCCACCACCAGCTTTACATTTAAAGCAAACCACCCATTTTTCAACAAACAAACATCTTAAGTTGATCACATAGGGGAAACCATTGGATTCACATTATTTGGACTCACATATTATACTATAGGCTTCAATTCAAACCATTGGATGTTGAAGCATACAATCTCAACCATTAGATCAAGTTCACCATCCAAAACTATTGATTAGAGTGTAGGTCTAACCCTTAAATCATTTGACCCAAGAAACCATCGGTTTGGGCTTAAAAGAAGAAACATAGGATGTGGGCTCCGATCTCCAAAACCACGATATAAACATGATTTAAACTTAGCGGAAGCATTCGATTAGTTGCGGAATATGAAAAATTACTGGAAATTAAAATTTTTGAGACAAGATCTGGAAATTATAAAATTCCTTTTTATAAGAAACCAAGTAAACAGTTTACATCTCTGTTAAACCACTTCTTGAGTAGTTATGTACAACATGATTCAAAATTCTCAGGAGCCAATCACCAAAAACTCAAACCACTGATTCCGAGGACCTGAGAGTACAGAGACGGCATAGGACTATCTAATTACATAACTCAGCAGCCAGTATCTCCACCTGAGATTCACTGCTGCCCCTGGTACTGTTGTTGTTGTTGTTGCTCATCCTTAAACGGAATCCTTCATCTTCGACGACCACCTAAAAAGAGTTGAAATCTACGGAGTGAGACAATGTACAAATTGTCCCAGTGAGAGTTATAACTCTCAACTAGAAGCTTTATTATAACATTAAGGAATATCATAGACAAGATAACATAAATCATACAACAATAGGTTTAATAACAAGTGAAGCAACTTCTAATTAAGCAGTCATGTCTTTAAAGCATATAAAGAACATGTATACAAAATATCTGAACAGATCATTAATGTAAACAATGTAACACCAAACATTGTTCCTCGTAGTAAAACCTAAGCAGATATACTACGCGGTTGATTATGTTTTACAAACATTATTATGCCCTGTGGAGATGAGGCATACCACTCATACTCCAACTGATCGCTAATGAGTCACATCAGTATCATACATAGGTCATTAAAAGAGTCGGATTCTTAAGACCTCATCTTCCTCAGTCAGTTAGAGGATTGCTTGCAGGACACTTTGTGTCTCCGCTGTTATAGCTTACCAGGGTAATCTGGTCCTTCGCTATTTTAGAGTTACAGTGGCGTTCTGTACTCTCTTCGTCATCAGGAGATTTCGTGTTTACCTTCCACTGATGCGGTGTTTGTGTTTTCTTTGGGAGAATTGTGGTACATCTCACCATTTGGTTTTGTAGTGAAGGATTGACGGACTATAATAAATCTACATCAATTCCTACACTAGGATGTAAGGATTTACGCATCCATCTCCCCCACATACTCAAAAGTATGTGATCCAGGAGTTCCCTTGGGAAAACCTGTTTCACCATCATTTGGTCTCTGACAATGATGGATCTATGATCAGGGCTCTACATGGAATGATTATACTTGATTAGTTAGGTACATTTCAGTATTCTTTTAACATCATACATGTTCTCAAACAATAATCATTAGCATAACAACTATGAAAATAGAATACTAAATGTAACAAGTCTAACTTGCATCAATTATCATTTCCCAAATATCTCATCACAAGTCATCTGTTAAGCATGACCTTGATGATATTCATGGCTCTCACAGCCTATCAATCTCATAGGATGCCACTCAACAAGGCATCAGAATATTTCATTTATTCATAAAGCTAAAGCATGCTTTCAATGAATATAGAATCATAATCCTTACCTGGATTTGATCATGTTCATAAAGGAACCTGCATGGTTAATCTAACTGATAACAGTAAACAATTCATTTCAATAAAGTTGTACCTTCCTACTCTTAAAAGAGTTAGGTTCCCCGTATCTCATCGATTAGGGTAATTCATCTCCTTTACTTATGATTAGGAATATTGATTCCTCATCTCATACTTCAATCATGAGGATTCATGCTTAAAAGCATAACTGGAAATAGGGTTTCACCCTATTCAAAAAATAAGGTTATTGAAATCCCTTTATCTTATAAGACATCATATTTGGTAACTTGTTCTCAAAGTTTCATACCTAAAGGCATGACACAGGACTAAGGTTAACATACCCCATCCTTCATTAATTAATATTTCCTATTCAGATTATCAATCCAACTCTAGTATGCAACTTTGCCATTCTTGGAAATATACCAGGGTATGATGAGTGTTTACCTTTAATTATAATGTTTATCAAACATCATAATGATTATCAATTCAAGGTGTGAATTCATTTCTCATCCTTATCATGGTATGATTACATCATACTCATTGGTTTGGCTATACATCACTCAAAGGCATAACCCTGAATTACTACATTTATCAGATCACCATAAATTAGGGTTTACTATTCTCATTATATGTTATCACCCTAGAATTAGGGTTTACTATTCACATTACATGTCATCACCCTAGAATTAGGGTTTACTATTCACATTACATGTCATCACCCTAGAATTAGGGTTTACTATTCACATTACATGTCATCACCCTAGAATTAGGGTTTACTATTCACATTACAGTGAGTTGAACTCATAACATTGTCATGTATGAGGAACATCATCATTGATGCTCTCAGATTAGCTTTAAGATTCATCATATATCATAATTAGGGTTCCATGATCTCACATAGGTGGATCATACCCTAATCATGCACATTCATGTGTATTGAAGGTACTTTACTTGAATTTTCATCATAAAAGGGTACTTTCTCTTTCTTAAGATACTTTCTCTCTCCTCATACTTGTAGATGGTGATAACACCAATCTAGATCAGGTTGGGTTAAGTCCACTTTGATTAACATAGACCAAATCACCACTATTGAGTGATTAGGGTTTGATTAGAACAAGGTTTCACTCAATTGAACCTTTCAAGGGTATTATGGTAAATTACACATTGATCATCATCATGGTTTAATTTACTAACCACTTGACCCTTAATGTCTTTTGGTATCATTAGGGTTTAGGTGGAACAACTATTAAACCATTTAAGCCTTCAAGGCATTAGGCAGACTTAACTTCAAAAGTCTCCAATAGGTTTCACACCTTCAACCTTCAAACGATCATGAGATCGTATAAGGTTGTAGATCGTTTAAGCTTTGTAGACCGTTTAAGGTTTGGTTGACTTCAAGACCGTATAACACTCAAGACCGTATACCCTCATTCGGTCTTGAGGTCGAATGGTCTCATTCGGTCTTGAGGTCGAATGATCTCATTCAGTCTTGAGATCGAATGGACTCATTCGGTCTTGAGGTCGAATGACCTCATACGGTCTTGAGGTCGAAAGCCCTCATACGGTCTTGAGGTCGAATGACCTCATACGGTCTTGAGGTCGAAAGCCCTCATACGGTCTTGAGGTCGAATGACCTCATACGGTCTTGAGGTCGAAAGCCCTCATACGGTCTTGAGGTCGAATGACCTCATACGGTCTTGAGGTCGAATGCCCTCAAAAGCTCAAGATCGTATGGACCTCCAAGGTGGTTCAAAGGGTAAACTTGATTAGGGTTTCCTATGTTGAAGCCTTCAATTGGTCTCAAGCTTGCTAACCACTTATCAATTGAGACAATTAGGGTTAGCCTTAACCAATTGGTTACTCAATTGACCCTGAATGGATATCCAATTAGGGTTGGAGTTGGTTCAATTAAGGTCTATAAACGTTCAACCATCAACACTCAACAATGTGAATCAAATCGAAGTTGAACCCATCAATTGACCTCCAATTGGGCTCAAACTTGGCCCAAACGGTCTTGGGATCGTTTGGATATCCTCCAAACGGTCTTGAGACCGTTTGCCCAAGAATTCATCAAAATCTAGATTAATTTGATAGGGGTTGAACCTTAATTAAGTCATAAATCAGCAATTTGATTATTTCAATAACCCATTATAATTGGGCCCTCAATTGATCAAATTACCTTAACCCTAGACCTCCAAACGGTCTTGGGTTGTCACCAAACGGTCTTGAGACCGTTTGGATGAGTTCCAAACGGTCTTGAGACCGTTTGGATGAGTTCGAAGTGCTCCAACCGACAAAGTGCCTGTAATCAAGGACTGATCGGTTGAGTTTTAATGGGGGTAACTCGACCGACAAAGTGCCTGTAATCAATTTTCAAAGATTCATCTAAAGTGCTCTAAAATTCGATCTAAGTGCCCCTGATATTTTTCTAAGCTTAATTACAAGTCATACAATCATTACAAGTGATTTACAACATGATTCTAATGGATATACATCATATTACAAAAATGTGCACTTGTATGACTTTTGACTTGTCTTTTCTCCAATTTGAGATGCGCAAGTTAGGGAATTTGGAGTGTGTCTATACCTAATCTGAAATCACTCAAGTAGAAGCATTAGACACCAATATGTGGAATGGTTAGTCATCATCAAAACACGGGTTTAGTCAATTTAGACGTGAGTCAACATTGACCTAATTGACCTTGAGTCAACAATCTCCCCCTTTTTGAAGATGACAAACCATTCCATAAATGTATTGAAAGCTTTTAAGTAAAGTCATACCTTTAGAGAAACCTAGGGGTTTCAATATAATTGAGTTCATATGCTCCCCCTCAATTGATGCGCATGGAGTTTTCATACTCCCCCTCAATTGATGCTATTTCTCCTACATGGTTAGCTTTCACAACATTTATAGAATACTATGTCTTCTACTCATATATGTTCTACACATATATGTCTTCTCCCATTTACCTTCTCCCCTTTACATGGACATACTTCTCCTCTTCATATAAGACATGCCTTCTTCCTCTTTTAAAAGAAGACATACCTTTCTCCCCCTTTGTCATTTTAAAAAGTGGGGTTATGAAGAAATAAGAAACATCACTTGTTAAAGAGAAAGGAGATAACACAAATATATATAAGGAGAGTAGAAGAGCACAGATAGGGTCTTGTCCAAGCATAGAAAGAAAAGCAAGTTAAATCATATACTTGAACAACCCAAAAAGTAAGATAAAGTGCTGTAGAAAAACAATAAAACATAATTTTGACCCTCAAGATGACGGAATTTGACCAAAAACCATTAGAGCTCATTGTGATGCAATGAGTCTTACTTAGAAGGCCGTTTCTGCATGAAAAACACTAGTCTTGCACCAAAAACTGAAACTGGAGCAAAATCTGCATAAAATCCAAAAAAATACTCCAATTTCTACATATAATGTAGATCTATGTACCCTGCATCACAATGTTATGCAAGCAACTCAAGATAATAGATATGCAAATCAAGGAACAAGCTTGAGCATGTATAAGCATAGCATATAGATGAGAAAAGATGCCAATTATAAACAGGGTTAGAACTACATGTATATGAACTACTAGTAGATGATATCACAAGTTAGGACTACTAGTAGGATCTAGATCATAGCAAGAGATACCAAAAGATACACAAGATAAAGCAAGCTATGATTAGATGAAGAGATATATCCAAACAAAGAGATATGCAATTTTAGAAGCATGAAAGGATATAACTCACAAGATATACAAGTAGTACTAGCTCTCTTACAGATTTCCTACTCACTTTAATGGATGTAGCAAGTGATTAAGTTTAGAGAGAGAGGAGGCTGTAGGAAGCACTCAGCTATAGAATAGATACCTCACATAGAGTTTGCAATGAATGCTCAACCTTGGAATGAAGCCCAAGGGGTCCTATTTATAGTTGGGGATGCCTCTTAGCCTTTGGGAACACTTGTGAACGAAAACTAGCCGTTTTGTGGCTTGCAACGAAACTCGACCGATGGAGTAACTAAAGTGAAAATAGATCTGTTGCAACTCCACAACGGCTAGAAGCACTTTTCTGTACTTTTCCGTACAGTGCAATCGGTCGAGTTTCTATAAGGGTAACTCAACCGATAGAGTAAAAGACAAAGGCGATATTCATACCATCGGTCGAGTTTGTCCTGGGGAAACTCGACCGACCAATGAAAATCGATTTACTCAGTTACTCCATCGGTCGAGTTCTGTGTAAACAAAACTCGACCGATGCAATCTCCAGAAAATTGATCAAGGACTGATCGGTCGAGTTTTAATGGGGGTAACTCGACCGACAAAGTGCCTGTAATCAATTTTCAAAGATTCATCTAAAGTGCTCTAAAATTCGATCTAAGTGCCCCTGATATTTTTCTAAGCTTAATTACAAGTCATACAATCATTACAAGTGATTTACAACATGATTCTAATGGATATACATCATATTAAAAAAATGTGCACTTGTATGACTTTTGACTTGTCTTTTCTCCAATTTGAGATGCGCAAGTTAGGGAATTTGGAGTGTGTCTATACCTAATCTGAAATCACTCAAGTAGAAGCATTAGACACCAATATGTGGAATGGTTAGTCATCATCAAAACACGGGTTTAGTCAATTTAGACGTGAGTCAACATTGACCTAATTGACCTTGAGTCAACAATCTCCCCTTTTTGAAGATGACAAACCATTCCATAAATGTATTGAAAGCTTTTAAGTAAAGTCATACCTTTGGAGAAACCTAGGGGTTTCAATATAATTGAGTTCATATGCTCCCCCTCAATTGATGCACATGGAGTTTTCATACTCCCCCTCAATTGATGCTATTTCTCCTGCATGGTTAGCTTTCACAACATTTATAGAATACTATGTCTTCTACTCATATATGGTCTACACATATATGTATTCTCCCATTTACCTTCTCCCCTTTACATGGACATACTTCTCCTCTTCATGTAAGACGTGCCTTCTTCCTCTTTTAAAAGAAGACATACCTTTCTCCCCCTTTGTCATTTCAAAAAGTGGGGTTATGAAGAAATAAGAAACATCACTTGTTAAAGAGAAAGGAGATAACACAAATATATATAAGGAGAGTAGAAGAGCACAGATAGGGTCTTGTCCAAGCATAGAAAGAAAAGCAAGTTAAATCATATACTTGAACAACCCAAAAAGCAAGATAAAGTGCTGCAGAAAAATAATAAAACATAATTTTGACCCTCAAGATGACGGAATTTGACCAAAAACCATCAGAGCTCATTGTGATGCAATGAGTCTTACTTAGAAGGCCGTTTCTGCATGAAAAACACTAGTCTTGCACCAAAAACTGAAACTGGAGAAAAATCTGCATAAAATCCAAAAAAATACTCCAATTTCTACATATAATGTAGATCTATGTACCCTGCATCACAATGTTATGCAAGCAACTCAAGATAGTAGATATGCAAATCAAGGAACAAGCTTGAGCATGTATAAGCATAGCATATAGATGAGAAAAGATGCCAATTATAAATAGGGTTAGAACTACATGTATATGAACTACTAGTAGATGATATCACAAGTTAGGACTACTAGTAGGATCTAGATCATAGCAAGAGATACCAAAAGATACACAAGATAAAGCAAGCTATGATTAGATGAAGAGATATATCCAAACAAAGAGATATGCAATTTTAGAAGCATGAAAGGATAGAACTCACAAGATATACAAGTAGTATTAGCTCTCTTACAGATTTCCTACTCACTCTAATGGATGTAGCAAGTGATTAAGTTTAGAGAGAGAGGAGGTTGTAGGAAGCACTCAGCTATAGAATATGTACCTCACATAGAGTTTGCAATGAATGCTCAACCTTGGAATGAAGCCCAAGGGGTCCTATTTATAGCTGGGGATGCCTCTTAGCCTTTGGGAACACTTGTGAACGAAAACTAGCCATTTTGTGGCTTGCAACGGAACTCGACCGATGGAGCAACTAAAGTGAAAATAGATCTGTTGCAACTCCACAACGGCCAGAAGAACTTTTCTGCACTTTTCCGTACAGTGCAATCGGTCGAGTTTCTATAAGGGTAACTCGACCGATAGAGTAAAAGACAAAGCCGATATTCATACCATCGGTCGAGTTTGTCCTGGGGAAACTCGACCGACCAATGAAAATCGATTTAGTTAGTTACTCCATCGGTCGAGTTTTGTGTAAACAAAACTCGACCGATACAATCTCCAGAAAATTGATCAAGGACTGATCGATTGAGTTTTAATGGGGTCAACTCGACCGACAAAGTGTCTGTAATCAATTTTCAAAGATTCATCTAAAGTTCTCTAAAATTCGATCTAAGTGCCCCTGATATTTTTCTAAGCTTAATTACAAGTCATACAATCATTACAAGTGATTACAACATGATTCTAATGGATATACATCATATTACCAAAATGTGCACTTGTATGACTTTTGACTTGTCTTTTCTCCAATTTGAGATGCGCAAGTTAGGGAATTTGGAGTGTGTCTATACCTAATCTGAAATCACTCAAGTAGAAGCATTAGACACCAATATGTGGAATGGTTAGTCATCATCAAAACACGGGTTTAGTCAATTTAGACGTGAGTCAACATTGACCTAATTGACCTTGAGTCAACAATCTCCCCCTTTTTGAAGATGACAAACCATTCCATAAATGTATTGAAAGCTTTTAAGTAAAGTCATACCTTTATAGAAACCTAGGGGTTTCAATAGAATTGAGTTCATATGCTCCCCCTCAATTGATGTGCATGGAGTTTTCATACTCCCCCTCAATTGATGCTATTTCTCCTGCATTGTTAGCTTTCACAACATTTATAGAATACTATGTCTTCTACTCATATATGTTCTACACATATATGTCTTCTCCCATTTACCTTCTCCCCTTTACATGGACATACTTCTCCTCTTCATGTAAGACGTGCCTTCTTCCTCTTTTAAAAGAAGACATACCTTTCTCCCCCTTTGTCATTTCAAAAAGTGGGGTTATGAAGAAATAAAAAACATCACTTGTTAAAGAGAAAGGAGATAACACAAATATATATAAGGAGAGTAGAAGAGCACAGATAGGGTCTTGTCCAAGCATAGAAAGAAAAGCAAGTTAAATCATATACTTGAACAACCCAAAAAGCAAGATAAAGTGCTGCAGAAAAACAATAAAACATAATTTTGACCCTCAAGATGACGGAATTTGACCAAAAACCATCAGAGCTCATTGCGATGCAATGAGTCTTACTTAGAAGGCCGTTTCTGCATGAAAAACACTAGTCTTGCACCAAAAACTGAAACTGGAGCAAAATCTGCATAAAATCCAAAAAAATACTCCAATTTCTACATATAATGTAGATCTATGTACCCTGCATCACAATGTTATGCAAGCAACTCAAGATAGTAGATATGCAAATCAAGGAACAAGCTTGAGCATGTATAAGCATATCATATAGATGAGAAAAGATGCTAATTATAAACAGGGTTAGAACTACATGTATATGAACTACTAGTAGATGATATCACAAGTTAGGACTACTAGTAGGATCTAGATCATAGCAAGAGATACCAAAAGATACACAAGATAAAGCAAGCTATGATTAGATGAAGGGATATATCCAAACAAAGAGATATGCAATTTTAGAAGCATGAAAGGATATAACTCACAAGATATACAAGTAGTACTAGCTCTCTTACAGATTTCCTACTCACTCTAATGGATGTAGCAAGTGATTAAGTTTAGAGAGAGAGGAGGCTGTAGGAAGCACTCGGCTATAGAATAGGTACCTCACATAGAGTTTGCAATGAATGCTCAACCTTGGAATGAAGCCCAAGGGGTCCTATTTATAGCTGGGGATGCCTCTTAGCCTTTGGGAACACTTGTGAACGAAAACTAGCCATTTTGTGGCTTGTAACGGAACTCAACTGATGGAGTAACTGAAGTGAAAATAGATCTGTTGCAACTCCACAACGGCTAGAAGCACTTTTCTGCACTTTTCCGTACAGTGCAATCGGTCGAGTTTCTATAAGGGTAACTCGACCGATAGAGTAAAAGACAAAGCCGATATTCATACCATCGGTCGAGTTTGTCCTGGGGAAACTCGACCGACCAATGAAAATCGATTTATTCAATTACTCTATCGGTCGAGTTCTGTGTAAACAAAACTCGACCGATGCAATCTCCAGAAAATTGATCAAGGACTGATCGGTCGAGTTTTAATGGGGGTAACTCGACCGACAAAGTGCCTGTAATCAATTTTCAAAGATTCATCTAAAGTGCTCTAAAATTTGATCTAAGTGCCCCTGATATTTTTCTAAGCTTAATTACAAGTCATACAATCATTACAAGTGATTTACAACACGATTCTAATGGATATACATCATATTACAAAAATGTGCACTTGTATGACTTTTGACTTGTCTTTTCTCCAATTTGAGATGCGCAAGTTAGGGAATTTGGAGTGTGTCTATACCTAATCTGAAATCACTCAAGTAGAAGCATTAGACACCAATATGTGGAATGGCTAGTCATCATCAAAACACGGTTTTAGTCAATTTAGACGTGAGTCAACATTGACCTAATTGACCTTGAGTCAACACTATCTCCATCATATGTTGAGGTAATGTCACCATTGGTTATGCCCACTTTTAGGATACTTAAACCTTTAATCATTAGCTTCCAAAAGAGCCTAACACTGACCTGAAGTGTGACCATTGGTTGACACAATCAGTTGTCACCATCTGTTGTCATGAAGACAACACCATCGATTGTCGCAAGGGTATGACCATCGGTTCAAGTGTCAAGAAGAGAACAACTTAAAACCTAAGTATAAGCCATTGTTTGCTAGGCTCTAAGCACCATCAATTACCATACCAACATGATCTAAGTCTTCCTCTACCTTAGGAAGAGTGTGCACATAGTTTCATGTTCATCTAGAGTTGAAAACTAAGCAAGAAACATCATTAAAATCGAAACCTTAGGCAAGCATATCTTCTCTAAGCTTAGATCATCATTTTAGAGCAAGAACTTGAGTAAGAAAGCTATTAGTAAGCAATAAACGTGAAGAGGGTTATAAAACTCACCTCTAGGAAGAAGATCAGATCCCAAACAACAGAAAAACTCAAGAAAGGAGGGTAGAAAACCCTAGCATAAGCTATGAACTCGGCCATCTAGCACCTTTCTCAACAAAAGAAGCAAACCCTAGATAGAGGGAGCAAGAAAGGTAGGTTCTTTGATCTTTAAAGAATAAGAACTTGAGTAAGCAAGCTATTAGTAAGCAATAAACATGAAGAGGGTTATAAAACTCACCTCTGGGAAGAAGATTAGATCCCAAATAGTAGAAAAAAACTCAAGCAAGGAGGGTAGAAACCCCTAGCATAAGCTCTGAACTCAGCCATCTAGAACCTTTCTCCACAAAAGAAGCAAACCCTAGATAGAGTGAGGAAGAAAGGTAGGGTCTTTGAGCTTTAAAGCAACTTTTACCATAAAACAACAAAGTTCCTTCTAAAAAGAAGGTAGGAAGAAGAAGAATAGAAGAAAAAATGAAGGAGATAAGGAGATACTTACTCGTTTAGGTCAAGATCACCAAAAGGAAGCTTTATAAACCCTAAAAGAGAGCAAAGCAAAACCCTAGTTGCTTAACCAAGATGGTCGGCCACCTTCTTATTCTTTAGGCAGCTCCTCTACCAACCGATAGGGGAAAGATGAGCTCAGGAGAGAAGAGGAGGGATATGGAACCAAAGGTTTCATTTAGCTTAAGGATAGGTATATAAAGCTTATGGATAAGGGAGAGAAGAAGCTTGAGGTGTCCAAGCAGCTCTCCATGTGCCCATGGCTTAAAGCTTCCACGACCATGTAGCAGTAGGTCCATTAGTTGTCCTACTACCTAACCATTGACCCTTAATGTCTAGAAGGGCCACCGGTCATCCAACATAGGGTATCCATCGATATCCATCCCTAAAAGGACCATCGTGCATCACATACCACCACAAAAGGGCAAAAGGATACATTCTGCCCCCACCATCAGTTGAGAGCCTTTACCCGTAACGCCCCGTGCCACAAACCATGAAATTACTCAAAACTAAACATAGAAACAACATTAAGAAAGCATATTACCAAAAAAATATAGGGAATTAAAACTGATATCGTTGAGCACCCAAGCTGCAAAAACCTTTACATATGAGTCTTCACAGGATACCTGAACCACATAACACATATCATAAGGTGCGTACATTATAGATCTTGTCACCGACCTGCTACATGAGGTATTTGTTCCATATGCATATACATGTATATCTACTAAACTATACATCAAAAGGAACACATGCCAAAAACCTCGTGATATTAACTTAACTACAAACCCATCCAAAAGCTATTCCATAGACCTGAGTGTACAGGGACGACTCTATGACTCTACACTAAAAAAAAACTAGCACCACTTCCAACCTTATCAGCTACTGCCCTTCTTGTTGCTTCTCTATCTCAACTGCACGATCTCTACTTCCTTGTGCACGTCCACCTAAAAAATGTGGAGAACCCACTGGGTGAGATTCAAATCTCAGCGGGAGATATAACTCTCCACCAACGCTATTATTAGCACAAATAAGGTAATAGAGAATGGAAGTAAAGATACACTTATAATAAGCAGATAATCATTACCAGGAAGTATAAGAAATTGCCATTGGATTGTGAAACATCTTATCATCATAAAAGGAATATGAAGAACATGTATATTTACTACCAGATATACTGTACAAAATCAAACAGGGCCTCATCCAATGTTTTCGTATTTGATCTTAAGCAAGTATATTGCACGGCTGATTACACATTATATTATGCCTCGAGGATTTGAGTCCTACCACCCAAATCCAGATGACCACTACTTAGTCGAAATTGGTGCCATACAAGGTCTGTAGAAGGGTCGGAATCCCCGAGCTCACCAAACCTCATGGTCAGTAAACGAGTACACAACAGAGACATACCAGAGTACTGCAACCAGTGACATATAGTGAACAATGAAAGT
Source organism: Alisma plantago-aquatica (assembly GCA_963693085.1). NCBI lineage: Eukaryota > Viridiplantae > Streptophyta > Magnoliopsida > Alismatales > Alismataceae > Alisma > Alisma plantago-aquatica. The sequence continues at coordinate 1,029,577,077 of OY856410.1, read as the reverse complement.
CCTATCCCACCTCGGTACAGGTCACAACACTAGTGAAACTGAGCTATGGCCCGCAACCACACTCCTATGAGGGTATGGCTTACAACCAATCCTATGAAACCTCATAAGCAAACATATCACTGATATACGACCCGTAGCCGCACTCCTTCCAGGGTATGGTCCGCAACCAATCATGTGAGTGCATATACTCAACATTATATGACTCTAAGCCTTCACTAGGAAAAGCCTGTTTCACCATCCAGAAACTGCTGACACTGAGATGGATCTATGGCATAGGGAAAAACTACATGATTAAGTTCCACTTGATTAGTTAAGTCAATTAAGTGTCTTTTAGCATCAATCAAGTTACAACGTATAAAGTCAAAACTGACTCTACAAAGATCAGGGCATAGTTTACTTCCAGAAGATATAAACATATAGGGTGTAAAATTGTCACACTATCACCACATGATGCATGTATCATTCCCATTCACCATTATTATCAATACCAAAGTCACATTCTATGGGATATCAATCCCTCAACTCATAGTTCATGTATCACAAGCGTTTCAACATGCCTCTTAAAGGCTCATACAACATGTATCATGTTTAATCACCATGGCATACACTAGCCATGATTATCAAGCTCATAACACCTACATGGTTAAAAGTTCATAAACTAGATAGATAACATCACACATCATAGCCATACCATGAAAGGGGAAACAACATGATCATTGCACATTATTAGAGTTAGGGCTCATTCTTGGCCGATTAGGGTTCACAAAGCTAGACTCAACTATCAATCCTAGATTCACTACTTCCCATCATCTTGGACTATATTAGGGTCAAGGAGCATCATTAGAGTTGATTAGATATTATTCCAGACAACACTATACATGGCTTATGTATCACTCATTAAGGAATCTCATTATGCATCCAAGCCTACCCCTCAACCACCATTATCGTCATGTGTTGACCACATAGCAACTAGGTTGCGATCACTCAACCTGATCCATGTCACGACCGCAACACCTATGGTGTCATGACTCCTCACACTAATGGTCACGACCCCTTCCATCTAGACCATGTCGCGCCCGCGACATCTAGGGTTAGGGTTCTAACTTTCCACCAACGTCTTGACTTAGAAGTGTCTCGACCTCAAGGTTGTCTCGACCACCATCCAACCACTAGGTCGCAGCCACACCACCTAGGTCATGTCGTGACTGCAACACCTAGGGTTAGAGTTCCAACCACTCCCAACTATCATGACCTAGGGATGTATCAACCTCAACCTAGCAACATGTTGCGACCCAAAGGATACTATGTCACGACCTCAACATCTATGGTGTCTCGACCGCAACACTTATAGGATGACATATTGTTCTCAAAATAGAACCCAAAACTAAGGAGAAAATCAAGGTCACGACGAAGGAAGGACTCAAGCAAATGATCACTAAAACCCTAAGACGTGGGTCAAGAAACTATCAAGAAAGGACCTTGTCTAAGGAAGAGGAAACCATGATCAAGGTACCCGACACAGAATCTAACCTCCCTCCAACATCTAGGGATACAAATACCATGCATGAGGGAAAGATCAAGGCCAAAGGATAGGGAATAACCTCCATAACATATCAACCATAAAAAATAGGTGCAAGAAAATTAGGGTTTCAGATTTCCACCAAACTAAGTAAAGTTTCTCCACCAAACAAGTTCTAGAGGTTAGCATTATCTATTAGCATGATAAGGCAGAATTTTAAAGAGGGAGAACATTAGTAAATATTCATAAAAGAGTGCAATAATAGAGTAGCTTAAGTGTTATACAACCTGCCTTAAAAAGATCACCACTAAGGATTCCAAGCTCCAAGCACACGTTCCAAGGGTTGAAGAAGCTCCACCAAAAACTCCATTCTCGGCCACAAGAGCACCTAAAGAAGGACAAGGCACCAAGGTCAAAGATTGTCCAAGAAAAGAGAAATAAAAAGAGGTCGAGCCAAAATAAAGAAGGGGGGAAAGAGAGCAGAAACTCCCTCTCACTTGGGTGTCACCTTGTCAAAACATGGCCTATTACCCTTGTGATAAGGAGCTTACTATCAAGAACGACCACCATGTCAAAACATGGTCTATGGCCGAGAAAAAGGAAGAAGATGGAGGTAAGAGATCAAAAGGAACATCATCAAGGAAGATAAACACTTACCAAGGGTTGAGGATGGGCTATGGTCACCACAAGCACCACATGCAAGAAGAGTTTGGTCACCAAGCCCCAAGGACAAATCTCCTTGCTCCACCAAGATCCAAGGACAAGTAAAAGAGAAGGAAGAAGATGGAGGACCAAAAGGGATATAAGGATGGAGAAATAAAGGGTTATATAGTAAGGGAAATGAGAGAGAAGGTAAAAGATGAGGCGTTAACACTCCAAGGTACCAAAGGGACACTTGTCCTTAGAAAAGATCAACATGCACCCACATGCAACCACCTTAACCATGCATGCAAGACATGGTGATACACTCTAGGTTGGGTTTTGACCATCTTGGTCACCCACGTGGTCGTGGTCGCAACCCTCCATTGGCGTACAATCCGTGGTGGCGACACCACCAACCATCATCACCACATGGTTGAAACAAGGGTCCTCCACAAACCCTAGGCCGAGACAACCTATGTAAGGACCATCATCTCGAACTAAGACCACCCTAGACCTCCTTGGTCACGGCCCCGATATCTAGAGGGGGTGTCTCAACTACGACACCGACCAAAGCCAACCTAGGTCACGACCCTAGGTCGAGATAACACACCAAACACACACGGGTCTAGACACTCAACACCCATAGAAACCCTAATCACCACCTAGGGTGATACTCCTCATCCAAGGCTCAAACAAGGCTCTCACCTCTTTCTATATCCTCTAAATGATGTCAATAAAGAGAGGGAACACTCTAGAAATTGCCTTGCATTAAAACTAGCACATAAAGCACAAACATCATCCAATCAAGATAAAACTTGAAACTTAAGTGCTCCACAAGCCCTAATTACATATCAAATATTAGAGCAAGTATCCAAGCACATGATTAAGCTAAGGAAAATAGGGTTACCCTAAAACTCAGGTCAGGGGTCTTACATTACCCACCTCAACCATCGGTTGCACCACTTCTAGGGTGAACCTTAAGCCTCCCTACAACCAGAAGAACCATCAGTTGGCACTCACACCAGGAAAAACTGTCAGTCTCCTTGGTTGCACAGTTAGCAACTCCATCATCCATGAAGGGGTAAAACCCTATTTCACCATAGAAGTGAATCACCACCAAACCAAGGTTCAAGAAAGTGATCCATGGCTCGACAAGCTCATGAATGATAAGATAACATCTAAGGAACATAATACATGTGACAATTTGTAAGAAAAGCCTCAAATTTGGGTAAATTGTAGAAAAGTCCAACATGTACATAAAATCGCATAACTTGCTCAAACAGTGGCCAAATTGGACCAAATTTGAAACTTAAGCTCGTCACATGATACCAAACATATCATAAGGTTATATTAAAATTTTAAGCATTAAATTATGGTAATTAAGCTTGTTAAACCATTTAAGCAAGGTTAAGGGTCTCACAACCATAAACCCCTAATAGGGATTTTGCCTCCAAAATCCAAGGCAAGCAAAGATGAGTACTTATAAGGCACATCATCTTCTAACCTACACATGGTTACTTCCATCTCATGGTGATGTCACATTACTCTCATAAAGGCCATGTTCTTCTCTCTCAATTCCTGCATGTCTCATCTTGGGTTAGCACAGAAACCCTTTCATAAGAAAACATCCTCAATATCGAACATAGAAACTTGTTGTGCCACCTATACCACTCTGGTAGTAACTTTCAAATTGAAATTCTAGTCTTCAACCGGAACTGTTCTATCTGTTATATTAACACATCACTCAAAAAGTCATACTTGCTGCCTTTTTACCAATCATGGCATGTGTCCCATACTATTCCTTGAAGCATTATAAAAGGTGATGTATCCATCCCTTTATTATAGATACACTAACACTAGAACACTTGTCAACTTCTTCTTCATCATCTAGAGTGTTGATGCTGGAACTTACTATTCCATACAAGGAGAAACATCATTCCTAGTCAACCTTATTAGGGGTGAAACAACAACATTGTCTCCACCTTATTAGGATTTACACAACATACTTAGCAGACATATCATAATCCCAAAAAGACATTTTAGTCAACCCCAAACTCACTCTTGTTCAACTTATTACATAGCTGTTGTTGATTCAATACTCTTAAGGTTTTTGCAAAAATTTGGATCATACTATTGACCATCTTTAAACTACATGGAGATGTTACCATTCAAAACATGTCACATCTCATAAGGACACTACCAGAGCACTCTATTCCTCAAGTTCATAAACACTATTGATGCATTGGTTAGTCTAAACGACTAGCCCTAAACACACCATGACCATGTAACCTATATCATCCACTCTGAGTCTTATCCACTAGTATTCCAACCTCAAGCCTATCTAAGGAACATTGTAGCATGTGTCCACTGATCCACAACCATCTATCCTTAGCAATGGTCTTGCCCCATCATCAGTAGCCCATATACAACATCAAAGAATCACTCTCCTTATTTCCAACAACACTCAAAGGATCTCATCATCTCTCTCTCCAAGGGAGAGGAACACAAATAAGATCATCAGATACACACCTTTAAACTCAGGTACCACTGGTACACCCTGGATACTAGGATTGGTTACCTTGGTATCCACCACATGTGCTATAAGGAACTCACATTCTTGTCTCATCAATTTTTTTCCCATCATCATAACTAACTCAAAACATATAAGAGGAGTCTTTCCAACTCTTAAAAGACTCAAAAAGCATACTCATCGCAAACATTATGATTTTGGAATCATATTCCAAAGAATCCACGTTTATATCAAGATTCTACCTTTAGGATTACAATGAATCCACACATACCAAGTGGCATAAGATCCACTTGAAATATGCACCTCTTAAAGAAGGAATGCAAAGGAAAACACACTTCCCATAACCTAGCAACTCTATCCAGGGGTTACTAACAAGGGGTTACCGATTCTGTCTTCATCAAGAAATTACAAATTTTTATGTGTCATTGAACCTTTTTTTCAGCTTAGGTTCCTTGCCATCAACATAGGAATTATCAAGATTAATGTATCTCATTACTCTTTCCTCATTAATTTTTCATCATTCTTATGTATGTTATCTGGGGTTATCATGCTTTTAACCCCTTATCATGAGGTAGATCATCATATTTCACATCTTCTTCATTAATCAGGGATCATCTCCCTTAATTTCTTTCACATATCATGAAGATTTTACATTAACACTTTCTTACACACATAGGTTGTTCTGAGATTAACTCAGGTTCCACTTTATTCATCTTCTCATATTATAATTATCACATGAGTTCTCTCTATCTTATATGTATTTTATACCTTCAATCACTTCATTAGCACTAATTCATCTCTCTTTTAATAAATTATCTTCTTGAATTGCAACTTCAAGAACTCTTCTTTTACTTATTTGATTCAGGCTCAAGTTTCATGGCGTCTTATCTTTCTCTTATAGTTACCAAACATTCAAGTTTTGATAGGTTACGATGTAAATCTCATCTTCGTTAGGATAAGATTGAGGTTTCATCTCCATGATTTCTTATTCATTATGCTCTTCAGATTGTTTCAAAATGAGTACTTGATCAGAGTAATTAGAAAGATAACAATCTAAGAGTTCCACATTTACCTTTTCTTCAATACCTAAATACCTGGCCAAGGCACCTGAATACTGATATTAGGCAGTATGCACCACGTTTTATGTCATGTTCCTAACTTAGGCATCATCCTAGTCCTAAGTCCTAGTGTCCCTATAGACTCAATGAACCTAGAGCTCTGATACCAACTTATTAGAACCCGTTACACTAAATGAAATTACTCAAAACACAAAACACAATCGATCATTAATTAATCACAAACCCAAAAAAGAGGGTAAATTAAAACCAATTTTCAACATCACCACATGTTCTGAAACATTTTCATTGAAGCCCAACATCTTACTTGTATTCATCCTATGTCAAGAATCTGATACAATTAGTTCCATAGCCTTATCCACGGCATATATACATAGGAGGACATTATCCATATATGCCACATAAACAAACATCAACATGCTAACAAAAGCCCAATTCGATTTAAAAATTGTATACAAACTTTCACGCCCAGACCCGAGAGTGCATGGATGACTCTAGGACATACTAGAAAACTAAACAACTATCTCAAAGGTCCATCACCTCAGCTCCTCCTTGCTATCATGGGTCTTCTACCACTGTTTTTGATCACCAAAAAAGATGCGGTGACCCATGGGGTGAGACCCAGTCCCAACAAGAGATATAACTTTCAACACCGCTTATTGATTACAACAGGTTAAGTAATTAAATAGTTTAAGCAGATCAGGCAGATTAATTAGATAGAAATAACTACATGCATGTTGAACAAGATACATAAGGAACAAATAAAAACCATTATCATTAGCCCGATTATCATCAAATACCTTGCTAACAATATAAGCAGTCTAGAAGCATAAGCATCTATGGCATCATGAATAAGTCTAGAACATTAAGCATAGCTAACAACATTAGCTTGTTTAATATATTGAGTAGGTTTACGTCATAAGTAGAGTTAACAACATAAATACAACTATTTGCATAAATATGGCTATCATTATGAGCATCTCTAATATATAGGCATAGCTAGCAATATAAGCATAGACGATTGCATTTGATAACTATCATCATCATCATAATCAACAGTAGCAGTATATCTATCAACATAGAATGACTATTTTATGTACACATCTACATCATGAGTATTTCTACAGCATGAGCATATCTACTATCTCTTAATTCATTAAACATCATCTTTATGTAAAGAGAGCAAACAAGGGTTATCATCCAACGTGTAGCACTGTATATAACCCTAAACTGATATGTCACACGGCTATATTACATTTTTATTAAGCCCTAAGGAATTTGATGATACCACTCAAACTCAAACTGACCACTGCTAAGTCGAAACCAGTGCCATACATGATCTAGGAAGAGTCAGACTCCTAAGATCTTCTCTGCCTCCGGTCAGTACGGGTCTGCCACAATAACATTTAAGGTCAAACTGCTAACAACCTAGTCTATCCTTGGTATAGGTCATGACACTAGTGAAAGGAGGTGGGTACACAACCCTACCATCCGATGTACAACCGCAGTTGTCCTTAATTACATCATATACATATATTTGAGACATGATCGCAGCCGTTCCCATGTTGAGGTATGACCGCAGCCATCCTTAAAACCTTAAAGTCAAGATGACAAGGACACACAACCACTTGCACCTCACATACTCAACAATATGCACTCTGAGTTTCCCTTAGGAATACTCGTTTCACCATCCATCAAAATCTTACACTCAAATGGATCTATGGCATAGGGCACTACAGGATTAGTATTTCACTTTATTAGTTATTACCAATTGGGTGAATTAAGGTTGTATCAAACAAGTGGACATGCAAACCCTAATTCATTTCTAGCAAGCATATAAGTGTAACAACTTCAAAAGATATAAACGTATGAGACATATTGTTCCTCATCTCATCATCACATGGTAGTATTCACTTGCCATTCATGAGAACATACTTGACATAACATCATCACTACATAATATACATCCTTATCACATTATTCCGGGGTTCCAACCCTTGTCACATCATGAAGAGGATTATACCTCATTCAGGGCTCAACCATGCCCAAAGGTCATTAAAATCATCATAACATTCCATGCAAGATCATCATTATCTTTCCATGCCCTATAATAAGGTTCAACAAACATCACCATACATGTGATACACATGCTCATCACAATGTTGCATTAAAAAACTAAAAGATGATCCTGAAATAACATTGCAGGGTTATCTTAACATTTAAGAGCATTCCTTCATTATATAAACATATAAGGAAGCTAGGTATGATTGGATATATTTACACCTATAGTGTATAAATTTAGCATAAGAAAACTTCAATCATAAGGTTATGATAACCATCAGTTAACACAATAGAGTTATAACAACATTAGGAAGGATATTCCATCATTATATTAATCACTCCAGGAAGGTTAGCATGACTGACCACCACCATATATTATCATTAGGGTTGGGTTCAACAATATAAGTTACTTTGATGTTACAAATCAACACTCATACCTATACCCTAACTCATGGTATCCCTATTGGATCATGTATGCATAAGGTGAAGCATCACCATCACATTCCATACTACCCTCAAGTGTGAATCCACACATAACTCAAGGTGTAACCATCATGTTATAGAATACTAGGGTTTCAACCACAAAAGAGAGTACTCCATTATTCTATTATTTATTCAAGGGAGAAGATCAAGATTAATCACATCACCTAATTACATTGGGGTTAAGTATAACAAACTATACTTTCGTAGGGTTACCCATTAACTCATTATGGTAATTGACAATTATTCATATGAGGGCAAAGGTAAGAATATATAAATAAGGGCAAACCTCCATTGGTTTCAACATCATTCAAACCATACCATCATATCACAAGCATCAACCCAGAACCATTGGATTGTTGAGAAGGTAAAACCATTGGTTTTTTACATAAGTAAGCACCTAGAACAACCCACCTATGGATCCCTTGAATTGTGTCCTAGAAAGAGTCACCATCTATCCCTAAACATCCCTTGTTTGATAAAAAAAGGATACCATCGGTTGTAGGGATAAAACCCATCATAAGTTGTACATTCAAAGCAAACCACCCATTTGTCAACAAACAAAGTCCTTAAGTTGATCTATAACGTCCCATGATTTCAGGCCTCAGATAACATGATCTTAAAAGGAATGATTGGACTACCCATATCACCAAGGTGCACCTCCGTTTTTGAGATCCCATCACTAAAGAACTCCATCGTTAAGCATGCTCAGCTTGGAGTAGTACTAGGATGGGTGACCAGTCAGGAAGTTGACCCCGGATTGCAGGTGAGTGAGGATAAAGCGCACAGTTAAGGCTAGTGGTGTTCTGTGGGGCCAGTCGTCATTCTTGAAACTCTACTAGAGCCTTGGGCAGTAGGCTCGAGTGTTACAAATGGTATCCGAGCCAATTCCCCTCCAGTAGGTGGGGCCCACATGGGCATGTGGCATGCCAATCTTGAGTTGTACAGTCCAGGCATGTAGGAAAGGACTATCCATGGTGATGTAGCCACCCTTGCACTGGTATTTTGTGATCGGGAGCTGTGTGTCCATGGGGCATGTTGGGTCTGCACTGAAATGGGGAAATCTTATGAGGCCATATAGTTGAGTCTTGACGAGGACGTCAAGAGTCTAAGTGGGGGAGATTGTAACGTCCCAGGATTTCAGGCCTCGGATAACACGATCTTAAAAGGAATGATTGGACTACCCATATCACCAAGGTTCACCTCCTTTTTCGGGATCCCATCACTAAAGAACTCCATAGTTAAGTGTGCTCAGCTTAGAGTAGTACTAGGATGGGTGACCAGTCGGGAAGTTGACCCCGACTTGCATGTGAGTGAGAATAAAGCATGCAATTAAGGCTAGTGGTGGTCTGTGGGACCAGTCGTCATTCCTGAAACTCTACTAGAGCCTTGGGCAGTGGGCCTAGGTGTTACATGATCACATAGGGGAAACCATTGGATTCACATCATTAGAACTCACATATTATACTATAGGCTTCAATTCAAACCATTGGATATTGAAGCATACAATGTCAACTATTGGATCAAGTTCACCATCCAAAACTATTGATTAGAGTGTAAGTCTTACCTTTAAATCATTTGACCCAAGAAACCATCGGTTAGGGCTTAAAATAAGAAACATAGGAAACCTAGATTCACCATAGGTTGTGGTCTATTTGATCACCATCGGTTGATGGGGTCAAAACCACCATCATCTATATCCATTGGATGTTGAGGTAACGTCACCATTGGTTATGCCCACTTTTAGGATACTTAAACCTTTGATCATTAATCTTCCAAAAGATCCTAACACTGACCTGAGACATGACCATTGGTTGACACCATCGGTAGTCACCATTGTTCATCACCATCGGTTGTCATAAAGATAACACCATTGGTTATCACAAAAGTATGACCATCAGTTCATGTATAAAGAAAAGAACAGCTTAAAACCTAAGTATAAGCCATTGTTTGCTAGGTTCTAAGCACCATCGATTACCATGCCATCCTGATCTAAGTCTTCCTCTACCTTAGGAAGAACGTGCACATAGTTTTAGGTTCATCTAGAGCTGAATACTAAGCAAGAAACAACATTAAAATGGAAACCCTAGGCAAGAATAGCTTCTCTAATCATAGATCATCATTTTAGAGCAAGAACTTGAGTAAGAAAGCTATTAGTAAGAAATAAACGTAAAGAGGGTTATGCCCACTTTTAGGATACTTAAACCTATGATCATTAAGCTTCCAAAAGAGCCTAACACTGACCTGAGACATGACCATTGGTTGACACCATTGGTTGTCACCATTGTTCATCACCATCGGTTGTCATGAAGACAACACCGTCAGTTATCACAAAAGTATGACCATCAATTCATGTATAAAGAAGAGAACAACTTAAAACCTAAGTATAAGCCATTGTTTACTAGGTTCTAAGTACCATCGATTACCATACCAGCCTGATCTAAGTCTTCCTCTACCTTAGTAAGAACGTGCACATAGTTTCAGGTTCATCTAGAGCTGAAAACTAAGCAAGAAACAACATTAAAATCAAAACCCTAGGCAAGAATTGCTTCTCTAATCATAGATCATCATTTTAGAGCAAGAACTTGAGTAAGTAAGCTATTAGTAAGCAATAAACATAACGATGGTTATAAAACTCAACTCTAGGAAGAAGATCATATTTGAAACAATAGAAAAACTCAAGAAAGGATGGTATAAAACCCTAGCATAAGCTATAAACTCGGCCATCTAGCACCTTTCTCCACAATAGAAGCAAACCCTAAATAGAGGGAGCAAGAAAGGTAGTTTTTTTAAGCTTTAAAGCAACTTTTACCATGGAACAACAGAGCACCGTCCGGGAAGAAGGTAGGAAGAAGAAGAACATAAGAAGAAATGAAGTAGAGAAGGAGATACTTACTCTTTTTGGTCAAGATCACCAAAAGGAAGCTTTATAAACCCTAAAAGAGAGCAAAGCAAAACCCTAGTTGCTTAACCAAGAAGGCCAGCCACCTTCTTCTTCCTTGAGAAGATCCTCCACTAAACAGTAGGGGAAAGAAGAGATATGGAGAGAGAAGAAGTGATAGGGCACCAAAGGTGTCATTTGGGTGCTTAAGGATAGGTATATAAAGCTTATGGATAAGGGAGAGAAGAAGCTTGAGGTGTCCAAGTAGCTCTCCATGTGTCCATGGCTTAAAGCTTCCACGGCCAAGCAGAAGTAGGTCCATCGGTTGTACTACTACCTAACCATAGATAATTGATGTCTAGAAGGGCCATCGGTCATCCAATATAGGGTAGCCATCAGTGTCCACCCCTAAAAGGACCATCAGCCATCACATACCACCACAAAAGGGAAAAAGGTACATTCTGCCCCACCATCGGTTGAGAGCCTTTACCCACATCAAAAATTAGTTGCACCACTTCCAGGGTGAACCTTCAGCCTCCCTACATCTAGGGAACCATCAGTTGGCACCCCTACCAGGAAAAACCTTTGGTCTTCTTGGTTGTACACTTAGGAACTCCATCATCCATGAAGGGGTAAAACCCACCATAGAAGTGAATCACCACAAAACCAAGGTTCAAGCAAGTTCCCCATGGCTAAAAAATATCAATAATGATAAGATAACATCTAAGGAACATAATGTGTGTGACAATTTTCAAGAAAAACCTCAGATTTAGCTAAATTGCATAAAAGTCCAAACTGTACATAAAATCACATAACTTGCTCAAACAATGTCCAAATTGGACCAAGTTTTAAACTTAAGCTTGTCACATGATACCAAAACATATCACAAGGTTATATTAAGTTTTTAAGCATTAAATTATGATAATAATCTTGTTCAACCATTTAAGCAAGGTTAAGGGTCTCACAAGGCATGCTAAGATGTTTCACCAGATTTGTGCTTATTGAATTCTTGTGGTTAGACAAATCATCTTATAACAGAATTAGATGTTCCTTTTAAGAAGAACACATTTGAATTTTCTATTAAAAGGTGTTGTCCATAGGCTACATCAAACTTTCTCATGCACTCCATTGTTACACGTCCTTGTGTCATAGTAGCTTCTCCAAAAGGAAGGACATCATCTGCAAAAGAAATATGAGTAAATGCAACTTTCTATCTAGTAAAGGTTGTAGGTTTCCACATACCCACTCCCACCTCCTTTGTAATCTTATAACTAAGTCTATCAAGACATAAGACAAAAATATAAGGCGATAGAGGGTCTCCTTGCTTGACACCTCTAGATGGTTTAAATTCGTCTAAGGGATCACCTTTCTAAAGGATGTTGGACTTCCATGTGGTTATAACCTGCATTATAATGGAAACAAGGTTAACAAGCATCAACATATGTGAAGAGTATATTCAATGAACTCCCAAGTCATGCAATCATATGCTTTCACCAAATCAAGTTTGATAGGTACATAATATTTCTTTGTCATGTTCGTCTACATGGAATGAATTATATCTTGCATAAGAATGACATTATCTAAACAATTTCTGCCTGGTATGAAATTCATTTGCATCGGAGGAATCCAATCAGTCATGTATGATTTTAGTCTCTAAACTATTATTTTAGGAAGATGTTTGGCACACACATTGTTCAATGATATAGGTCTTAACTGGCCATAGGTTTCAGGTTGACTTACCTTAGGTATTATCGCTAATACATAAACTGTTTTTACAATAGGAGAAACATAGAAATTCTACTAGTTGTGTTGTAGTTAGAATACTTATCACAACAAGCCTATTTGTGTATTGTAAATTGTATATTTTATACAACACAAGTTATTTACAACAGGCCAAATCCACTGTAGTATACATGATACAACATGTGCTAAAATGTTTTAATAGACTATAGTATCATAACATACTTAAGCATGTTGTAAAAGACCTTAATTACTTAACATATAGTGACATGTTGTATTAGTCAATAATGATAACATGTTGTAATAGATAATCATTACACAACATAGACTAACCAGTTGTAATATAGCATAATCATACATCAGACGTTCACCTGTTGTAATAGGTACATGTTGTAATAAACCATTATCACACAACATGTCGTAACTCACTGTTATATATGAAGATGAAATAACAAACTCTAACTTGTTGTTATATACCATAATTACACAACAAACTCCAACATGTTGTGGTCTGTTGTAATAACCACACATGATAAATCATTGTAATATACCACCATTACACAACATGGACTAACCCGTTGTAATATACCATAATCATACAACATGACTTCACCTGTTATAATAGCTACATGTTATAATACACCATATTCACACAAAATGTCATAACTCATCGTTATATACGAAGATGATACAACAGACCCTGACTTGTTGTTATATACCATAATTACACAACAAACTCCAACATGTTATATAATTTTTTTTTGGGGGGGTGAGCTAGGAGGCTATTTATTCATCTCACCCTCCTCTTGCAAGCCATTACAGAAATAAATTACACGGCTCTAAGTTTGCATGCTTCATAAATGTGGTAGTACTACTACCATTACAGTGTTCATAATCTAGAATTGACTTAATACATTCAGGGGGTCGGGTATAATCAAAATAGCTAGTAGTATTCTTTTGGTGATGTTTTGCAAGCTCATCAGCTGCTTTGTTGCACTCCCTTCTTCCAAATTTTATCTCTCAGTTGGGGTGTTCATCTATGCTCCTTTGTATACTCTCGATATAGTTTGAGTACTTGGGGTCTTTCCCTAGTTGTCTTTGGAGCATATCCACGAGTACTTTACAGTCAGTTTCGACAATTAAGTCAGATAGACCCTCTCTTCTCGCAACCTCAAAGGCCATATCTACAACTACAACTTCAGCATGAAGGGGAAATCTAACAACTATCTATCTCGCATGGCCGTGGATCCACTTTCCTACACAATCTCTGACAATCATGGCGATAGTGGCTTTGTTCTTTTTACAAGAAGCATATGTATTGATTTTGATGTGTCCCTCAGCTGGGCATGACCAACAGTGTACCTGAGGATATGTAGGGGATGATTTGATACTCTCCCTTCTCCAAGTAGCGTTGTTTAGATATACCTCCCTATGTATTCCTTGTGCCAAGAAGACAGAAGGTACGATTTTGCTCTCAAATATTTGCTCGTTTCTAGCGGTCCATATAATCTAACATGCTATAAGGAATTCATGTAGCCGAGGTTCACTATACTCCACCATGTTCTTGAACCAACCTTCTTCATTAACTTGGAAGACAACGTTTTCCAGTCAACATTCTATATGGACTTCCACACGTTTTTGGAGTATGGGCAGTCCCTCGAAGCATGAATACTAGATTCATCATCCACTTTGCATCTCTCACATAGGCTGTTGTTGGCTATATGTCTTTGTTCTCTATGTTTGTTCATGAGCAGCGCCCCATGCATGCTGATCCATGCAAAGAATTTCACTCTGGCAGGAACCTTTGCCCCCCATAGAATGCTCCACTTTCCTTCTACGACAATATCTCGTCCTCTTCTCATATATGTATAAGCCGATCTCGTAGAGAAGCCAACATTCTCCGTACCTGCCCAAATCCTCACGTTTTCTGAGGTCGTGCTGATAGGGGGTTCTAGCAGCAAGATCTTATGTACCAGGTTTGTAGGGATCCAGTGACGTAGGAAGTCCTCGTCCCATCTTCTATCTTCTAGTACTAGGATAGAGACAGTTAAATCTTGTAGTGAGTCAGGAATGATGCGTGTTGCCTTAGAAGCAGGTTTTATTCCTGGTTCTACCCAGATATCATACCAAAAGTTGATTTGGCTGCCATTGTGAATAAGAAGGTGAGAATGCTCAGAGATAAATTGTTTGCATTTGATAGTAGCATGCGCCAGTCTAGAAATGTTCACTCCTTTCCCTACCTCCTCTCTTTCATATTGCTTCTTCATGAATCTTCCCCACGTGGTAGTTCTATTGCTTGCTATGTCCCAAGCATTCTTGGCAAGAAGTTCCATGTTCCATTCCCTCATAGATTTGAGTCCGAAGCCTCCATTTTCCTTCCTGCTTGTTACTTTGTTCCAGGCTACAAGGGACACTGGGTTTGCTTTATGGCAATGTCCCCAAAGGAACCTTCTTATGCTTCCATCAATCCTATCACAGAGATGCAATGGAAGAACTACAGTTTGAATAATATAAGTAGGTATAGCTTCCAAAGTCGATTGTACCAGGCAGCAACGACCTGCTAAGGAGAGGGTTCTCGCAACCTATCTGTTAGTTCTGGATTCGACTTTGTCCATAATGCTTGCATAGGTCCTATTTGTCACCCTGTTGTGGATAATAGGTATGCTTAAGTAGCGTCCTAGATCTTCAGTTTCCTAGAAATTGCAAATTCTGGTGATCGTGGATCTCGTGGCTCGTGGGACGCTGGCTGCATAATGTATTTGGGTCTTGGCAATAGAGATAGCTTGTCCAGATGCCTCTTCAAATTTATCAAAACACCTCTTAATCGTGTGCATCTTTCTGTGGGTAACTTCCCCAAACAGAATAAGGTCGTCTGCAAAACACAAATGAGATAATTCAATACCACTATGTCCCATTTTAATAGGCTTCCATTGAGCATCATGTACTAGCTGGTTAATCATCTGGCTTAAGCATTCAATGCACAATACAAAGATATAAGGAGATAGCTGGTCTCCTTGTATGAGTCCCCGACTAGGTTTAAAGGGTTGGGTGCTAGTTCCATTCCATAACACCAAGCATTCTCCAGTTGTGATCGAATTCAAGATGTACGTGCTGATGTTGTTAGGCAGCTCAAGCTTTTGTAGAGTGTTCTTAATGAAATCCCATGATAGCTTGTCGTACGCCTTCGATAGGTCAAACTTAATGGCCATATATTGTGGTCCTTTTTTCCTCTTCATTAAATGGATTACTTCTTGGGCAATAGCTAGTTGTTTGTGATGCGTTTGCTTGACATAAACACGCTTTGTGCTTCGGATATCCATGCTGGTAGGTGACCCTTCAATCGTTCCACCACTATCTTTGAAGTTAAGCATCAGACAAATTTTTTTCAGTGAAATGGGTCGAAGTTAGTTGCAAGATGATGGCTGATTGGACTTTAGAATGAGCACTATGGTGGAATTGCACAATTCATTGGGCAACATTTTGCCTCAGATGGCTTTCCTTGTCTACTAATAGTGTCCCAATTTTTGGAGATGAAAAGGCCATTAATGTCGTCCGGTCCCGCGGCCTTGTACAGGTTCAGGTTCTTTAGGATAGATAGACATTCTGCCTCTATTGGATCTATCCCAACATGTTGTATAATCACATGATATCCTTATTATTCAGCAAATCTCCTTAGTACAAATATACAAAACCTTCCAGCCACCTTTACTTCCACTCTTTTTTAATTTATGCGATGAATACATCCTCTCTTCCCCTCTCATTCATCTTTCATTTGCCTCACTATAACACCCAATTGGTCCCATTATTAGGCTCGTACCTCACACCATTATGAATTTCAACATATGTCATGTGAACCTAACACTGAGTAATTATGTAATTAAGTCCTTGAAATTCTCAACTCTTATAAGACGAACCTTAACCTCATAATTGATTTTTCTTAAAAAATAATTATTAAAGATGACTTTGAGTTTATTCCGAATCTAATTTTCTCAATCTGGGTCAATTCTTAAGAAGCCATATGAACAACCATGGTTAGATGTTTTGACCAAAAACTGACACGAACCCAAATTCTTAACAGAGAATTTAATCATGAGCAAGTAATCAGAGAATTGTTTTTTCTTATGAAAAAGGTCCCATGAAGGAGATGATGATGAAGATGACATCATATTGGTGTATCCCAATGACCTAAATTTTTTTTGATGCAGATTATAGTCATTTATTAGATCTATGGTTAAGATTTTAGAATTTGTGAAGATCGTTTGAATAATTATAAATTTCATATGGAAAAAATGATATTTTAGAGATATTTTAGTTAGATGGTTAAATGAATTTCTTTTTTGATGAAACTTGTAGAAACAGCTGTTACAATAGTATTAAAGTGTGATATAAAATTTTAGACTAATCAGAGCTTGTTTGATGGCTCAAAAAATTATACATGAACTATGTTTGAACGACATTTAATGGTTTAAGTCATTTACATTATTTCAATGAAACAATAAAATTTTAATATCTCAGGTTTTATTAATCCAAACAAGGTGAATTTTTTTATTGGAGACTTTTGAGTATAGATTGAAATTTATAAGTCTTGGAGGATTAACAAATAATGGTAAATTATTTTATGTCCTTCAAGGAAAGATATGATAAATAATTTATTTGAGGCATCAAATGATTCTAATTTAATTTAGTTTTGGATAAGGATGTAGATTACTTGAATATGAAGCAATGTCCAAAATTTTAATGCATTTGAGGTTACAGTTTAAAAGATATTAATTTTTGAAATTCAGAATATAATTGCCTAAGTAAGAATTGATTCATTTAATACATGACATTTATTTGTGCGAGCCCCTAATTTCTATCTTGGGTTCCCCTTTCATTTAAGGTGTGTACATCAAACGTTGGATCATGATCTAATGACAATAATATTGCCTTTAACCTTGCACTAAAGATGGGAACAAACTTTGTAGTCTGTTTCTTCCTCTCTTTTTCCACCACTACAACAAACATGGCAATATAATCATGGTATTTTTTCTACACTTCAAAAATGTAATTCCAGTAAACCCCACTTAAACATAAAAGTCTGCACTGGTGCATGAAGAACTTCCTCTCTCTGTCTCCATGCCTCACCCCCAATTTTAAAATATTGTAATTAGTTATAGTTAATTAATTCCCAATTGTCTTTCTCCTTTTCTTGTTCCTCCTTTCCAAAATGTCAATCATTTTGTGTCTTCTCTTTTTGTTTAAATCATGTCTCATCTTTCAACCATTCTTCTTTCCCATCCACTAATATACATATATTATAGCAACAACTATTCAAATAAATGTACTTTTGATAGAAAATTTTAATTTTAAGTAAACACGTGCCAATAAATCAAAACTGAATTGTAGTATTACTAGTCTTAGTTAATCAAGAAAACCAATCAGAAGCTTTTTATTGATGGTATTGTTTATTTTTTTGAGAACACTCCTCCTATATTTTAACATCCTTAATATATAAAATATAAATAAATCTATTAATGAAAACTTTTTCAGGATCCAAGACTGACATTTTGTGTGGAAGTTAAAATATATTTATATGGAACAAACAAATATTTTTTTGAGTTATTAAGACAATTTATACAAACTTTTACTCATACGTAAAAAATTTAGAAGTCAAAGGGTCTTAGTTGTACTACACGGTCCGGAAAAAACTTATTATAGGACCAGTCCTATAATAACATGGTAGGATCTAATAGGAATTTGTTATACAGTAAAGAATGTGATTCTCTCTCCTTATTTTTTTAGGGGGTGGGGTTTTGAAGAGGAGAGAGGAGAGATGATGCAATGTGATTTGTGGTCCTATAAAAAGTTGTAGGACTAGTCCTATAATAAGTTTTTTGATCCACGGGGAGTCATCGCCTTAATTATTCCATACACACAGATGGTATATACAAACCTTTACTTAAAAAAAAGTCTCTCCCTTACATTCTACTTTCCTAATATCTTTTTAATCTGTATAAAAACTGACCTTGACTTTGAAAGAATGGTATAAAAGCTACCACTAGTCCAAGATTGCATTCCACAAGATCTAAAATGAATAGAAAATAGAGAGATAGAGCTCGTTATATGCCATTGTTGTCTGGTTCTGAAAGAGTATTGTTCATTGGCAAAGATAAAATAGGAGCATCCACATATATATTTTCGTCTGGAGGAGTTGTAACATATATATTGACAAAAAATTGCTTGAGTTTTCTAAATGGTGAACAAGGTACAATCTATCTTCATATATTTTGCATATTACTTTTTTTAAATTGCTACATCTCATTAGGACACATAATGTTGTTGATATATTATTTATGTATTAACTCACGCTTATGATGTATCCTTTAGAACAACTAGTCAGATAATAATATTATTACAACTTTTATTCTACAAAGAATTAAAAAGCAGAATTCAAACAATTAGTTTAAGAATGTTGTCAGAATAATAGTTCTTATGCATTTTTTTCCTTTCAAGTTTAATTACTTGACCATGCCCCCCCTAACTTCATGTTTCTGGCTCCTTCCCTGAAGGTAGGTGTATGTGCCAATATCTCACGTGAAAGAAATTATAGTTCACTGCATGCATTAATGAGAAGAACGGAAAAATTATATATTTGTATATCTACAAGGCAGGATTCATAGGTATTATAAGTCATGTTGCCTTGAACTAGTGTAATGTTATCTACTCGTATAAAATATTCCTAAATGTGGGAGATACTTATCATTATATTCTTTTAGTTTACTCAAATTTCTAAGTACATTGAATAAATGACAACATGTTGATATATTTGACATATGATTGTAGTATTATTCAAAGTATATTGGTCATTGCTATAACTAAGAATAGACCGACGAGGTTTGAAATGAGTGGATGACATATGTTCTTGAGCACACATCAGAGTATGTGACATGAGGGGGAGACATCTGTTCTTTAGCATAGACCAATGTGTGAATCCTTTGTAGTTAATTTTCAGTTCAACTCTAGAGTTCGTACTCAGTAATTTGTATTATTGAATATTTGTATGGATGATTGATTATTTATTAAATTCATTGCAAGTTTTTTTCAAGGTTTGATGGGAACTTTTTTCAATTATGTGCTTATTTGCAAAATAAAAAAATAATAAATTCATATTTATTATAATATTTTTTAAAATATAGTTAATTTTATCAATAAAATAGGTTCGATATGACATGTCAAACTCTAATCATATACAACCATTAATTATATATTGTAAAATGCGTGATACTACAACAAACAACACATGTTGTGTTATTCACACCTATTACAACGGGTGTGTTTGGAAAATGGACCCCTATTACAAAAGGTGTATCTAGTGAACTACAACACTCACCACATGTTGTATAAAATGTGTATATTATAACATGCATCACATGTTGTATGAATACCCCTATTACAATGGGTGTATTTATCAAAAGACGACATGCTTCAACTATTGTATAAACATAAATATTACAACAGGCGCATTGCATGTTGTAAAAATACCCCTATTGTAATAGGTGTGTTTAGTGAAAGACAACATGCTTCAACTGTTGTATAATATATATTACAATAGGTGCACTACATGTTGTAAAAACAAACCTATTAAAATGGGTGTGTTTAGTGAAAAACAATATGGTTCAACTGTTGGATAATATATATTACAATGGGTGTACCACATGTTGTATAAAACACCCATATTATAACAGGCCATTCATTAAAAGACAACATGTTTCAACTATTGTATAAAAGTATGTATTACAATATGCACATCACATGTTGTATAAAGCACCCCCATTAGACCATGTGATCTAATACAACGGTTAACACCTGTTGTAAAATGGAAAAATGAAAAGTTGTAAAAAATTATTTTCTGTAATAGTGTATCACAATAATAGAACATGTAACTCTCTCCTCTAGAGGTTCACTATAACATATTAGATTTTGGTGTGAAATTTAACTTTGACCTATTATACATAATCTTCTCAAATTGAAAATCTTTTTTTTCTTAATTTCCATTCACATTTACACCTCTTTGAATTATATTGAATTTAAAGCACCAAAATGCAAATCTACTTCAACTTGATCAAATCATCGCATTTGGGACCCATAATAGAAGAGTTAAACTCAGTTACAAACTATTGGCATTGGAATCACACCAAGATACAATTTTAGCTATTTTTATTAATATTTTTCACACACAGAGAGAGAGAGAGATAGAATGTGGGGGATTGGATTGATAAAAATTGAAGTATTGTTAGGATACAATGATATAAATCATTTTTTGAAGTATTAAAGCATTTGTTAGTGTCATATACAAGTAAGTAACTAAGGGGGTTATTGTTATGTATTAGTTATAACATTTATGATAGTAAGTTTTCCCCTCCTCCCTCATTAGGTAGTGCAGACCTAGCTCTCCCCCAGGTACATAGAGAATCAACAAAGCTATCCTCTGTGACTTGGCTCTCTCAAGCTACAAAGACCAAGCAGTTCCCTCTACTACTAATTAAGTTGGCAATTACATCTCTACCTCGCTCCCCCTTCTTCAAGAAAGCCTCCCCAGAACCCTACATCCACTCATCATACCTTATATATCTAGATCTATGGACGAAATAGTACGATATGTCTGCAAGTCATCAACTTGAACACTACATCTTCTACCAGGCACCATGGATGATCAGACATCACACCTACAAACTTGCCTCCCATCCGACACCATGGTTCTACAACAACTACATCCTCAAGTGATCCGATGCTTGTCTAGTGTCATTGCCCCATAGGATGAATTGGTGCATCTTCCTCTTATATCTTGGATAAGACATGACACCATCCTACATCCCTTCCTTACATGATGTTGTTACTTGCCACATGACACATATACATGCTTCATATTCCACAAACATATCCTTCTTCAACGATAAGGAGTTTGGAGATCCAAAAACTCCTTGCATTTGCCATCATCTTCACCACTTCACTACTGTCTGACTCCTCCAATCTCAAGCATGTTGTCGGTCCAGATTGCAAGAAGCCTACATTGCCACTAGATGGCTTTGATCCTCTACCACCCTTTCACATCCTTGGAAGGGTTTTATTTGATAGGTGTAATGGAGGCATCACGACCTCCTCAAACTCAACATCGATGGAATTATCTCTATAAGGCCCCTTAACCTAGCTTTATTTGTAAACATAATTGTTTAGCTTAATTGGATGATTAGTTTCAAAATCAAATCAGATCCTGATTGTTCTGGATATACAATCTTTGCAATTTTGGACCTTTATGCAAATTTCTCTTTTATGGGGGTGTAAGAATAATTTTAACACTTTCCTGAATTGCTTCATGATGTTCTTAAGAACACAATTTTGTTCTCCTTTGGAAGCTTTTGAACTTTCCATGAGATTTATACTTGCATAGTTTGTTTAATAGTAATAATATGGTGTTTTCATTGGTCCATAGCAACTAGCCTGATCATCGGGCCAACGGATCCTCGGTGCCCGATGAGTCATGTTGTTAAGAAAGAGCCTTCTAGCTCATCAGTCAACGAGTCTTGAGTTCCCGAAGAGGTCGATGGCTAGCCAACCAAACGATTCTGTCAGTAGCTTTGAGTTATGTATCTTTGGTCGATGAGTTTTCCTTGCTCGACGACTGGCCTGAACCACATCCACTTCCACCCATCTATAAATATCCTCTTCTCTTTCCCTTCTCTCATCTTTTACGATCTTGGTGCTACTATCTATAGGTTGATGAGAACCCATCGAGGTCGACAGTCGTGGGATTTTGTGGATGCATTCTTGAGTTCGAGTTCTCTTGAACTGAAGTAAGGCCATCGATCTTGTTTCTTGCTCCATTCATGTAACATCCTTATCTCTTAACCATTTTCTTTATTGTTCCTCACCCTCATTTCTCCTACAGCTGAGTTTCATGGTGTTTATTGCTAGAAACTTGCGCATAGGGATCAATAACTCTCCTTTCTTCATTCCTTTCTCGATAATCACCCTGTTCATGGAGTTAGGAGGCATTCTTAGAACTTTATTGGACAAAGCTCGGATCCTTGTAGCTAATTTTAGAGTTTTCTTTTTTACCAAGGTGAGTGATATAACCTTTAAACACATTTCTTTCTAACTTTCTACATGCATGATGTTAATCTTGCTCTAAAACTCTTAGAATGCTAAAAGATGGTCTTTTTAAGTGTTGTTTTACATAATAATATGATGACACAAACTATTAAGCTTTAATTTAGACTTTATAACCAATTCTTGCTGCATTTTAAACTTTTATTTCAATATTAAAGGTTTGAAATTTGGAATATAAGTTCTTTTAGCCTTAAAATATCATGTGAATTTTTGGTATCCAAAGAACAAGGAAATTCGACTCATGTACTACATATTATAGTTTGTTGAGAATCTCATGTAATTTTAGGACATGTAAACACTATCATGGTGTTGTAATGATGGCTGAACAGAACCCTAGTATTGAATAGCTCATTTATAATAAGTTTTGAGTGTATGACTGCCTAGTTTTTTAGAATATCATGAATTTACACCCCGTGGACATTTATGATGAAATTTATGTATGGTCTTACTTATGACTCATTAATCTCTTTACAAAGTTCTAAATGTTGGTGATATTCTTATGAAAAATTATGACATATCTGGATCTATATGCCGTAGAAGGCTTTTATATGTCCAAAATTGTGGCCTGACCCTCTTAAAGAACAAGGATGGATACCTATGCCTGGATAGGGTGATATGAAATTGTTTTGTATGTTTTATACGTTCTGAGGTTACAAACCCTAATTAATTTGTACAAACCATTAGGGAGCATGTATGTAACTTGATTGATGTAGTCAAATTGCTTAATTGACTTAAGTAATCAAGTATAACCTTAATCATGTAATTCCCTGTGACTATAGAACTATCCTCATGTCAGAACTTATTGGATAGTGAAACGAGTAATCTGAAATAAGCTCAGATTTGTATATTGTTGAGTATATGTGGGTGCAGGGAGGTATATTCATGTCATCCTAATTCCAAGGTTTTGGAGAGCAGTTGAGGTTGTGTCTTGGATGTTGATATGATTGAGAGAAACTGTGTTCGTAACTCAGATTTGAGGGTTTATACCACAATTTCTAGTGTCGTGGTCTGTGTACCCAAGATGAACTAGGTTGTTTTTGTAGTTGGTTCGATGTGCCACTATAGTTGTTATTCAAACTAACTAAGGCAAAGAGATCTTTAGGATTCTGGTCATCCTAGGTCTTATACGAGGCTGATTTTGACTTTATAGTGATCACCTAGTAGTTTGAGTGGTACGCCTGAAACTATCTAGGGCTTGTAGCTCAGACGTGTAGTTTAACTGTTACAGCTATTTGGAAAATCACATTAAATGATGATCCTTTCTATGTTTTTTTTATATATATGTCATTTATAATGTGGTAAGAGAAATCAACTGTATTTGTGACTCTAACTATGTCTGATCTTTTGTATAAGTTGCATAGTCTTTTAACTCAGTAATACTATTTGCCCTAACTGCTTAATGTACATAGTCTACTTATAAGCAACAAATGTTGTTAACAACAATATCATATCGCTGGAGCATGGAGATCACCTTGTGGGTTTCCACACCCTTTTTAGGTGATCAGCAACATGGTCAAACATTGGATGACAAGGAGGTGCATTTTGAAGATTTGTAGAAACAAAGAGGTTGATTGGGTTGTATATAGTCCTAGAGTCATACTTGTACTCTCAGGTCTAGGTTGGAGAGTTTTGTTTATCGTGTATAGGAGGGAGAGTTTTGTATATCGTGTATATCAACTCAAGTTTTTGGTTGTATATTTTGAACAATGCAAGTGTTGTAATCATGTAGACAACATCCCTTTTGTATATAGGATGTGGTTGAGGCAACTAAACTCTTGTAAAGTTACCTAGTATATATATGTGTGTGTTTGTGAAGTTGGAACTTTATGTAAATGTTCCTTGGGAATGTTTAGCATTTTTAATCTATTTTAGTATTGTATCTTTTTTGTGACATGGAAAATTTGTGTTGAATCATTTTTTTTGTTTGAGTAATCTCTTTTAGCGTGGCTCATTGCCACACTTGGTGGTATTAGAGCCTTAGGTCTGCTGAGTCTACAAGGACATAGGATCTAAGTTGTTTTATCTATTCTTACTGTCCAACATATCTAACCATCATATGGGGTTGTACATATATGTCAGGAGAGCGGGAACAACATGTTGAAAGTAGCTTCGTGGGGCCTAAAGGTGGAAATGGGAGATAGGTACTTGATGGAAGAGTACCCTAGATGGGTCCAGAACATTGCATCATGCCTCCATTCGACTCTTTGAGCATAATTGATCTAGCTTTTCAACCTATTTTTGGACAATAAATGGTGACGATCATGCCTCTATAGATAGGGCGCATGCACCTCAACCAAGGGCACCTACAACAAATGTTGAATCTTAGGATCCAGGGAAGACATTTGAGAGGTTGAAACGTGCAGGAACCATGGATCATACAAACACTACGAACCCAATATGATAATATGTGGTTGATGGAGTTGGAAAAGGTGTTCAAGATTATAAATATCTCTAAGGAGTATAAGGTGAAACATGCAATCTACCTTGAAGGATAGTACTTGCTAATGGTTGGCCATTGAGGAGGAAAAGAGACCAAGTGAGGTGATTGGTTGGGAGGAGTTTTGGTAGGAGTTTGTGATCCGTTACTTCCTAGAGACATATCTGGAGGAGAAGATGGCTTGATTAGAGAGGTTGCATCAAGGATCGTGGTATGTGAATGACTATGAGGTGAAGTTCATGGAGTTGTTGAGGTTTTTACCTCACATGGTAGCCATGGAGAAAGAGAGGATTAGAAGGTTCACGAAGGGCTTGAATGCCAAGTTGGGATAGAAAGCATCAAATCTAGAGTCCCGTGAGAAGTTTTACACCTTTGTGGAATTTGTAAGGAGGATAGAGAGGATGTCTGTGGAGCGGCAAGAGGCTAGTGTCAGAAAGATGTTTGCCCATTTTCAGGGACAACTGTTTGGTAGTTTCAATAAGTTGAGATTTTCTTCACTACAGTACCAACAATCACAATAGAGGTTGATTTTTTTTTCTAAGAAAAGGACACACGTATAGTCACAGTGGTCTCCTAGTAAAGGGAGAGGCCATAGCTTCCCACCAACCATAACAAATAGTTCAGGGTCAGTTTCTGTGACAGGGTTGTCTAGGCTGTAGTATGACATGAGGACGTGTTACAAGTGTGGTCAGGTTGGGCATGTGAGATGGTCTTACCCTATGAAGAACAAGGAGGTTATATAGGAGCCCATGAAGATACAACAAGTCTCACAAAAACAACAATACTAGTTCCACTGTGGTGGCAATAGGGGGCATGTCCAATCATCATAGGTGGGGTCTTCAGGACCAACTAGTAGAAGTCAAGGACGACAACAAGCAAAATCAAGATTCAACACCATGAGTTAGTTGGAAGGAGTGGTCAACCTGTAGCTTGTGATAGGCCATATGGAACTTTTTCATTCTAAAAAATCTTCATCTATCTTTGTATGTGTTTTAGTTAACCCAGGTGTGAGAAATTCATTTATCACCAGAGAGGTGATAAATAGTTGTAATTTGCATGTTTGTAGTGGGATTGATAACTTCTTGTTAGAAACCCCTTTGGTTGGTTTTGCCATGTTGTGGGAAGTGTGCCTATCTTGTGATATTTATTTTTTAGGATGCATGACTCAAGTGTATTTTATGTCACTTGATATGCACAACTTCAATGTGATCCTAGGCATGGATACCTTGGAGAGATATAGGGTTATTTTGGATTTTGGTTTCAAAGTTGTGATATTTTGCAAGGGGATATCTCTTGGAATTTCCAAGGAGATAGGAATATTCTTCCTACATGTCTACTATCAGCCATGATAGAGGAGAAGTTGATGAGACAAGTATGTGAAGATTTATTGGCTCATGTGGTGGATACTAACGTGAGGAGTCCTAATATCTAGGACGTAGCAAGTGAGGGAGTTTGAGGATGTTTTCCCTAAAGGGTTTCCAGGTGTTCCAACCTTAAGAGAGATTTATTTTGAAATCAATCTAGTTCTAATACACAACCCATAACTTAGGCACCTTATAAGATGGTCCCATTAGATGAAAGAGTTAAAGAAGCAGTTATAAGAGTTGTTGGAGAAAGGTTTCATACGGCCAAGCACTTCCCCTTGGGGTGCTCTAGAGTTGTTTTGGGAGAAGAAGGATGGTTCTATGAGGATTTTCATAGACTACCAACAGTTGAATAATGTCACAATAAATAACAAGTACCCATTGTTGAGGATAGATGATCTATTTGACCAGTTGATAGGTGCTTTAGCACTTTCAAAGATAGATCCGAGGTCAATGTCACCAGTTGAGGATTAAGGAAAATGACATTCCTAAGCCTACTACTAGGACTAGGTATGGTCATTATGAGTTCCTGGTTATGTCATTTGGCCAATGCACTGACCCGTGTTCATGGAGCTAATCAATAGAGTGTTCAAACCATACATTGACTAGTCTGTGGTGGTATTCATAAGTGATATTGTGACATACTCTTGACACGTGAAACAACATCAACAACACCTTCTTCAGGATTTAGAGTTGTTGAGGCACCAAAAGTTTTATGCTAAGTTTAGTAAGTGTGAGTTTTGACCGACTGAGGTGTCCTTTCTTGGACATGTCATCTGTACAAGGGGTGTTTGTGTGGACCCTAAGAAGGCAAAGTCAGTATTGGAGTGGGAGCAACCCAAGGCACCAATTGAGGTTCAAATCTTCCTAGGTTTTGTTGGTTACCTTAGGAGGTTCATCAAGAACTTCAATGCAATAGCTCTACCTTAGACCAAGATAACTAAGAAAGGTGTTCCTTTCATATGGGATGACAAGTTTCAATGTTATTTCTAGATGTTCAAGGAGAGTTGACAAGTGATCTAGTCTTGGTGTTTCCAGAGCATGGGAAAGGTTACATCATTTTTTGTGATGCCTCTAAGATGCTCAATCATTTTTTGTGATGCCTCTAAGATGCTCAACAACTTAAGAAACATGAGGAGAACTACCCAACACATGACATGGAGTTAGTAGTTGTGGTTCTTTCCTTGAAGATTCGAAGACACTATCTGTACAGAGAAAAATATCAAATGTTAATAGATCACAAGTATCTGTAGTACATCTTTTCAAGTAGGAGCTAAACATGAGGTAGATGAGGTGGATGGAGCTGATCAAGGACTACAACTATACAATAGACTATCATATGGGAAAGGCGACTGTAGTGGCTGATGTGCTAAGTAGGAAATCATCTTCATCATCATCTTCGTGATAAAGCACAAACATACTCTTTGGCTTGTCACAAGTGAGACATGTTGGTGTTGCTTTATCCAATGAATATATAGTTGAAGTTCTCCTTGTTGATAGATTTGTTGGTACAATTATAAGTGAGTCCAACATTGATACAATAGATCAAAGATGCACACAAGGATGATACCATGATGCAGAAAATTAGATTGGGGCTTGACAACTAGAAGCATGATGGGTTTCTTGAGATAAAGGATAACATAGTGTGTTTCCACAATAGAATGGTGGTTCCTGATGTGGGAGGTCTGAGGGAGATGTTACTTGAGGAAAATCATTTATCAATGTATGCTATGCATCTTGGCAGTACAAAGATGTATCATTATTTCAAGGATTTGTATTGGTGGCCACATTTGAAGAGTGAGATAGAAGAATTCATGGCCAAGTGTCTAGTTTGTCAACAGGTCAAAGTAGAACATCAAAAGCCTACTAGGATGTTGTAGCCTTTCCAAATCCTTAGTGGAAATGGGATCATATGACTATGGACTTTGTGGTTGGTCTTCCAAGAACATCCAAAGGTCATGATTCCATTTGGGTGATCGTTGATCAGTTTACAAAGTCATCTCAATTGTTGCCTGTCAAGACCACTTATATTGCAGAGATGTTAGCACATATCTATGTTGATGAGAAGTTTGTCTGCATGGTATACCAGTTACCATAGTTTTAAACAAAGGTCCTCAGTTTACAAATAGATTTTGTGTACGTCTACATACATCATTGGGGATACAACTAAGGTTCAATACAACCTTTCATTAGCAAATAGATTTCCAATATAAAAGGACCATACATATGTTAGAATATTTTCTAAGAGCATGTCTACTTCAATTTCTTGGCAATTGGGATGTTCACATGAGTCTGATTGAGTTTGCCTACAACAATAGTTACCATCAAGTACAAACATGGCTCTGTATGAGGCTTTGTACGGTAGGCATTTAGGTCACCTATTTGTTGGTATGATGCAGGTGAATATCAACTGTTGGGTCTTGAGTTGGTTCAACAAAAAAAAAAGATCAGTGTGATTCAACAATAGCTGAAGGCAACACAAGTAGGCATAAGTCTTATGCTGATAATTGTTGAAAACCATTAGAATTCTAGGTTGGAGACTGTGTATATCTCAATGTTTCCCTTGGTAGGTGTAACGACCCCGCCTCCCGGTAACCCCCAATTAAGGGAGACCAAAAGGTCGGTGTCGTTATCCCAATTAACAGGATCAAGGGTTCGATAATTAATCAATAACAATTACCAAATTTTACCAACTAAACTGAAAACTTGTACAAAATAAAACTTTGCATACCTTTTGAAAACTATCTATCCACAATTTGAATTATTCTATCTAACCCTCCTTGTACTTTACTTCTTATTTTCACGATGTGTCACTTTACTATTTGTGCTTTTCAAACTTGTAACTAAAACGTCGACAAACAAAACGTCAATCAGCATATCGAAATATACTGGTATGTGGGGACAACCAAAAGTTTGCACATATGGATAACAATCTAATTATCACAATCAAGTTAATTAACAAGCCAATTTACGCTTTTCAGTATGACATTCTCCACCGCTTTTGCCCTAACCCCGACATACCCACCTTAGGGTTTCTTTTGCCAATGACTTAAGGCCACCTTCTCAATCCCGAGCTTGGTGCCTGGGGTCACCCTTCATAGTGCCCGTTAGTGTTACAACCCCAATTTTTGGGTTCAATTGGTGAGAAATGCAATTTCTCATATTAAAGATAATTGAACAAATAATGATACAATTTGTTTTGAAGACATGGATTTCGTTTACAATAGCCTTGATGTTTGTATTGTGGGCTTTATTGGCTATTGGGCCCAATAACAAGGAAATAACAAGAAAATTCAATTAGTATGAATAATTGAATATTTGAGAAAAGAATAATGTGGAAACCTCTAGAAGGCAAATCCAAAGAGGATTTCGTGCCTCTTGGGTTCCTTGGGTACCAAGGAGTCCAAGGTTGCAAAAAGAAAGCAATAAGAAAAGAAAATACTAATTAAGTATTTCTTTATTAAGAAAAAAATTGAAAATAATGGTAAAATGTGGAAAATGAGGGGAAAGAGGCATAAATGAGATTTCTTGGGGAAATTTCGTATCCATGAGGTTGCTAATATTAAAAGGAATGCCAATAAGGAAAATAAGAGAGAAATAAAAAGAAATCCTCAAAAAGAGATATTTTGTAAAGAAATAAATAAGATAATGAGAGATAATGGATAAAAGATAAATAAAAGGCTCAGGGATATTCCCAAGATGGAATTTCGAGCCATTAGGGTTCCTTGAGGTACACGGAACTCAGAATAATAATTTAAAAGCAAAGGAAAGAGAAAATAGATGAGAAATATGCATAATTGAGTGATAGCTTGCAACTAAAGAAAGGGATACAATTTCTTTAGATAATGGGTCCAAATTCGGTATAATGGAAGATTAAGTTATTACAAAACTTCCCTCAAAATTTGGGATCAAACGCGTAAGCGGTTTGAGAGATATGATTTTTGGAAGTTTCCCTAATGTGGGGAGGAAATCATTAAATGTCACAATTTTATTTAATTGGACCAGATTCCTTTGTTCCTCGCATGGCACGACAGCCATTGGATAAAAATCTAAGGGTTATGTGGTTGTCTTCTACCCCAGATTGATTAGGAAAGGGGGAGCAAAATCGATCAGTTTTCCCAAATGATTTCCTCCTGATTTAATGCACGGATGGACTTGGAAGCTTTCCCACCAAATTCGGGATCCTGTTCCGAAGACAATGAACCCAAGTTCTGGGTGGTTTCATTGACTTTCCAGGAAGTCCCCAAACCGCCGGACTCTGTCACCAACCCTATATATAGGGGAGAGTACTCAGGGGTACCCGCATTGATGAAACCCACCCAGATATCTGCGGAATTTGCCGTCTAAGCCTTTGGCGATCCTAATTAAGAAAGACACCCCGACCGTGCCCTTCTTTCCCCGGTCGACCTGCCGGAGTTACAACAACTAGTTGGGAGCAGAGGCACGATGTGAGCATACAATTACAGATCCCTTCAAGTTCGGATGGTGGCGGCGGATATTTCTGGACCCCTAGCTTACTTGCTGGTGGACGGAACCCCAAGGTCAACGACGAGGTTGACCGGAGGCAGACGCTGGCTCGCGAGTAGCAGGTCACGAGGTTGAAGAAAATAGAGAGAAAAGTCTCTCTTACCCCTGGCGTGTGACAAGAAGAGTAGGGAAAAAAAGGGCAAAAGCCGGATCGCTGGAAAAGGGAATAGAAAGGACACGTGGCGCTCTTCCTTTAGCCAAGAGGTAGATTATTTCCAAAATTCGTAGTTAATTATTGGTAGCCCTGATGAAAATATGTCATACATGAAAATTGATCAGAAAAACGTGAGGAAGCCAATAAAAATATAATTGGAACTTGATATTTCTTGCAATTAAAAAAGTACTCAAAGTTATCACCTTTGGTGTATTAAATTGTGATAAAACCCTAATGTTGATATAGAACTCGGTTTTAATGACTCTTTTTGAGTTAATTTGTTTTGGAACCCTAATTCTGAGAAGTACTAACCTATTATTAATAAAAGGGAGAGTTAATTTTAAAAAAGAGAGGCAGTTTCATGATTGTTTTAGGGTTTATGCACATAATTATGTTTAGAAACCCTAATTTAATAAAATATGGGTTCTAATGGGTTAAATCTGAACATATAATTATAGAACTGTGTTTTCATGATATAATACCCTCAAGTTGGTGATTAGGGTTTTCTAATGGATAAAGTTGGAAATAATAATAAATAGAGTTCATATGGGGATTAGACCCTAATGAATTATGAGTTGTTAATCCGAAAGAAATTAAAGATGATAATTGAGTCTAATGACATTGAAATAACTTAAAAGAATAAAGATGGTAGTTTTGGTATGAAAGAGAAATAATCGACTTTAATTGGGCTTATGATGTTGAAATTAGGGTTTATGAACTAAGAGAGCATTAAATATGATAAAAGCACTAGGGGGGGGGCAAAAAACCCTAATAAAACCCTAAAGTGGACTAGAAAGCTTAAGGTGGAATCCAAGTATATCTTTAGAATGTTTTGGATAAATTATAACACTTAGATGTCATGCATTAATTTCAAGATATTTTTGATTGCTTGTTGCTTGTTCTTTATCATTATTTCTTGGACAACAAGTTGCTCTAGATCAGGTATGTGGTTAATTATGAATAACCACTTTAGTTTTTCAATGGATTCCCGGATGTTTAATCGCATTGAATGCAACTAAACTGTTTGAATGTTCATATTGCAATTATAAAGTGACTATGACTATCACATAATGTATATGCCTTCTAGCTCAGATCCTGGTCCCCTTTGTGTCGTAATGGCTAACCTAGTACATGGCTACCTAGAGGGTAGGTCCATCAGGTCATGAATGACTTTGGCTGCCTAGAGGGTAGGTCCATCAAGTCACCTTTATAGAGGTACCATATAAGTCCTTACAGGGACAACACAGAGTTGTGGATAGGTATGGATTGAGTAATTTGGCTTAAAACATAATCTTGATTGTTAAATGATTAATTGAGTGATTATATTGTTAGCATAGTTGAACATTATTTGTTTCCCCACATACCAGCTTCGGCTGATCGACGTTTGTTTGTCGGCGTTTTAGGTACAATGAAAAGAACAAACAGTAAAGTGGCACATGTGGTACTAAATGAGAATTAAAGTACAAAGGAGGATTAGATAGATTAGTATCTGTGTGGATAGAAGTTTAGAGATTCAAGTTTTCAAAAAGGTATGCAAAAATTTATTTTTCTTACAGATTTCAGTATAGTATGTTAAAATTTGATAATTATTCTTGGTTAACTGCTGAACCTTTGATCCGGAAGTCATGGGTGCGGCTTCGACCTCTCGGTCTCCCTTAATTAGGGGTTATCGGGAGGTGGGGTCATAACATTTGGTATCAGAGCTTAGGTTCCTCAATTAACCATTAATAATTATTAAATTTTACAAACTCCATAGAACCCAAGGGAGTTATTAGAGGATTATCTGAAAGACGGAGGTGTATAGAAAAGGATCACGACCAGGGGCTGGCAATATTTTCCTCCGCACCGCTAGTCGGAATACAAGGACTCCTGGATCCGTGTGACTGCCTGGCCAAAGTCTTAGGGTATGAATCGAAATAAGATACCTTTAGGACTTCTCATCTTATTCATCCCTTATCATCATAAAATTCTGATAAGGACCTAAAGGATTAGGGTTTTCTTTCTTCTCCTCACCCTCTTGAGGTATGGGTAAGGTTAATAAGGTCTAAGGAATCCTCCATCAAATTAATGAAAGGCATGTAAATAAGATGTCATGGACATAAGCTTAATAGATTAAGCGCAAACTAAAGAATAGATACATGCTTAGGTCGTATGACATAAGTTGTCATGTCCTCAGAAGAGACCTGAGGCTAGACCTTCTTGTCAGGAGGATAAGTTAGTCTTGGAGATGGATGTCTCCATTGAAAATAGAAACTTGGCACATCCTCTGAAGATGATGTTAACCCTAACCCTAAGTGAAGGTTATAGAGAAGATGAGTTGGACCAGGTGTTTGAAAGGACATGCCTTTGGGATGCCATATGATCCATGGGTGACCTAGCACCTTTGGAAACCCAACCCCGGGAAGGGTCGTGCATGTTAGGGTAAAGGATAGTTCCTTAGATGATGATGTTAGTTAAGGACCATAGAAACCCTATGGGCTTGTACAAGTAGGGCATAGCTGGCACCTAGGGCACGTCATAGTGCTGACAGTAGGATGAAACCCTGGATAAGGAATCATGAGGAAGCATAAAAGGTTATCTTGAGCAACCATAAGTTCGAACCTAGGCTTCACCCATGTAGAGCATGCCTTTGAGGTTGATCCGTCATGAAGAAAGGACCTCTAATGGTGAGGTTGGATGTGGGGTTAGCTCTAGAGAGAGCAGGAAACCCAGCAAGAAGGTTGAAAGCCTAAAACCCTAAACAATGGATGATAGTGGTTGCCTCATGATCGGTCCCTAAAAGTTGATGATACCTTGGTTGTCTTTAGAGGGACCAAACCCTTGAGAAAAGATGAAGCTTCTGGTACCTACGTGCCTATGGTAGAGATGTTTACCTTCCGAGGTAGGAAGAAGAGTTCCTTAGATCTAGAAAAGTGTAGTAGCAGGTTATGAGGCCTTGTACCTTGTTGGTTGTCCTTGAGGAGGACCCAACCCTAGGTGTTGCTCGAGTTGAAGGATGACAAGAAGTGCATGTCATGCCTTTTTCATGCTTGGTTCGTAGTTAAGAGATAGAGCATGCAGTTGGACACCTACAAGTGAACCTAGGGTCCTAGGCCTAAGAGGGGAAGTAGTGTACCTAATGCTCATGATGAGAGTTGAGTTCCTATAGAAGCGAGCATGGTACTCCTCATGTATAGAGGAAAAGGGAAGCCCCTTAAGTTTAGGGTATGTATGATGAACCCCTCACCACTAGGTTGATGATAAAGGAAAGTATGATCTTGATCCAACATTGAGGAAAGAGGACAAGTATGACCTAGCATGGTTCAATAGGTGATCTGCTTGTGCCTTAATAGCTTGCTAGGGTTAAGTAGGCTCATGTGGATGTAAACCCTATACCTAAGAGGTTTTGTGACCTTGTTGTCAAGAGATAGTTTTCCTCCCATCCTGGGAGAGGGACCCCTTTGGTAGGGTGTATATCAGTTTTGTTAGTTTAAGGTAACCTAAAGAGGTCTCATGGAATCTTGAGAAGCTAAGGGAAAAGTACATGGTATGAGAATGAACCCGTAGGCCCATAGATATCCATCTCTAAGTGCATGAAAATGTGTTACCATAGAGGTAACCGGTATAGGGCTTGACCAAGGTAGGCAGGTTGCCATGATCCCGATGAAAGGATGAAAGTCAGCCCATGAATGTAGAAAGAGAGATGATGAAGACTTGGGTAAGCTGCTAAGTGAACATGTACTATGATGGAGAATCCTAAGTCTATCCTAGGGTCAGGTAGGGATAAGACCGATGAAAGTAGGAGTTGCCTAATTCCCCAGTTGCATATGACCATAGGGTCGGGAGGTAACAACTATCATTGTCTGAGGGCCATGGGTTAGGAGATTGATCACCTTCATGAACTCATGGGACCCAAAGGGCAGATGAGTAGGGCACTCTCTTGATGCATGAGGGAAGAGGGACGACCCCAAAAGAGTCGGTGCCCTATAGACTTAGAGGAGATGACCAAGGATATAAACCTCAGTAGGTGCAAGACTAGTTTTCCATGGAGGTAACCTTGATATCATGATGTCTGTGATGTAGAGACATATGTGGAATGTTACAACTTAGATGTAAAGGTGTATTGACAAGGTGGGATGTACCATCTCTACTTTTGGAACAGGAAGAACTCTGTATTTGGACTGCAACCAAATGCTTATTTCCTCTTGTTATGGGGGTGGGAGATAGGCCATTACGCATGCCATACACCAAAGATAAGAGATGATTTAGGTTGGAATGTTGCCATGAGAATTGGGGATAGAGAAGACAACCTACCCTGGTAAAGTGAATGATACATGGATGGCTTGCAAACACTAAAAGGAATGAGGTAGTCACCTTATGAGGATGTTTTTATCATGAATTAGGTAGAACTTACAAGTTATGCCAGGTAGAGTTTGATCACCATGATGATGAAATCAGAGAAGTGTTCTTAATGAAGATATACATAGAGTTTGAGGTGAGATGATAAGTGAAATACATGGAAGTGTAGGTCTTCAACGTTACCTAATACCTAAGGATGTGAAGTGGTAATGGATGCTCTGGTTGAAACACATCTGACTTGTTGGACTAGAAGCTAGAAGAGGTTGTTTGGCTAACCCTAAGTTTGGAAAGGAGAGGTGTTTGGACAACACTCAGATGTAACAAGATACATTGAAAAGTTAAGGGTTGTTTGGTTAGCCAGTCTAGTCCTTGATACGATGAAAGGATGGTGGTAGAACCTCAAGTGCACTTCTTTGGAAAAGAAAGTGATGAAACCCTGATAAAATGGTTTAGGGTTTTTGAGGTATTGATCTTGAAGAATAATGACATACAAAGAATCATGATTGAATATCACCATACATCGCGGTAAAATGGTGATAGCACTTTGGATGATTAAGATGAAGTTGCATGTGGTTTGTGGCCATGCAAGCCAGAAGGTAAAGGACGAATCCCAGTAACCCAGTGTATCGATATAGATCTGGTTGAACTATCCATGAGAGAGGTGGTCCAACCACACCATGATGTGAGTACAAAGGTTCTTGAGTTTGACCTAGAGGTTCACTTCCATAAAGTGGAAGTAAGTACATGAAGAACTTAATGTTAGTGTAGTTTATCACCCCTAACTATGGTTAGTATGATCCAGACTAAAGGGTCTGATGAGGGCATGTGTGCTCATTTAGGGTGATATCTAGAGACAATTCTTGTCCTATGAGAGATGTGACAATGACCACCATAGCCAGTATCGGGTTTTATAAGAAGCTCTGTAAGGGACGTTGTGTCGGTCACCACTTCAGTAAGGTGATGTTGGTGAGAAGGGCTACATGGTGGTTAGAAAAGGGACCACAGTGCGTGTAGATGAAGTCACTTTGATCATGCAAGGGCTGAAAGTAGCCTAGAGACAATGAGAGTCGTGAGCAGATGCAAAGTAGACTGACTTACAAGTTACTGTGGAAGAATATATGAGAATCCGACCCCTCTGAGCTGTAGCTGAGAAAGCTGAGTCCCTGATACATGGGTCCATTAGAGATGGATGGGTGGAGAAGGTTAGGTTTGACCCTACCCCTCAGGATAGAGTGATGGGAGATGTTTTCCATGTGTCCAATTTAAAGCACTATGTGAGGTACCCCGACCATGTGCTGAGCAATGAACCTAGTGAGCCCCAAGGGAGACTAAAATGGCCTGAGTCACCTGTGTCGTTTATAGACGCCAGGATGAAAGAACTCAGAGAAAAGAATATGTAATGATAAAGGTTTTTTGGAAACGCCATGAGTACGGTAAAGCCACATAGGGGCCAATGATGGACATGGAAAAGTCTTATCTTGAATTGTTTGTTTGCTTGCTTGAATTTTGAGGACAAAATTCCTATAAGAGGGGAAGGATGTTACAACCCCAATTTTTGGGTTCAATTGGTGAGAAATGCAATTTCTCATATTAAAGATAATTGAACAAATAATGATGTAATTTGTTTTGAAGACATGGATTTCGTTTACAATAGCCTTGATGTTTGTATTGTGGGCTTTATTGGCTATTGGGCCCAATAACAAGGAAATAACAAGAAAATTCAATTAGTATGAATAATTGAATATTTGAGAAAAGAATAATGTGGAAACCTCTAGAAGGCAAATCCAAAGAGGATTTCGTGCCTCTTGGGTTCCTTGGGTACCAAGGAGTCCAAGGTTGCAAAAAGAAAGCAATAAGAAAAGAAAAGACTAATTAAGTATTTCTTTATTAAGAAAGAAATTGAAAATAATGGTAAAATGTGGAAAATGAGGGGAAAGAGGCATAAATGAGATTTCTTGGGGAAATTTCTTATCCATGAGGTTGCTAATATTAAAAGGAATGCCAATGAGGAAAATAAGAGAGAAATAAAAAGAAATCCTCAAAAAGAGATATTTTGTAAAGAAATAAATAAGATAATGAGAGATAATGGATAAAAGATAAATAAAAGGCTCAGGGATATTCCCAAGATGGGATTTCGAGCCATTAGGGTTCTTTGAGGTACAAGGAACTCAGAATAATAATTTAAAAGCAAAGGAAAGAGAAAATAGATGAGAAATATGCATAATTGAGTGATAGCTTGCAACTAAAGAAAGGGATATAATTTCTTTAGATAATGGGTCCAAATTCGGCATAATGGAATATTAAGTTATTAAAAAACTTCCCTCAAAATTTGGGATCAAACGCGTAAGCGGTTTGTTAGATACTATTTTTGGAAGTTTCCCTAATGTGGGGAGGAAATCATTAAATGTCACAATTTTATTTAATTGGACCAGATTCCTTTGTTCCTCACGTGGCACGACAGCCATTGGATCAAAATCCAAGGGTTATGTGGTTGTCTTCTACCCCAGATTGATTAGGAAAGGGGGAGAAATATCGATCAGTTTTCCCAAACGATTTCCTCCTGATTTAATGCACGGATGGACTTGGAAGCTTTCCCACCAAATTCGGGAGCCTGTTCCGAAGACAATGAACCCAAGTTCTGGGTGGTTTCATTGACTCGCCAGGAAGTCCCCAAACCACCGGACTCTGTCACCAACCCTATATATAGGGGAGAGTACTCAGGGGTACCCGCATTGATGAAACCCACCCAGATATCTGCGGAAGTTGTCGTCTAAGCCTTTGGCGATCCTAATTAAGCAAGACACCCCGACCGTGCCCTTCTTTCCCCGGTCGACCTGCCGAAGTTGTAGTAGCCAGTTGAGAGCGGAGGCACGATGTGAGCATACAATTACATATCCCTTCAAGTTCGGATGGTGGCGGCAGATATTTCTGGACCCCTAGCTTACTTGCTGGTGGACGGAACCCCAAGGTCAACGACGAGGTTGACCAGAGGTAGACACTGGCTCGCGAGTAGAAGGTCGCGAGGTTGAAGAAAACAGAGAGAAAAGTCTCTCTTACCCCTGGCATGTGACAAGAAGAGTAGGGACTAAAGGGGCAAAATCCGGATCGCTGGAAAAGGGAATAGAAAGGACACGTGGCGCTCTTCCTTTGCCCAAGAGGTAGATTATTTCCAAAATTCGTAGTTAATTATTGGTAGCCCTGATGAAAATATGTTATACATGAAAATTGATCAGAAAAACGTGAGGAAGCCAATAAAAATATAATTGGAACCTGATATTTCTTGCAATTAAAAAAGTACACAAAGTTATCACCTTTGGTGTATTAAATTGTGATAAAACCCTAATGTTGATATAGAACTCGGTTTTAATGACTCTTTTTGAGTTAATTTGTTTTGGAACCCTAATTCTGAGAACTATTAACCTATTATTAATAAAAGGGAGAGTTAATTTTAAAAAAGAGAGGCAGTTTCATGATTGTTTTAGGGTTTATGCACATAATTATGTTTAGAAACCCTAATTTAATAAAATATGGGTTCTAATGGGTTAAATCTGAACATATAATTATAGAACTGTGTTTTCATGATATAATACCCTCAAGTTGGTGATTAGGGTTTTCTAATGGATAAAGTTGGAATTAATAATAAATAGAGTTCATATGGGGATTAGACCCTAATGAATTATGAGTTGTTAATCCGAAAGAAATTAAAGATGATAATTGAGTCTAATGACCTTGAAATAACTTAAAAGAATAAAGATGGTAGTTTTGGTATGAAAGAGAAATAATCGACTTTAATTGGGATTATGATGTTGAAATTAGGGTTTATGAACTAAGAGAGCATTAAATATGATAAAAGCACTAGGGGGGGCAAAAAACCCTAATAAAACCCTAAAGTGGACTAGAAAGCTTAAGGTGGAATCCAAGTATATCTTTAGAATGCTTTGGATAAACTATAACACTTGGATGTCATGCATTAATTTCAGGATATTGTTGATTGCTTGTTGCTTGTTCTTTATCATTATTGTTTGGACAGCAAGTTGCTCTAGATCAGGTATGTGGTTAATTATGAATAACCTCTTTAGTTTTCTGATGGATTCCCAGATGTTTAATCGCATTGAATGCAACTAAAATGTTTGAATGTTCATATTGAAATTATAAAGTGACTATGACTATCACATAATGTATATGCCTTCTAGCTCAGATCCTGGTCCCCTCTGTGTCGTAATGGCTGACCTAGTACATGGCTACCTAGAGGGTAGGTCCATCAAGTCATGAATGACTTTGGCTGCCTAGAGGGTAGGTCCATCAAGTCACCTTTATAGAGGTACCATATAAGTCCTTACAGGGACAAACACAAAGTTGTGGATATGTATGGATTGAGTAGTTTGGCTTAAAACGTAATCTTGATTGTTAAATGATTAATTGAGTGATTATATTGTTAGCATAGTTGAACATTGTTTGTTTCCCCCACATACCAGCTTCGGCTGACCGACGTTTTGTTTGTCGACGTTTTAGGTACAATGAAAAGAACAAACAGTAAAGTGGCACATGTGGTACTAAATGAGAATTAAAGTGCAAAGGAGGATTAGATAGATTAGTATCTGTGTGGATAGAAGTTTAGAGATTCAAGTTTTCAAAAATGTATGCAAAAATTTATTTTTCTTACAGCTTTCAGTATAGTATGTTAAAATTTGATAATTATTCTTGGTTAATTGCCGAACCTTTGATCCGGAAGTCATGGGTGTGGCTTCGACCTCTCGGTCTCCCTTAATTGGGGGTTATCGGGAGGTGGGGTCGTAACAGTTAGTCATTCAATATCATAGGCCACCTTCTCATTCCCGAGCTTGGTGCATGGGGTCACCACTCAGGGTGCCCATTTGTCTACCCATCTGGGCCTGACCTTTGGCATCATCCATTAGGGTGGCATGTAGGTGAGAGAATACATACTTCTATTATTAATGTGATAATCATAGTGACTTTATAATTTGCAAGTATGAACATCCAAACTGATAATTTGCATTCAATGCGTTTAACTATCCGGAAAATCCTCGGAAAACTAAGGCAGTTATTCATAATTAACCACATACATGTTAAGCAGACTTGAATGCATAAATAACTCAACCAATCAAGAAATCAAGCAAGTACACATAGGTTTATCCTGAAAAGGCATCCAATTTCTTATCATTAATCATGTCATTATGATCTATTAATCCTAGTTGTTTCCTAGGGCTATTTGTCCTTTTTAGGGTTTTGAGCATAATTAGGGTTCCACCCCATTTTTATTACTTTAAACCCTAATTTTATAAAATCACTTAAAAACCCTAATTATTTCATATTTCTTTCCCAAAAGATTCTAAGTTCAACTTTTAGCAACAGGAAACCCTAATTTCAGATTATAAGTATTTTTCTTTTCTTTTTCTCTTATTTAGGGTTTCTAAACGTATTAACCCTTTCTTAGGTTTAAAACCCTAAACTTTGCAATTCCATCATCAAAATAGGTTAAAATCTAACTTTATTATTAAACAAGTTAACCATGCTCAAAATAACCTGATCGCACGATTAAATATATCTTTTATCAACAATTAGGGTTTCTAACCACTAATTAATACTTTTTCTATCCAAAATATGTACTTTTGCAAAAATATACTGATTTAGGGGTCCAAACCATTTTTAATGTATCCCTCGTATTTTTCTGATCATTTTTCATGTATTAACTTTCCTCATCTGAGTTTTCTAGCTCAAGATATGATTTTTACCAAGAAAATCCTTTTTATTAGTTTACTTACTATTTCTAGAAAAACCAGGATCGTCCGATCCATGGTCCGCGGGTCCACTGAGGATCCTACGACCGTGGATGCACGCGCCCTTCCTTTGCAAATAAAAGAAATGAAGGACGGAAACACCCTTACCTTGACTGAAGGCGCGAAGGGGTATTTCGGTAAAAGACCGCAAGGTCTTCATCTTCTACCTTACGCGAGTCACTGCAGACCCGATGGTCAACTGAGGAGTTGACTCCGAGCTCCAGGTCACCTGTGAGCAACAAGATAGGTCGGGGATCTCTGCCTCCCTTCATCGAAGTCAACCGCGGGTCTAATTCCCTGCCCGAGCCTTGCCACGGTCGCTGCCTACTCGTCGGACTCTGGCGAGATTTTCTATGGTGTCGAGGGTACTGGTCAAGGTTGTTGGCAAAATTGAAAGCGTGAAGTCAATCCTTGCACTCCACCTCAGATATTGGAATAGCAAAGAGGGACGCAGGTTCCCTCCTTGACCCTCCCCTATATATAGGCTCGAGGTCAGGTTCGTGGGGTTTGGGCGTTTCCCAAAACAACAACCAATCATGCACAAACCACGGATGATTCCCTGCGGTTTCATCTCCAGAGTCCAATGGGGCTATCACCAGGCTTGTTCATACTCTAGATCACGAGAATTCTCAGTTGGAAACTCTCCTTGTAACTTGCAGTGTCCTAGTCCAGTCGGGACTTAGACGATGAGTGTCCCACGTTGGATGAAGATCCAACGGATCTCATCGCTCACGATCAAAACAAAGGAAAGATATATTTCTTTAATTCAGAATAATTCCCAAATTAGTGATAATTAACTTGGAAAATTGATATCTCCCAAACCATAAGTCCTATTTGTCTCAAATGTTAAGGGAACGTTTGCCTTGGCATTATCTAGCTTTGAACAAAATTTGGGAAACAAATTGCAAAGGATGAGAAGGTTTCCTTCTCTCCTAAGTTATTCATTAATTTATTCAAAATTAATTGTTATTTCTTTTCCCTTTGCTATTATCTTGTTATTTTGGGTCCCTTGGACCTCAAAAAATCCCAAAGGAACGAATTCCCATATTGGGGAAAATCTATTTGCCTTTATCTTCTTTTGAAAGTCAATTTCTCATATTTCCCTTTTATTAATCAAATTCTTTTCCTTTTTAATTCACTTTTTAAGGATTTCTCTTTATCTCTCTTCTATTTTCCTATTGGAATTCCTTTTAACATTAGGAATCCTTGGGATATGAAAATCCACCAAGGATAACTCAATTATACCACTTTTCACATATTTTCCACATTTTATCATTATTTTCAATTTCTTTCTTAACAAGGAAATACTTAATTGGTCTTTTCTTTTCTTATTGCATTCTCTATACAACTTTAGACTCCTCGGGACCCAAGGAACCCAAGAGGTACGAAATCCAACTTTGGATTGTATTCTTTTTCCTTCTGGAGATTTCCACACCTTTCTTTTATCAAAAACTTAATTATTCATTTACTAATTGAATTTCCTTGTTATTGGGCCCAATAGCCAATAAAGCCCACAAAGCAATCATCAAGGCTATTGTAATGAAATTCATGCATTCAATCAAAAGACGTCATTATTTTTTCATTTATCTTTAATATGAGAAATTACATTTCTCAGGAAATGAACCCAAAATTGGGGGTGTAACATCCTTCCCCTCTTATAAGAATTTTGCCCTCAAAATTCCATCAAGCAAACAAACAATCAGGATAAGACTTCCTCATATCCATCATGGCTCCCATGTGGCTCTACCCTTTCCATGGTGCTTCCCAAGAACTTTCATCATCTCATATTCTTCCATCTGAGTTCTTTCTTACCTTGGTATATTGTACCCTCATAGGTGACTCAGGACTTTTCAGCTTCTAAAAAAAAGTTGAATAGGTTCAGGGCTCAACACATGGCTTGGGTACCTCACATAGTGCTCTAGACCAGACATATGGAACTCATCACACATCATGTTATCCTGCGGGGTAAGGTTAAACACAACCATCTCCACCAATCCATCTCAAATGGACCCATATATCGGGGACTCAGCTTTCTCAGCTGTAGCTTAGAGGGGTCGTATTTTCACATCACATATTCTCCCACAGTGAATGGAATGTCAGTCTGCTTTGCATCAGCTCGTGACTCATGTCACCACTGGGCTCCCTCTTAGGCATTGCTCGATCAAAACGACTTCATCTGCACACACTGTGGTTCTTTTCTGACCTTCGCGAGGCCTCCTTCACCAACATCATCTTAATGAAGTGGTGA
Source organism: Alisma plantago-aquatica (assembly GCA_963693085.1). Taxonomy (NCBI): domain Eukaryota; kingdom Viridiplantae; phylum Streptophyta; class Magnoliopsida; order Alismatales; family Alismataceae; genus Alisma; species Alisma plantago-aquatica. Next base: position 1,029,533,136 of record OY856410.1, on the reverse strand, counting down.
CCGACACAACCTCCTTCTAGAACTTATTTCATCCTAATAAAGGCTATGGTGGTTATCATCACATCCTACAAAGGACAAGAACTGTCTCTATGTATCACCCAGAACAAGCACACATGCTCTCATCAGACCCTCTAGTCTGGATCATACTAACCATTAGTATGGGGTGATAAACTATACTAACATCGAGTTCTTCATGTATCTACTCCCACCTCATGGAAGTGAACCTTTAGGTCCTACTCAAGACCTTTTGAACTCGCATCATGGTGTAGTTGAACCACCTTTATCTCATAAGTAGTTCAACCCGATCTATCCCTTGACAATACTCTTTCTTTCTCATGTCATTTAGGTAAGGTGATCTACCATAACCCACATTGTATCTTGACCTTCTTTGGTCTAGGGAAGACTTACCACCACATCTGTAGTGATGAACTCCCATTCCCTCTCGGGAACTATTTATCCTCTAAAACAAAACACTGGGTTACTGTTGTTCATCCTTCACCTACTATCATGCATGGACACAAGCCACATGCATCTTCATCTTAAACATCCAAAGTGCTACTATCTCTTACTATCTCTATAGTATCACGGTGTATGGTGACCTTAAAACCATGATATCATGTATGTCATAATTCCTCAAGATGGATACCTCAGAAACCCTACACCATTCTCATCAGGGTTTCATCACTTTCCTTTCCAAAGAAGTGCATATGAGGTTCTACAACCATCCTTTCATTACATCACAAACTAGGCTAGATAACCAAACAATCATTTACTTGATTAACCGCTGTTGATACATCTGGGTGTTAGCCAAACTTATCTCTTTTTCTCAACTTAAGGTTAGACTAGCAACCTCAACTTCTTCTAGCTTCTAGCTAAACTAGGCAGCTATTTCTCAACCGAAGCATTCATTACCACTTCACATCCTTAGGTATTAGGTAATGTTTGATGACATACACTTCCATGTATTCCACTTATCATCTCGTCTCAAACTCTGAGTCTATCTTCATCAGAACACTCTGAGCTCATCCTCTTGATTATCAAACTCAACCTTGTATCACTTGCAAATTCCACATAGCTCATGATAAAACATCCTCACAAGATGATTTCCTTAATACTCTTAGTGTTTGTAAACCATCCATGTATCATTCGTTCCATAAAGGTATGTTATCATCTCTATCCTCATACCTTATAGCAACATTCCAACTCACATTATGTTTATCCTTGGTGTATGGCATGTGTACAGTCCTATCTCTCACTCCCATAACAAGAAGAAATAAGCATTTGGCGGCCGTCCAAATACAGAGTTCTTCCTGTTCCAAGAGTAGAGATGGTACATCCCACCTTTCCATTACACCTTCAAATCTAAGTTGAAACGTGCAACTTATGTCTCTACATCATGATATCAATAATTACTTCCATGGAAAACTGGTCTCAAACCTACTTGGGTCACTACACAATCCTTGGTCATCTCCTCCCGGTCTATAGGGTGCCGACACTTTTGGGGTCATCCCTCTTCCTTCATGCATCCAAAGAGTGCCCTACTCATCTGCCCTTTGGGTCCCATGAGTTCATGAAGGTTATTAATCTCCTAACCCATGGCCCTCAGATAATGATAGTTGTTACCTCCCGACTCTGTGGTCATGTGCAACTAGGGAATTAGGCAACTCCTACATCCATCGATCTTATCCCCACCTGACCCTAGGATAGACTTAGGATTCCATTATAGTACATGCCCAACATAGAACCTTACCCACACCTTCATCATCTCTCTCTACACTCTTGGGCTGTCTTTCATCCCTTCACAAGGGTCATGGCGACCTACCTACCTTGGTCAGGCCCCATACTGGTTACCTGCTTGGTAACACATCCACATGCACTTAGAGATGGTTATCTATGGGTCTGCAGGTTCATCCTCATGCTATGTACTCTTCACTTAGCTTCTCAAGATCCTCTAAAACCTCTTTAGGTTACCTCAAAACCAACAAAACTGGTATACACCCTACAAAAGGGTCCCTCTCCTAGGATGGTAGGGAACTACAACTCTTGACAACCAAGTCACAACCGTCCTTAGGGTTTACATTTACATGAGCATGCCTATCCCTAACAAGCTACTAAGGCACAAGAAGACACTTACCAAACCATTCTAGGTCACACTTGTTCTCATCCTCAACATCAGACCAACTTAGTTGTGAGGGGTTCATCAAACATACCCTTAACTTAAGGGGTTTCCTTTACCTCTACACATAGGAGTACCATGCTTGAAACTATAGAGGCTCAAATCTCATCATGAGCATTGGGTACACTGCTTCCCCTCTTAGGCCTAGGAACCCTAGGTTCACCTTTGGGTGTCCAACTGCATGTTCAAACTCTTAACCTCGAATCAAGCATGTAGAAGGCATGACATGCACTCCCTATCATCCTTCTACTCGAGCAACACATCAGGGTCGAGTCCTCCTCAAGGACAACCAACAAGGTAAGGCCTCACAACCTGTTACCAAACCTCTCTAGGTCTAAGGAACTCTTCTTCCTATCTCAGAAGGTAAACATCTATACCATAGGCACATAGGTACCAGAAGCATCATACTCTCTCTAGGTTTTGGTTCCTCTAAAGGCAACCAAGATATCATCAGCCTCCAGGGATCATGCATGAGGCAACGACTATCATCTACTTAGGTCGCATCATTCTCGACTCCCCACTATTCCTCACATCTCGGGGTTTTAGGTTTCCAACCTTCTTGCTTGGTTCCTCCAGTCATACTACTAGAGGTCATCTCTCCATGAAGGATCAAGCTCACAAGCATACCTCTACGTGGGTGAATCCTATGCTCAAACTTATGTTTGCTTATGATTATCCATAGCCCCTTATGCTTATCTCATAAGCTATCCATCCTGTCCTTCTGGTCTCAGTTTTAACTTGCTCCTCATACGACTGATGTACTCAGGGTGCAAGCTATATCCTACTTGCAACAACCCATAAGGTTTCTATAGGTTTTTCTCTAACCTCATCCATGAAGGAGCTATCCGTCACTCAAACATGCACGATCCTTCCCAGGGTTGGGTTGCCAAAGGTACTCGGTCATCAACTTCTCATGGCTCATATGGCATCCAAGGCATGTCTATCCAAACACCTGGTATACCACGACATCTAACTCATCATGTCATATCTCTCTCTCTCTAACCTCCACTTAGGGTTAGGGTTCACATCATCCTTAGAGGATGTGCCAGTCCTCTACCTGTAATGGAGATCTCTACCTCCAAGACTAACTCTCTCTACTCATCTTCCAGACAAGAAGGTCTAGCCCCAGGTCTCTCCTGAGGGCAATGACAACTCATGTCATATGACCTAAGCATGTATTTATTCTTTAGTTTATGCTTACTCTATTAAGCTTATGTCTATAACATATTATTTACATGCTTTTCATTAATTTGGTGGAGGATTCCTTAAACCTTATCAACCTTACCCATACCTTGAGAGGGTGATGAAAAGAGAGAAAACCATAATCCTTAAGGTCCTTAATAGAATTTGAGTTGAGAAGGGATGAACAAGATGAGAGAGTCTTAAAGGTATCTTATTTCGAGTCATATCCTGAGACATCGACCAGGCAGTCACACAATCCGAGAGTCCTCGTATTCCGACTAGCAGTGCGGAGGAAAATATTGCCAGCCCCCAGACGTGATCCTTTTCTAGAAACCTCAGTCTTTCAGACAATCCTCTAATAACTCCCTCGGTTCTATGGAATTTGTAAAATTTAATAGTTATTAAAGATTAAGTGAGTAACCTATGCTCTGATACCAATTGTAATGACCCCGCCTCCCGGTAACCCCCAATTAAGGGAGACCAAAAAGTCGGTGTCGTTATCCCAATTAACAGGATCAAAGGTTTGACAATTAATCAATAACAATTATCAAATTTTACCAACTAAATTGAAAATTGGTACAAAATAAAACTTTTCATACCTTTTGAAAACTTTGGAAAACTATCTATCCACAACTTGAATTATTCTATCTAACCCTCCTTGTACTTTACTTCTTATTTTCACGATGTGTCACTTTACTATTTGTGCTTTTCAAACTTGTACCTAAAACGCCGATAAACAAAACATCGGTCAACATATTGAAATATAATGGTATGTGGGGACAACCAAAAGTTTGCACATATGGATAACAATCTAATTATCACAATAAAGTTAATTAACAAGCCAATTTATGCTTTTTAGTATGACATTCTCCACCACTTTTTCCCTAACCCTGGCATACCCACCTTAGGGTTTCTTTTTCCAGTGACTTAAGGCCACCTTCTCAATCCCGAACTTGGTGCCTGGGGTCACCATTCATAGTGCCCGTTAGTCATTCAATATCATAGGCCACCTTCTCATTCTCGAGCTTGGTGCCTGGGGTCACCACTCAGGGTGCCCATTGGTCTACCCATCTGGGCCTGACCTTTGGCATCATCCATTAGGGTGGCATGTAGGTGCGAGAATACATACTTCTATTATTAATGTGATAATCATTGTGACTTTATAATTTGCAAGTATGAACATCCAAACTGATAATTTGCATTCAATGCGTTTAACCATCAGGAAAATCCTCGGGAAACTAAGGCGGTTATTCATAATTAACCACATACCTGTTAAGCAGACTTGAATGCAGAAATAACTCAACCAATCAAGAAATCAAGCAAGTACACACAGGTTGATCCTGAAAAGGCACCCAATTTCTTATCATTAATCATGTCATTATGATCTATTAATCCTAGTCGTTTCCTAGGGTTATTTGTCCTTTTTAGGGTTTTGAGCATAATTAGGGTTCCACTCCATTTTTATTACTTTAAACCCTAATTTTATAAAATCACTTAAAAACCCTAATTATATCATATTTCTTTCCCAAAAGATTCTAAGTTCATCTTTTAGCAACAGGAAACCCTAATTTCATTTTATAAGTATTTTTCTTTTCTTTTTCTCTTGTTTAGGGTTTATAAACATATTAGCCCTTTATTAGGTTTAAAACCCTAAAATTTGCAATTCCATCATCAAAATAGGTTAAAATATAACTTTATTATTAAACAAGTTAACCATGCTCGAAATAACCTGATCGCAAGATTAAATATATCTTTTATCAACAATTAGGGTTTCTAACCACTAATTAATACCTTTTCTATCCAAAATATGTACTTTTAAAAAATATACTTATTTTGGTGTCCAAACCATTTTTATTGTATCCCTCGTATTTTTCTGATCATTTTTCATGATTAACTTTCCTCATCCGAGTTTTCTAGCTAAAGATATGATTTTTACCAAGAAAATCCTTTTTATTAGTTTACGTACTATTTCTAGAAAAACCAGGATCGCCCGATCCATGGTCCGCGGGTCCACTGAGGATCCGACGGCCGCGGATGCACACACCCTTCCTTTGCAAACAAAAGAAACAAAGGACGGAAACACCCTTACCTTGACTGAAGGCGCGGAGGGGTATTTTGGTAAAAGACCACAAGGTCTTCATTTTCTACCTTACGTGAGTCACTACAGACCCGATGGTCAACCGAGGAGTTGACTCCGGGCTCCAGATTACCTGCGAGCAAGAAGATAGGTCAGGGAGCTCCGCCTCCCCTCATCGAAGTCGACCGCGGGTCTAATTCCCTACCCGAGCCTTGCCACGGTCGCCGCATACTCGCCGGACTCCAGTGAGATTTTCTGTGGTGTCGAGGGTACTGGTCAAGGTTGTTGGCAAAATTGAAAGTGCGAATTCGATCCTTGCACTCCGCCGCAGATATTGGAATAGCAAAGAGGGACGTTGGTTCCCTCCTTGACCCTCCCCTATATATAGGGTCGAGGTTAGGTTCGCGGGGTTTGGGCATTTCCCAAAACAATGACCAATCATGCACAAACCAGGGATGATTCCCTGCGGTTTCATCTCCTGAGTCCAATGGGGCTATCACCAGGCTTGTTCATACTCTGGATCATGAGAATTCTCGATTGGAAACTCTCCCTGTAACTTGCAGAGTCCTAGTCCTCTTGGGACTTAGATGATGAGTGTCCCACGTTGGATCAAGATCCAACGGACCTCACCGCTCACGATCAAAACAAAGGAAAGATATATTTCTTTAATTCAGAATAATTCCCAAATTGGTGATAACTTGGAAAATTGATATCTCCCAAACCATAACTCCAATTTGTCTCAAATTTTACGGGAACGTTTGCCTTGTCATTATCTAGCTTTGAACGAAATTTGGGAAACAAATTGCAATGGATGCGAAGGCTTCCTTCTCTCCTAAGTTATTCATTAATTTATTCAAAATTAATTGTTATTTCTTTTCCCTTTGCTATTATCTTGTTATTTTGGGTCCCTTGGACCTCAAGAAAGCCCAAATGCATGGATTCCCATATTGGGGAAAAATCTATTTGCCTTTATCTTCTTTTGAAAGTCAATTTCTCATATTTCCCTTTTATTAATCAATTTCTTTTCCTTTTTAAGTCTCTTTTTAAGGATTTCTCTTTAACTCTCTTCTATTTTCCTATTGGAATTCCTTTTAACATTAGGAATCCTTGGGATACGAAAATCCACCAAGGATAACTCAATTATACCTCTTTTCACATATTTTCCACATTTTATCATTATTTTCAATTTCTTTCTTAACAAGGAAATACTTAATCGGTCTTTTCTTTTCTTATTGCATTCTCTATGCAACTTTGGACTCCTTGGGACCCAAGGAACCCAAGAGGCACGAAATCCAACTTTGGATTGTATTCTTTTGCCTTCTGGAGGTTTCCACACCTTTCTTTTCTCAAAAACTTAATTATTCATTTACTAATTGAATTTCCTTATTATTGGGCCCAATAGCCAATAAAGCCCACAAAGCAATCATCAAGGCTATTGTAACGGAATTCATGCATTCAATCAAAAGACATCATTATTTGTTAATTTATCTTTAATATGGGAAATTACATTTCTCAGCAAATGAAACCAAAATTGGGGTTGTAACAGTAGGGTTGCTGAGGTTCAGTAAGAAGGGTAAGCTGGCTCCTAGGTCCATGGGACCTTACCCTACCCTAGAATGAGTTGGAAAGGTGTCTTATATGATGAAGTTACTGCCAGAGCTACACCAGTTACACAAAATGTTCCATGTTTCTATGTTGAGGAATACAAAGCAGATGTTGCATCCAGTGGAGGTGGAGTTAGAGGAGGATGTTTGAAGGTCTATTGCTGATCTTAAGTAGTCATGGGTAGAAGCTTAGGAAGAAGGATTTAGCTTTAGTAAAGGTGTTGTGGCATCATTGTGGTGAGGAGGCCACATGGGAGTTAGAAGGTGAGCTGCATAGGAAATACCCTTTCTTGTTTTCCTGAGATTTTTGGGGGTGAAATCCATGTTAGGGATTTATAGTTGTAAGTATCCTTAACCTGGATTAACACATAAACATAACTATTTGTCTTAATTGGATGATTAGTTTTGCAATCAAATCAGATGTTGATTGTGTAGGACACACAATCTTTGCAATGTATGGACCTTTATGCAAATTACCCTTTTCTAGGGGTGTAAGCATAATTTTAACACTTGCTTGATTTGCTTCATGATGTTATTAAGAATCTTAAAAAAATCTCCTTTGTATGCTTTTGAACTTTTAATGAGATTTATACTTGCATAATTTGTTTAATAGTAATAGTGTGGTGTTTTCATCTGTCGACGAGAGCTAGCCTGATCATCGAGCATACATAACCTCAATGCCTGGTGAGTCTTATGGTCGATGAAGAGCCTTCCATCTCATTTGTAAATGAGTCTTTGGTGCCCGTTGTGGTCACTGGATAGCAATCCGAAGAATTCCATTGATCGATGAAGCTTTGAGTTGTGTGTATCTAAATGACAATCGAATTTAATCGATGAATTTTCCTTGCCCGACGACCAACCCGAACATCACCCCTTCCACCCATCTATGAATACCCCCTTCTCTATCCATCCTCTCATTTTTTGAGATCTTGGTTCTACAAATTGAAGGCCGACAAGAACCCATCAGGGTTGACATCGTGTGATCTCATGGGTGCGTGCTTGAGTTCAAGTTATCTTGGATTGATTTAAGGCCATCGATCTTGTTTCTTGCTCCATTCATGAAAGATCCTTATCTCTTAACCATTTTCCTTACAGTTCCTCACCCTCATTTCTCCTAAGGTCAAGTTTCATGACATTTCTTGCTGGAAACGTACACATAGGGTTTAAGAACTCTCCTTTCTTCCTTCCTTGCTCTAGAATCACCATGTTCATGGAGTTAGGAGGTGTTCTTAGAGCTTTGGTGGACCACGCTCGGTGCCTTGCCACTGATTTTGGAGTTTTCATATTAGACATTGGTTTTTTCTCTGCCAAAGTGAGTGATATAACCTTAAATACATTTTTTTGCCTATTTTCTACATGCATGACGTTAATCTTGCTCAAGAAACTCTTAGAATGCTAACAGACAATCCTTTTAAGTGTTGTTTTACATAATAAGATTATGATACAAATTCTTAAGCTTTACTTCAGACTTTATGAACAATTTTTGTTGTATTTTGAACTTTTCTTTGAATATAAAAGGTCTAAAATTCGGAATATGAGTGCTTTGACCCTTCAAATGTCATGTATATGATGTTTTGGTATCCAAACAATAAGGAAATTTGACCCATATACTATGCCTTATAGTTTGTTGAGTATCTTATGTAATTTTAGGACTTACAAACACTATTATGGTGTTGTAATGATGGTTGGACGAAACCCTAGTATTGAAAATAGCTCATCTATAATAAGTTTTGAGTACATGATTGTTTATTTCTTATAAATATCATGATTCTTACATCTAGTGGACAATGATGATGAAATTTGTGTATGGTCTTTCTTATGACTCATTAAGCTCTCTACAAATTTCTAAACATTGATGATATTCCTATGAGAAGTTTTGGATAATTTGGATTTAAGTGCCCTAGAAGGCCTTTATATGTCCAAAACTGTGACTTGACCCTCTTAACAAACAAGGATGGATACCTATACCTAGATAGGGAGACATGAAACTATTTTATACATTTTATATCTTTTGATATTGCAAGCCCCAATAAATTTATACAAACCTTTAGGGTGTTTGTATGTAACTTGATTGATGCATTCAACATTTTTAACTGAATTATGTAATTAAGTGTAACCTTAATCATGTAGTGTCGTGTAACCGTAGAACTACCCTATTGTCAGAATATGCTGGACACTATTGATATATGTGGGTGCAGGGAAGGTATATCCATGTCATCCTGATTCTAAGGTTTTAGAGAGCGGTTGAGGATGTGCCTTCTATGTTGATAGGACTGAGAGCAATTGCGGCTATAACTTGAATTTTAGCATTTGTACCCTGGTTTCTAGTGTTGTTGCTTGTGTACCTAGGACATACCATACTATTTTAGTAGTTGGGCCGATGTGCCACTATAGTTTTTACTCAAAATGACTGAGTGGAAGAGATCTTTAGGATTCCAGTCCTAAATCTTGTATGAGGTTGATTTTGACTTCGCAGTGATCAACTAGTAGTTTAAGTGGTACATCCAAACTACCCATGTCTTATATAAATATGTAATTCAGTTGTGTAGTATAATTGTTAGGGTTATTTGGCAAATCACATTAGATGATGATCCTTCCTATATTTCTTTATATATGTGTGTGATTTATAATGCAGTAAGAGAAATAAAATGTATCAGTGACTCTAACTAGGCATGCTCTTTTATACAAGTTGCATAGTCTTTCAACTATGTCATACTATGTACCTTAAATACTTAATGTACATAATACATTTGTAAGCAATAAATGTTGTTAGCGGTTATATCATATAATTGGCAATGGGTCTCATCTTGTGGGTTTCCACACCCTTTCTAGGTGATCAACAACGCAGTCAGACGCAAGGTGATGAGGAGGCACAATTTGAAGATATGTAGAGATAGAGTGGTTGGTTTGGTTGTATAGATTCCTAGAGTCATCCTTGACTCTCATGTATGGATGGGATAGTTTTATATATCATGTGTAGAAAGTCAAGTTTTTGGTTGTATATCTTGAACAATGCAAATGTTGTAATCATGTAAAAAACATCCCTTTGCATACAAGATGTGGTTGAGGCCACTGAAATCTTCTAAAGTTACCTCATGTATATGTGTGTGTGTGAAGTTGGAGCTTTATGTAAATATTCCTTGGGGATGTTTAGACATTTTATTCTATTTTAGTATTTTATCTTTTTGGTGACATGCATAAATAGTGTTGAATCGCCATTTTGTTTTTGAGTAACCTTGTTTAGCATGGTGGGTTGCTACAATATCATGGCACGAGCACCCTAAATACACAATGCCACCACAAATACTCCTCAAGAATGGCTTAACCCCCACCGTCGATCATCAACTCCACGCTTAGTCCACTCATCCACAACAACGATCGATGAGTTTTGTTCATCTCCTTCACAACTCACAGCCGATCTCCACAATAGGCCACCCTCCACTACTACATTCATAGGTCCTACAAACCAACTCGTCCCTCCATTCTAGTTATGCATTATTGCAGGCCTCCCAACTCCGACTGCCCTACCACTGCCTACAACACCATTTCAGATCACCGCCTCAGCCTTAGCCTCTCATGTTTAAAACTCTCGAAAGTTCTCTCAGTAGGGCGTACACAACCAAGACTCATCGACTCAAGGGAGTTCCCTCTACTACTAGGAACCACAATGGCGATAGTAGTACCCTTGGTCGTATAAATATACAAAAATAGAGTATCAGATTCCATTGAACTTCACCAAAGACACCACCACCTACATCCCTACTTCTAAATGGCAAGTCCTGTTGACTCTCTTCTTCTTCTTTTGTTCCTATAATGATCGTTGAATGGTAACCATTGTATAACTATTAAAATTCCATGTGATGAATACAATTAATATCTCAACAGTAATTGTATAAGAACCTATATGTGTATGTATAGTAGAAATATACATACATATAATAATACTTATAAGTAAGGGGTTTGCAAATTTTTTAAGCTATGATGATTGATAAATTAATGAATGATAATATCTAGATTTAAAAATATTCTTAGAACATTTAGAAATGCTAATTAACTTGGTTGGTCAAATCACATGTCATGTGACATATTTAGATATAAACACAGTAGATTATTGGATTATGTAAATAGGGAATATGCAATTACTAAGAACTATATTGACCATGTCTTGAACTAAAAGCTAGACGTATTTATGATTATGTTCATATTCATAATTGAGTCCTAGGTATTAACATACAATTATATTTTTGACTTCTCCTAGTTATAAATGAGATCACTAACTACCCCATTATTAGGGGGTAATATGAGATTATGTCATACATAATGTATCTCACTACTCCTATATACAATATTGACATATTTAAATTTTGTTACAATCATGGGGTAATATGAAAATCTAAGATACACCTTAGGAAAATGATAAGGATCATCCACCTAGTTATAAATAATGAATGAATTCAATCCAATAAACCTATAGTAACCTAGTATGTTCTCCTTGCTAGATTTGGAAAACTTGGAGCTTTTTTGACCCTTAATTTTGGAAATATTAGACTCTTTCTTGAAATAAAGGTATTAAATTCTCATTAATGTTATTAAATTATTTATATCCCTCTTGAATTTCATTCATATAATTTTGTAAAAGTGGTGAACGAATTTGTTATTAGCCTTTCTCATGTTGAAGGTCACCACAACTAAACTGAATGTTGACCATTGTTGAGTAATTGGAATATTGGTTGATTTCCATATTAGCACAAAAACTCGAATATTGGCTAAGAGCTTTGGCTCACTATATTTGGAGGGTCATATCCCCCAACCCTGCATAGTGGATAATGGACAATTGGAGGTCCTTGAGTACTGATTACCCCAAAAGATAAAGTGATGTTCTCTCATAGAGGGGAGAACACTAGGCACCTAGCCATTGGTGAAGAAAAAATATTAGATTGCTTGTGCCAATGGATAAACTATCTCATTTTGAATAATTTAATATATTGATATTAGTTTTGAGAATCTCTTTATTGTTTCTAGTTACCACTGTGAATTTTTGTACCCTTTTGAAACTATCATGGTAACTAGACCATCTTCTTGTTAGCACCATAGTCCACTAAGAAAACTTACCTATATTTGGTGACATAAATCTTTATTGTTTTAAATTGCTCAATTATTAGATTTAGTAATAGCTTTTATGACTTGTGTTTCCCTTCTTGGGGTTCATGTATGGTTTCATTCCCTTTGATAATTCATGAATAAGTGATGTAAAGAAGATATATAATAGATGTGCAGGAGTTGTCCCCTATTGAATAGTAGATACTAATGATGCTGATTTGGATGTTATCACACTAACAAGTTTACTAGGAATAAAGCTCCTAGACTTTACCCAAACAAATTTGCAATAATGCCAACCAAAAGCGGTCATATCTTATCAGAGTAAAATTGAGCATTGAATCCAAAAGAAAACCTTTGTCTAAGAAACTTCTAGTTTTCATCAAGTCGTAACTAAGACATATTTAAAATTAAGATTTGATTTGGTTGAGTTAAGCTAATTGCATGAAAATTAAAAGCTAGAATGAAATTGGATCTAGAGTAGTGATGGAAAACACTGGGGTGGAATCAAGTTATACTTCCACCACCCAAATATGCACATTCATTAGAATCCAAACTTGTACAAAGAGATAATTAGAGCTATGCAAGTTTCCCCTTTTGTCATTAGAAACTTACATGAGCGGATATCACTGTAAGCTTGATGTCTCAATGCTTACATGTCATTTATCTACTACTTTAGAGATGTCCAATCAGAAGTTCTTATTAGGGCATCAACCAAAACCAATTGATATTCAAATCTTAAATACTGAAGTTCTCATAGTCTAATAATATAATAAATCATATAAAGTGGGTGATCAATCCATAAATTGTACATTAAACTATTAATAATGAATTAAATGAGTTCATACAAGGCTTGGAATAAGAATGAAATTGCATGAAATGGGTAGTCGGGATAATCCCTACACCTCAGTGAAAGGACAACTCCCTCGACATGAAGAGATTAATATCATTGGTAGAGGTAAAGGACATGAGCATGGTCATGACTATAGTATTAACCATGACTTGTAGATGAAGTATCTGGATTGAAAATAGCTCAATGAAGAGTTTGATCGCCATAGACCACCACTAGCCTTAACTGCGTGCTTTGTCCTCACTCACACGCGGGCCAAGATTCACTTCCCAACTAGTCACCCATCCTAGTACTAGTCTGGGTTGAGCTTGCTTAACCACAAAGTTCTTTAGTGATGTGCTCCCTAAAAAAGAAGGTGCACCTTGGTGATATGGATACTTCAATTATTCATTAAAGATTTTTATCTGAGGCCTCAAATCCTAGGACATTACAATCTCCCACACTTAGACTCTTGACATCCTCGTCAAGGCTAAACCACATGGCCTCATAATGTATTACCATTTCAGTGCAGACCCAAAATGACAAATGCACACCCACTCCCATCCACGACTAATGGCGCACATGTGGCTCCATCAACTAGGATATCCCTTTCCAACATTCCCGAATCACATGGCTTAAAACTGACATGTCATGACCATGTGGGCCCCACCTACTAGAGGGGATCTAGTTGTGGTATCATTTGTAACACCCGAGCCCACTGCCTAAGGCTCTAGTAGAGTTTCAGGAATGACGATTGACCCCATAGACCACCACTAGCCTCAATTGTACACTTTTTCCTCACTCACACGTAAGACAAGATCAACTTTCCGAATGGTCACCTATCCCAATACTACTTTGGGATGAGCATGCTTAACCACAAGGTTCTTTAGTGATGGGCTCTCTGAAAAGAAGGTGCACCTTGGTGATATTGGTAGTCCAATCATTCATTTTAAGATCATTTTATCTGAGGCCTCAAATCCTAGGATGTTATAGGAGATCAATGGTTGTTGAGTTGTTGAAGGAAGGGCTTGATGATTTCCACTCTCTCCCATGATAGAACTTGAGCAAGTAGGTATATCGACCTATCAATGGAAGTGGTTTGTCACCAAGTTTAGAGATTGATGGTTATGCTAGGTCAATGACACTATCCGGGTTGATGGTCTCTAGAATTTGTCTTTGATCTCGACGACAACCTTTAAACTTGTTCATCCCCCAAATCTGAGATAGATTTTTTATGGTTATGTAATGGGATTTGTATTCTATGGAGGAAGCATTAGGGTTAGTAGTTGTGGGTCCCATCCATCAACGTTGCGGTTGTCAAGCATTGACTATCAACCAATAGGTATCAATCGATGGATGTGGTGGAGATCAATAGGGTACACAAGCAATCAATGAGGTGAATGGTCTTATATGCTCAACTGATTAGATGTCGAGCTCTGGCTATCGACCAATAGATGTTGACCTTTTTCTATTTACCGATGATATAACTAAGTTAAAAGAGGTTGATTGGTCGTCGACATTAAAGGTCAATGGGATGCTCGAGCATTGAGGTTGATGGATCGAAGGTCGATTGTCGATGCTTGATATTAATGATATTTGAAGGTCAATTGGCAAGTTGACCGCTAGGTCAATTTTGACCTTGGACACAAAAATTGTTGACCGGTATATCTTTTAGAACTGCTCAAAATTCGTTACGACCTAGGGCGCCACCCTACACCCTGTGAGAGGCATCCTTATCTCGACTCCCGCCCCTAGGCCTTTCTACGGTAGAGTGATGATACTCAAAACTTGTATGGGGTTCAAGAAAAGTATCACATTCTTTAAAATTGGCATGAAAACTTAACTAAAACATAACAAAGACATTTCTAATAAAACTAAGAGATCTATATGCAAATTTGGGCTAAAACAACTAGTAAAACTAGGATGAATATGCATTCATCACATTCCTTTTCTTAAATTTTATAATCACATTTGTAAGCTTCCATGATTTTGATGTAAAGCGTGACCGTAAAAAGATTTATTTATACTTTTTGATACAATTTTGTAGATATTTGATCATAAAGTTCAGGTCCTTACAACATGGTATCAGATAAATAATCTACACTCATTAATGCCTCATAGAAATTATGGTTAAATAACTAGTATGCCTAGAAATTAGGTAAGTAGTTTACAACCAACCCTATTATTACTAGTCCTATTCACCTAAGATAGAAATATAAACTTAGGTGAAATTAATGTTAGGTTTTTAATACCATGTTAGTAGAGATGAGCTGAGGGGTCTAAGGAAGGGTGTTGTATGAATTTTTTGCATAATTACTCCCAATCCACTTAGGTGGTGGTGGGGTTTCCTTACTTTACATACCGACTTGCCCAATGAAATTCCTTTTACTTGGAAGAACCATAAATCTTAACAAATTTGTCAACCCAAAAAAGAACATGTGAACAACCTAGTAGTTGGAAAGAGAATAGTGAAACCAGATACCCCAAGCTTAAATTTGTAAATCCCTAATTAGTAGGACACCATGTTATACACCCTAGTGACCCTTTATTAACTAGAAATCCTATTTTTACATTTGAGTCAAGTAGTTAGCATTGTGAATGTTGGTAAGAGGTGATCATGACTTAGTTGTCGCAGTGATTTTGACCATTTCTGGCCTTGCATCAAAATGTTTCCCATTGAGAAATAATTTTCTTTGTAATATTATATGTATAAAAAGTAATTTTATGGAATTTTATCGAAAATATCACAATAATAGATATATGAGAAAACCCTAGAGGAGAGTCACATGAAATCCTTCAGACCTAGAGTTAGGTGTAGGGTAAGGTTTAATAAAGAGAAGGATACAACTTTATAATTTAGATGCCCATTTAAGATTCTAGTTGAATCCTTTTAAGGGGTGGAGTATAGTACCTAAGTAGATCACAAATAAACTAATTTTGAGGATGTAATCCACTTTAAGGGGTGGAGAGTTGTAGTATACTAGAGTTTGGTATTAAATTTCATTTTGAGATATTACACATGATCTTCATAATTTGAAAATCCTTTTTGCTTGATTTCAATTCGTATTTACACCTCTTTAAATTACTATAAAATATGAGCACAAAAATGCAAATTTACTTCATCTTGATCAAATCCTCTAATTTGGGACCCACAATTGAATAGTTGAACTAAATTATGAACTATTTTCATTGGAATCACACCATGATACAATCTGAGCTAATTGTTATTAATATTTGCATTAAGAGAGAGAGAGTAAATGTGGAGATTGGATTGATACTAATTGAAATAGTGTTAGGATACAATGATGTAGACCATTGGTTGAAATATTTTAGAAATTGGCAGTGTCAGTTAGAAGTTATAGGAAAATAAGTATCTAAGGGTGTTAGTGTTAAATATTAATTATAACATTTATGATAGTAATATTTCCCCTCCTTCCTCGTTAGGTCATGCAAACTTGTCTCTCTGTGACTTGGCTATCTCAGACTACAAGGATCAAGCAGTTTCCTCTACTACTAATTAATTTGGCCATTATAACTCTGCCTCACTCCCTCTTCTTTAAGAAAGCCTCCCTAAATCCCTAGAGCCACTCATCATACCTTGTATACCCAGATCTATGGACGACATAGTACGATCTACTGGCAAGTCGTCAACATGAACACTGCATCTTCTACTAGGTGCCGTGGATGATCAAACATCAAACCTACAAAGCTACCTCCCATTAGACAACATGGTTTCATAACAACATCATCCTCAACAATTCTGATGCTAGTCTAGTGTCATCGCCCCATCGACTAAATTTGTGCATCTTAAGAAAGGAGCGACGGACGGGCCCTTAGGGTTAGCACCACCTGACTGCAACAGATGGGTGATCTCGAGGAGTACATATCCCATCCCCACAGAGGGGGGCGTTCCTCCCCTCTCTCCAGCACCATGACTATGGAGGAGCCGTCTGGTGAGGGGGCTCCTACTGTGATGATCGAGTGCCCCAACCCGATCCTTAGGAGGGCCTAGAACCAGGTCATGGCTGGGGGAAACATAGGGATTGAGAAGCACTCGTTTAGCCCTCCTAAGAAGATTGATAGTAAACACTTTGTTACCATTGACGAACCTACCTATGAAGCTATGGAGAAGTGTTGGGAACACACAACGATCTTGTATGTGATGGGCAAGCGACCATACTACTTCCATCTCCTTGCTTGGATACGTCAATTTTGGAAACCTAAGGGAGGATTCGACCTATTTTGTAAATCAGACAAGTTCTTTCTTCTCCATTTCAACTTGGCCGAGGACAAGAAGAGCATCATAAATAGCGGTCCACGTTGGTTTGATAATCATTTGGTGGTCGTCAAAGATTACAAGACAGGGGATGACTTGAAGAAAGATTTCTTCAGCACCATACCAGTATGGATTAGTATCCCTAGTATGGGACACAATTGGTCCCCTAGGGCTATTGGCATTATGGCAAGTGGAGTAGGGAAGCTACTCAGAATTGACTACAAGTCATTAGGTCAAGAATATCTGGGAGAGGCGTGTGCTTTGGCGGAAATTGAAGCTGATGAAGAGCCTCCTCAGGAGGTATGGGTCAATATGCCTAGGCGTGACCCTATGCCGGTGAAGATCTAGTATGAATATATCCCAAAGAGATGCGCTGAGTGCAAGGTTTTTGGTCATGATGGTTCCGATTGCCCAATCAATCTGATTGTCAATATGGAGTACCCTGCCCCAAGATCAATGCAAACCTGGATGGTCATGGGAAGGAAGGGCAAAGCAGTGGCTGTTGATAATGTAACTACGAATGAACAGGGTGTCAATGATCATGTTGAGGATGTGCACTCTAGCAACAACCTTGGTGGTGGTGCATCCTCCTTGGGTGGTGGAGATGATACTGGTGATGGCGCTTGTGACGACGGTGGTGTTACCGGTGTTGGGAATCTTGTTCTTGGCATCACAGACGTGAGGGTTGCGGCCCCTTCCTCTAGTGGAGGTGTTGAGACACGGGCGAGTGGTGGTGGAGCTTCCTCTTCAGTTGGCAGCACTGCTCCTAGGGCAGATGGTGGTGATGGCTTGACGCACCATCACGACGCTGCATCTCAGGTTGACGGTGTCACCGATGCTGCATCCCCAGGCATTACCGACACTGCGTCTCTGGATGCTGTGTCTCTGGGCGTTACCAATGCGGAGCCATAAGGTGTTACCGCTACTGTGTCATGGGATGATGGTGTGACACCGTGTCGCGATGCAAATGGTGTTATGGGCGATGGTTTTGCACCCGGTTCTGTTGGCATTATGGGCGATGTCTCAGGTGTTTCTGGAATTAATGGAGCTCTTGGTGGGTCAGGTGCTGGTGTTAATGGTGCCTTCGGTGGCTCAGGGTGCTGGTGCTACAACCAATGCACCTGATGGCACGATGGTGGGTGCTAACATCGCTGGCTTGGGTGAGGATGTTGATTCAGTATCTAAATGCTCCACTGGTGCTTCTTCTTCTTCATCGTCTAAGGTTCCAAAGACGTCTAAGGGTGAGGGGTCTCGTAAGACCCGCTCTGCCTCTAGAGGTCATTAATGACCTTTCTCATGACTAATGTTCATGGCTGGGGGAAGCCACGTAAAAAAAAAGAAGTGAGGAGAACCATCCTTGATAACAAAGCTACTATGGCCATTCTTGTTGAATCTAAAATCAAGTCCCATATGACTCACACGTCTGATCATATGTTCCCTAAAGGATGGCTATGGATTTCTAATCATATGCATGATCCTAATGGTCGTATCTATATTGGGTGGAATCCTAACTGCTGGATTACTACTGTGACTGAGATGGATGATCAACATGTCACTATGAAATGCATTAACAAAGGTGGCCTCACTATCTATACTACAACTATCTACGCTAGGAACTCTGTGGCTAATCGTTATGTTCTGTGGAATACCTTGGAGAGGATTGCTGCTAACATAGATGATGCTTGGCTTATCACTGGTGATTTCAATAACATCAGAAAGCAAGAGGAGAAGGTGGGGGGGGGGGTCATGAGGTTCCCTCTACCATCCTTAGCTCTTTCAATGCTGCCCTAGATAATGCTGGTCTTACTGAACTACCTATCATTGGTAAAGAGGTTTATACTTGGCATAACAAACAAGGTGTCGCTAAAAGGGTTGCTTGCAAGATTGATAGAGCCTTTCTCAATGATGCTTGGCTATCTAAATTTCTTGGTTCCAAAACAAAGTTCATCACTTGCAACTATTCAGATCACTGTGCTTTAAACATCAATATGCGACCTATTTCTTTCAAGAAGAAACCTTTCAAATTTCTCAATTTCTAGTTGGAATGGGAAGGTTGTTGGGACATTATTAAAGATGCTTGGGATACTGATATTAAAGGCAACCCACTCTTCCAGTTCTGTCATAAACTCAAGATTGTCAAGGATAATTTGAAGACTTGGTCCAAACACTATGTCAATCTCAAGAACCTTATTGCAAGAGAAAGAATGGAGCTTGATGACATCTCATCCGTGGTTCGTAGATGCCCACTAGATCCCGATCTCATCCATGTTGAAAAACAAACCCTTGAAAGATTGGACATGCTTCTTAAGGCAGAGGAGGTTTATTTCTGGAAACGCAGTAGGATGGAGTGGCTTTGCAATGGATATAGTAACACTAAAGTCTATCATACCATTATTAAGAGAAGGGATGCTATTAACTCTATAACTGAGATTTTTGACTCACATGAAGATATTTTGTAGGATAATGATGCCATTGCGGATGACAGTGTATAGTTTTTTGAGTAGATATATAATCAACCTCATGTTGCATACAACTCTTGTATTCCAGATTGGACCCCTGTAGTCTCTATAAATGATAATGTCATGTTGTGTTCTACACCGAGTTTGAATGCGGTTCGTGATGCTATGTGGAGCATAGGGCCTCACAAAAGCCTGTGCCCGGATGGCTTGAATGGTTATTTCTATAGGGAAAATTGGAACATCATTTGTGATGATCTTCTTAAGGCCGTCCAGTGGATTTTTGAAGGTGGAAGCATGGTTAGACATGTCAATCATGTTTTCCTTGCTCTCATTCCTAAGAAGGACATTGTTTCGTCTCCAACTGATTTTAGGCCTATTTCTTGCTGCTCGATGCTCTATAAAATTATTACCAAAGTCATCTCAAGGATGTTAGTCACTCTTTTGCTAAATATTATCTCTCCTTACCAAGGTGCTTTTGTTAAAGGTAGGATTATTGATGATTGTTCTCTTCTTGCGACTGGGTTTACTCTTAAATTCAACCGGAAATCCAATCCCCCTGCTACTTGCATCAAGTTGGATATCACCAAGGCCTTTGATTCCATTCGTTGGTCCTACTTATGGGATTGTCTTACTGGCCTTGGGTTCAATGAGAAGTTTATCTCCATCCTAAAGCAATGTGTGAAGACTCCATCCTTTTCTCTCTTACTGAATGGCTCTTCGGTTGGCTTCTTCTTAGTTCCAATGGTCTTAGGCAAGGCGATCCCTTATCACCCTTGTTATTCATCCTTGCTATGGAAGGTTTCAACAGATGTCTTGAGGCAGCATATGATAGCAAACTCATTAGAAGCTACCCTATCAACAGGACCAAGGCTCTTAGCCACCTTCTTTTTGCGGATGATGTTCTTATTTTCTCTAAGGGGCGCTTGCGTAGTCTTATAAATCTCAAATAGATTTTGCTTGAGTTTGGTTCTGTCTATGGTATGAAGTGCAATCCTAATAAAACCTATATATTTTTGTCTTCTTCTTGCAGCAACAAGGATGCCTTGATCAATTGCTTGGGTATTCAACCAGGCACATGGCCCATGAAGTATCTTGGGTTTCCTATGGCTGGTGGAAATATCAGGAGGCACCACTTTCATTAATGCTTGGATAAGCTAAGAGATATGATACAGATATGGCTGGGGTCTAAAATCTCTATGGCTGGTCATCTTGTTCTTATTAAGCAATGTGCCATGGGTTTGATTAGCTACTGGTTACGTATGGGTGACATTCTTCTAGTTGTTCTATGTAGGATGGAATTTCTGCTTTCTGATTTCTTATGGGGTAGTTCAATGCATCCCTCTTGTTGGTCACGGCTGACCTATCCGCTTTGTGAAGGCGGTCTTGGTCTAAAGAGACTTGATGAACTTGTGTATTACCATACTTTACATCATATTAAGGGGTTCAATCAAGTTCAATGCATATGGATCTAATGGCTTTCTTGTAGGTATAGTGATTCGTTGGTTACTTTTCTAGGAGTGGCTCTACTTGCCATAGGCGTATGGTAGCTCTGTGGCCTTCCTTCTCTAGGTGGGCAGGAAGGAATCTTTGGGAAAACGCCAGGTAAAAACATCCATCTGATAAGGCTTATGAAAGTCTTTAGTTCTCTAAGCACTATCCTAGGTGGAGTCTCACTACCTTTAGAGCTCTCACTAATGTCCTTCCTACATTGGAAAAGATTAGCCCCTGGTCGGGGGCTCCTGTCCCAACATGCTTACTGTGTGGCCAACATAATGACTCGATAGCCCATTTGTTTGAGGGCTGCAAATACTGGAAATATATTTGGGGTCGAGCTCAACTTATGGCTACCTTACTGACCTTGGTAAGAGGTCGAAACAATCCAGAATCATTGAACTTTGGGCCATTATTGGTGCTGTCCACTTCATTTGGGAGGAACACAATAAATGGTTGCATAATGGCAGAGCTTCAGACTTTGTTGTCATCTTCAGCCATCTAGCTCTAGAGAATAAGAGAATGTCTTTTACTTTTAAATCATGTCTTGATATTTCTCCTATTATTGCTAGGAATTGGGATCTGTTGTAACCAATTCTTAGGAGCGTGTAGTCACATGTGTGGGTGTGGCTTGTAACTTTGTCCCCTTCCTGGGGTTTTTTGGAATATACTTACCCAATTTTCCAAAAAAAATAAAATTGTGCATCTTCCTCTTGTATATTGGGGAAGATATGACACCGTCCTACATCCCTTCCTTACCCAATGTTGTTATTTACCACATGACACATAAACATGCTTCATCTTCCCCGCACATCTCCTTCTTCAATGGAAAGGAGTCTAGATATTCAAAAACTCCTTGCATATGCCATCATCTTCACCACAACACTACCATATGACTCCTCCAGATATCAAGCATGTTGCCGATCTAGATTGCAAGAATCCTATATTGCCACAAGATGACTTTGATCCTTTACCACCCTTTCACATCCCTAAAAGATGGATGTATTTGACATCTATAATGGAGGCATCACAACCTCCTCAAATGCAGCATCAGTGGGATCATCTCCTCACTCCTGCACCCTAACTACATCACCACCATAGCTTGTCCTCCTCAACAATGCCTTAAACCCCAACACCGATCATGAACCCCAATCCTAGTTCAATTGACAATAATGATCGTTGAGTTTTGTTCATCTCCTTTACAACTCACAGTCGATCTCCACAACCAGCCACCCTCCACCAGTACAGTTATAGGCCTACAAACCGAACTCAACCTCTGTTATAGTTCTACATTGTTGCGGGCTTGCAAACCCCCACTGCCCTACAATTTCCTGCAACACCAGTTTGGATCACTGCCTCTATCTCAAACTCTCATATTTAGAACCTTTGAAAGTCCTCTCACCAAGGTGTACACAACCAAGCCTCATTGGTTCTAGGGAGTTCCCTTTATTTCTAGGAACCACAGTGATGATAGTAGTACCTTTGGTTGTATATAAATATGAAGACAGAGTTTTAGATTCCACTGAACTTCACCAAAGATGCCACCACCTACTTCCCTACTTATGAATGGCAAGTCTTGTTGACTATATTATTCTTCTTTTGTTCCTATATTGATCGCTGAGTGGTAACCATCATATAACTACTAAAATTCCATATGATGAATATAATTAATAACTCAGGAGCAATTATACAAGAACCTAGATGTATATGTATCATAGAAGTATGTATACCTATAATAATACTTATAAGTAATGAGATTACAAATTTTATAAGTTGTGGCGATTCATAAGTTAAGAAATGATAATATCTAGATTTAACAATATTCTTAGAACATAGATTTTAAAATTCTAATTAACTTGGTTGGTCGAATCACATGTAATGTGACATGTTTAGACATTAGCATTTAGATTATTAAGATTAGTAAATAGAGAATATGCAATTACTAAGAATTATATTAACCATGCCATGGACTAAATGCTAGACATATTTATGATTATGTTCATATTCATAATTGAGGCCAAGGTATCAATGTACGAGTATACTTTTGTGTCATCTTAGATATAAATGAAATCACTATCTACTTCATTATTATGGGATAATATGAAATTATATTATACACAATGTATCTCACTACTCTATATACAAGATTGAGATATTAAAATTTAATGACAATCATGGGGTAATGTGACAATGTAAGATACAACTTAGAAAAATGTTAATGATCATCCACCTAATTATAAATTACGAATGATTCCAAGGCAATAAGCCTATTGTGAGCTAGAATGTTTCTCCTTGCTAGATCTGGAAAACTTGGAACTTTTTTGAACCTTGATTTTGGAAATACCAGACTCTTTCTTGAAATAAAGGTACCAAATTCTCAATTCTGTTATTGAACTATTTATCTCCCTCTTGAATTTCATTCACATAAGTTTGAAAAGTGGTGAACCAATTTGTTATTTTCCTTTCCCTCATGTTGAATGTCACCACAACTAAATTCAATGTCAAACTTTACTAAGTAATTGAAATATTGGTTGATTTTTATATTTGCATAAAAATTCAAATATTAACTAAGAGCTTTTGCTCACTAAATTTGGAGGGTCTTATCCCCCAATCCTACACAATGGATAATGTACAATTTGAGGTCCCCCAATGTTGGTTACCCCCACAGGATAAAGTTTCATTTTCTCATAGAGGGGAGAATACTAGACACCTAGCCATCAATGAAGACAAAACATTAGATTGCTTGTGCCAATGGATAAATCATTTCCTTTTGAATAATTTGATATCTTGATATTAGTTTTGATATATTCTTTATTATTCCTAGATACCACTCTTAATTGTTATATATTTTTGAAACTAGCATGGTAACTAAACCTTCTTCTTATTATTACCATAGTCAAACTTACCTAGATTTTATGACATAAATCTTTATTGTTTTTAAATAGATAAATAATTAGATTTAGTACCAACCTCACTGGCCTATGTTTACCTACTTGGGATCCATGTGTTGTTTCATTCCCTTTGTATATTCATGGATATGTGATGTAAAGAAGACCTAGAAGAGACGTGAAAGAATTGTACCCTACTAAAGATTATACAGGAATCATTCCTATTTTGAAATTTTGTAATCATATTTGTAAGCTTCAACAACTTTGGTGTAAAGCATGATTGTAAAAAGATTTTTTTTATACTTTTTGATACAAATTTGTAAATATTTGATCTTAAGGCCGAGTCTTTACTTTCACCCATAAAATTCTTTTGAACAAATCTCACAATTGGTTGTTTCATGAACACCCAGTTATTTTGTGAAAATAGTTATCAATTCCATCAGTTATTGGTGCCTTCAAGGGGACCATAGATCTTAGAAATTTATGTATCTCATCAACATGAGGTACTTTTTCCATTTGAATTTGTTCTTTAGTTCTCAAACAAGGTAAATAATCTGGATACAATGTACAAGATCATCCCCTCGACCCAAGATTACTATCAATAAACAAATTCTTGAGATAATCCCTATTATGTGATTTCAACTTCAATTGATTATCAGTCTAATTTCCTATGTTGCCTTTCAGTCTTCATGTCATATTTTGATTACGTAAGCCACTCACAATGCTATTTTTCATTCATTTTCTTCACACTGTAACTCCTCCTTCATAGTACCATGTATTCGTTCTTTTTCTAGGATGTTCTTAAAATCCTCATTATCATTCCATACTTGCCAAGAATGTGCTCTTCATTTTGGATTGTGTTGCATATCCCAACTGATATAAGACATGAACATGATTCAAATGAATCCTTTCCACCACCTCAATTTTGTAAGTACTTGATTGGTTCAACCACTCCTGATTACCCAATGCTCGTTCAAGTTTCATTTTATTAAGCCTCTCTTAAAAGTCATCAAATGATCACTTTTACTTAGTTTAGAACTTCAACATTCTGTCATAGCCTCTAAAAATCATTACAACTCCTAGTATTAAGTCTCTTCTCTCCAATTTTCTCATTTGGTTGAAGGTGCACATTAAAATCCCCTACCGCAAGCAATGGCTCATGGATACACATGATTATCTTCTTGAGTTGATCCCAAAGTCTATAACTACCGGTTCTCAAAGTACTCCCATATATTAGAAATATTTTATTATCAATTCTACACTGAGCAAATTGTCTATGACTAAACAAGATATCATCATTGTATTGATTTCCCCCCCCCAAAAGACAGACTCCTCCTAAATAACCTAGATCCTCCATTATGTATGAGTGCAAGAAGTTTAGGTCTTTAATAATAGTTGTAGCTCCTTCTTCACTAGTACAAGGTTCATGTATAGCTAGTATGGAAACCTTATACTTCCTAACAAGTTGTTTAACTATAAGTCAGGTATTTGGATGACAAATACCTAGAGCATTCCAAACATAACAATCATCAACTCATGGGCATAATTAATCCTTCCTTAACATTCAATTCATATTCAAGATCTTGTTCATGTGTTTGTTTACCCTTTTTTCAAGATGCAAAGTTAGATTGATCTCCATAGAAAACTATCTTATGATTCCTAAGATGGATGCCCACACATCCATTCCTCTGGGATCCAACATTCATCAGAATTGAGTTGTTACTCACAAAGTCGAAACTTCCTTATATGAACGGCTTATTCTACCCCTCCTTTCCATGTATTGTCTCATTGCCTGTGAGGAATGCTATAGAGTGAATACTATCTTTGTTGTTTATTTCCCACACCTGACCAAATGCTTCCTTTTTGCTATTATTCTTCATGTTCATTTTTGTAGTTGTTTTGGTAGAATCAAATGTGTTTTGAATACCGTCCTGTTATTTCTTATTGATTCTCATCTTATTCTTCCTTTCACTCCAATCTATCCCCTTCTTCATGTTATTGGTGGTTACTTCAAATTCCTCTACCTCAGTTTATTCATTTGAATCTTATAGTTCTTGAAATCTATTCCTTATCTAAAATTTATTCTCTCTACTTTTACTTTTGTGGCTTCCTTGGTATTGGTTGTGCATGAATACTTCTAGTGAAATTTGGAAATATTTGTTCTTATTCCTCTACAGATTCAACCTGAGGCATTACAATTTGTTTCCTTCGATGGACAATCCTTTTCTACATGACCCAATCTACCACACTCATGCATATGAATGGCATATTGTCATAGTGAATTGTGTACCTCCTGCATAGAATTAATATTTTTGGTGTTAGGGGCTTCCCAAGTTCAATTTCTACTACAACTATAGCAAATTGGCATCTTCTTTGCATTGTAGGATTCAAGTTTACTTTAACCGTCTGACCAATCTTATCTCCAACTTCTTTCAAAAAGTCATCATGATGCATAAATAAAGGAAGGTTCAAGATCTTAACCCACACTACTATCCTCTATGGTTGAGCATTCTCTGGAAAAAACATGAATTCCATATCTGAACCAATAGATAAGAACCAATCAATGGACACTGGCCTCCTTTAAGTTCCTACAAATAATCTTCTTCCTTTTGTAATTGCATTAGATAATAATCATTCTCAAGATCAATGAGGTGGAAACCACCATCCATTTTCCAGATTAGTCTTATCTTGTCTCTTAGTGTTAGATATCCTATATCTATGATTGCAAACTTTGGTGGCTTAGAAAGGGTATCCAAACCTCATCAATTACATCAAACACAAGTAGACCATCAACCGTGTAGCAAATAATGTCATATGGTTTCAATATGAAATCTAGGTTCTCAATGGAAACATAAATATAACCATGTGTATGCTTATTAAAATCTCTAACTACGTCCTTATGTGATACTTGTCCCCTCTTCCCCCCTCCTGTGTTCTGGCATCAACCTCTTTCAGTTCATTCTGGAATCAACCTCTTTCAGTTCTTTATTCCCTACCAAAGAAGGAAATTGGCGTTTCTATTGTTTTGCCCTTCAACTTCCATCAAATTCAAAGCCCAATTCTCTCTTGCATCTTGAAAGAGTGTAGGGCTTCTTGATTGAGATCTTCAGTCTATATATATCACATGGATACTAGAATCTCCCAGTGGTATTGATACAAATATGTTCCTTTGAGGATCAATGTTGTATGCCAAATAAAACCCTAAATTGCATTGATCGCCTCTCGCCCCACTGCTCCTGTCATCACTTATCTATTATTGAGTTTTAGACTATAAAATATGTATTTTGAATACTTATACAAAGAATACTATGCTTGAAAATAGTCCAACTCAAGTAACTGTTATATGTCATAAGTTGGGATTATTTCCAAGTTCTTTTAGGGTGTGTATCGCTACCCATAAAGAATACTAGTAACTACCAAAGCAAAAGCATACTATATAAGTTTTTAAAATAAATATACCACTATAGGAGGTCAACAGGAACTAAGGTTATGTTTGATACATGGTGAAAAATAGATGGAGAAGGGGATGGTAATAAGTGGATATGGGGAGAGGGAAAGTTTCAAAATGTGATGTGTATGGGGAAATGTATAGGGTTGGAGGAAATGTAAATAGAATTGTTTGGTACATGGTATGGGACAAAGACTGATAATTTTTTAATAAAAACATCATGTACAAGTATGAACCTTATTTATTTGGAAATTTTCAGCATATGTGTATAGATAAGTGTTGACCTAAGTGTTATACATTGTCCATATTTTGATAATGAGTTAACCATTCCATTTATACACATCTAAGATGTTTATTTGAGATTGATTTCAAGCATTAGGTGCATGAAAAACATCAAATATATCAATCCCTAGCTTTATCTAGTTCAAGTCAAAAGCAATGCAAATGCAGTTTTGTGGAAAACACTCCAAATAACCTTACATGATTTTTGTAATCATTTGTATTGATGATATGACTTGTAACTAAGATGAGAAAAAATTAGGAACCCTTAATTTGAACATTTGATCACTCAAAAAGAATTTTCAAGGATTCCCTACAGACTGCTTATCGGTCCAAATACAAACTCGACCAATCCCTTGATGAATTTTAGAATTCTTTGGTTTGGTATCGAGTTTCACATTCATAGAAATCGACTGATCCCTACATTCAACAAAACTGATTTCAAGCGATTGGTTGAGTTGCACACATGAAAATCTTGATTGATGCTTCAAATTAGCTTTAGCACATAGTGCAATCGGTCGAGTTACCTTTATGAAAACTCGACTGACTGCATTGCATGGAAAATGTAGAAAAAGTGATTCCAACCATTGGAGTGTTGTAAAACTTAAAATTATATCCGTTGCAACACCCCAAACATCTAGAAAATGTTGTTAAGTATTCCTACATTCTAGTGGACACCCTTAACTTTAAATAGGACCTCTTGGAGTTCATTTCAAGTTTTCTTCTTCATGCTATTCAAGCTCCTTGCTATAGTTAAGTGCATTCAGTCCACTTGAGCCCCTTTCTCTCTCTTGATTACACTTAACTCATCCATATGAGTGAGATAGGATATGTGTGAAAGAGCTACTTCATTGTATACTTGTAAAACTCTTAAAGCTTCTCCTTTCCCAACCCCTTTCTTCAAGATCTAGTTGGTGAAAGCTTCTCTAAGTGAAGGAGAAAGTGCAAACTTCTTCAAGCTATAGAAGAAGGTGCAAAAAGCTTCTCCAAGTGAAGGAGGAGGACAAGGATGAAGATTCGGGAGTAGAGTGGGTAAATCCATCAAGGTTGAAGACTAGGCGTAAAGAGAAGATCTCCTTGGCGAAGGTGTCCAACTGCTTGCTAGAGTGGTAAGACCTTGGTGAGGTAGAAAACTCTAGATCTAGATAGGCAAGATCTTGGTTGTAAGGTTATTGGCTCCCTTGACCTCAAAAGGAGGCTAGGTATCCTTGTCCCAGAAAAGGAAGGTCAATTTTATGTATTACAACGGAGTATAAGTATACATAGGTTACAAAATCCTAGGACTTGACCTCTCTAGGTAGTGGACTGACTCTCTCCTAGTTTGGAGAGTGGAATCACTCTAAACAGCTTGTTCAAGTGCTTGTTTCAATCTCTCGCATCCTTGATTAACATGTCTAGATTGCCATCAAATTCACTATTTACAATTGTGCCTAGCTGAAGTAACTTGAAGGTCTAAATAATTTTATGCAAGTGTTTTTTAGCTCCATTCACCCCCTCTAGAGCCCTTTGATCCAACAAGTGGTATCAGAGCCACAATCTTCTCCAACGCATCTCTCACGAGATGAGAAGATGGGCGACTTACTTGGGTCCCTCATCCTAGAGGGAGGCTTCTCCATGAGACCCCCAGTCTTCGACGACACAAATTTCCTCTATTAGAAATGGTGGATGCAGTTCTACCTTCAAGAGATGAACTATGACAAGTGGAAGGTGATGATTCATCCATATAAGGAGCCGATGGGTGATGTAGATACTTCAGATGAAGCTACACTCAAGAAGGTGCAACTGAATGCAAAGGCAATAAGCATCATCTATGTTTCCCTCACTCCCTTTGAGTTCGACTAGATCTCATCTTGGGACACAACCCATGAGATTTGGTACATGTTGTGCATTACCGATGAAGGCACACAACAGGTCAAAGAGTAAAAAATCTACTTGCTCAATGGAATGCTTGAGAACTTCAATATGGGCAAGAAAGAAAGAGTGGTCGAGATGTACACAAGGCTCAACACCATCATCTATGGACTTGCTTCCTTAGGCCACACCTTGGATGGAGGGGCTATCAACTCCAAGATACTAAGGTCTCCCCCAAGAGATGGGAACCTAAGGTGACTTCCATTAAATAAGTTATAAGTCTTGGTGACTTATCCACCAAGGAGCTCATTGGCAACCTTCAAGATCATGAGCCAAGACTTGACAAGAAAGAAAAAGACGACAGGAAAGAGGAGAAGGAATAAAAGAAGATCAAAGAAAATGCCTTCAAAGTTCAAGTGGAGGCAATGATTCTCCAACAACAACTTGCTTGCCGGTCCTCTCCTCCGTACTCAAGTGAAGATTATGGCCCTAGTGTTCATGAAGCAAATTACTCTAAGGGCAAGAACTTCAAGGGAAAGTCTTCCTCATCCTCTACTCTTAGATTCTATGAATGTGGTAAAAATCGGCACTACAAGAATGATTGCCCCAAGGCAAAGAAGGATTACCACAAGAGAAACCACAAGAAGGGGGAAAACTACAAGAAGGAAGGTAGGTACAAGAGGAAGGACAAGAAGGACAAAAGGAGGAAGGATGCAACTCATGTTGCTTGGGGGAATCCTCTCTAGGGATGCAAACTCCGATGAAGGAGAATGCCACCTTGCACTCATGGCCTCTACAAGTGAACACATTGGTGAGGTAAGCTTGCATGAATTATCCAAAGAAACTCTTATTGATATGCTTAATGCTACCCACTCTTCTTATTCTAAATGCAATCATAAAAAGAAGAGGTTGGGTAAGATCAACGATGATTTGTATGCTAAAATTGATGAGGTCAAAATGAGAAGTTGCATCTTGATATCATTGATTCCTTCCAACGACAGTTTCTTGATCTTGAGCTCCAATACAATGGAGTTGAAGTAGAGAATGGCTTCTACCTTAAGAACATCAATAGTCGTAAGGAAGAAAACCAAGCCCTAGTAGATGAGCTTACTTTACTTAAAACTGAAATGATGATCTTAAGCTTGCTTGTGATGTTACTAAGGATCAAAATAGAATTTATCTTAATGATCTTGTTATGCTTTTAACTAAAAATGCTAGATTGATTGCTCAAATTAATGATCTCTCTTCTATACATTTATAGCATAGTCATGAAGTTTCTAGTATTACTTTAGAAAAAGATTCTTATCTTAAGAAATCCCTCTATTTGGAGGCTGACTTGCTTCATCTACAAGATGATCTTTCTAGCTTATCTTCAAATGTCATTACTCTTAGTAATGATAATCACAAACTAAGAGCTTCCTTTTAGAAATTCCTCAAAGGGAAACACTCTCTCAATGAAGTTCTAGATCACTCTACCAAACAAGTTGGTACTAGTGGTTTGGGATATGTAGATGGAGCTCCAAAGAGAAAAAACATGGGAAAGGGTAAGAAAAAGAGCAAGAGACCTTCTATCTTCCATGGAGAGTCATATGGCTCTAAGAACCCTATGGTTTGTGTTCATTGCAAGAGTGATGACCATTACTCTACTTATTGTCCTTATAGAGAGAAGGGGACCAACCTTAAGATGAAATGAGTCCCCAAGCTAACACCGGATCCCAAGGTTTAAATTGGGCACTGACATCTTCCTTTCTTGTAGGTAAAAGAAATATGGATTGTTGATAGTGGTTGCTCAAAGCATATGACAAGTGAAATCAACCACTTCAACCAATTCATAAAGAATAAAGGAGGATTAATAACTTTTGGTGACAACAACAAGGGTAAGGTGATAGGTGAGGGTGATGTAGGTGATTCACAATGCATCAAGAATGTTCTTCTTGTGGATGGCCTACATCATAATTTAATAAGTGTTAGTCAACTTTGTGATAATGGTTATCTTGTTCTTTTTACCTCACTTGAATGCTTTCTTCTAGATTCCCTCTCCTACAATGTTATATATAAGGGAACTAGAAATGTTAATCTTTATATTATTGTTCTTGACTCTATTAAACCTATTGTTGGTAGATGTCTTATTTCCTATTCGAATGATATTTCTTTATGGCACCGTAGGATTGGTCATGTAAATATGCATCAATTGAAGAAGTTGAGAAAAAAGGGTTTGGTAAAGGGACTTCCTAAATGGTATTTTTGAAAAGGATGAGGAATGTCAACCTTGTACCCAAGGAAAGCAAACCAAGTCCTGCTTCAAATCCAAAGGAGTCCTTAGCACCAAAAGAGTTCTTGATCTTCTTCACATTGATCTATTTGGACCAATGTGTATACAATCACTTTGTGGTAGCAAGTATTGTCTTGTGATTGTCGATGCATTTTCTCACTATACTTGGACTTTATTTCTTATTTCAAAAAGCAATACTCTTGATGTTTTCTCAAATTTTTGCAAAGAAGTTGAAAATGAAGCTTCTTTCCAGATCATCTCTATCTGCAATGATCATGGGGGAGAGTTTGAAAGGACTTATTTGAATGGTTTTGTGAGGAATCTGGGTATGTACATAACTTTTCTTTACCTTGAACACCTCAACAAAATGGGGTTGTAGAGAGAAAGAATAGGTCACTACAAGAAATGGTTAGGACCATGCTTCTATAGTATGACACTTTAAAGAAGTTTTAGGTCGAAGCTATTAGTACTTCATTTTTTGTGCAAAATCGGGTTTTTACTTATCCATCTTTGAAGAAAACCCCCTATAAGATATGGCATGGTAGAAAGACTTCCATTGATTTCTTTTATGTTTTCGATTGTCCTTGTTTTGTTTGAACACCAAAGATTCCCTCGACAAGTTTGATCTGAAGTCTTATAAAGCTTTCTTTCTTAGCTATAGCACTACTAGAAAGGCTTACATAGTATTTAACATTGAATTGTGTAAAGTAGAAGAATCTATCAATGTTAGATTTGTTGAGACTAGCCCCTCTATTTCCAAGAATATTGTTAATGATGATGTTGTAAATGAGGTGATCCCTCACTTAAAAGAGCTCAACATTGTTGATAAAGGAAAAGAGGTGTTAGTTGATTAAGAAGAGAAAGAAGAAAAGAAGGATCTTACTCCCTACTTTGCAAAGCATCATCCTAAAGAGCTCATAATAAGTAATCCTTTTAAAACGGTGAGGATGTGGGATGCATTTAACAAAGAATAAGACGACAACTCCTTCATCTCTCAACTTGAGAGAAAAGATGTCAAAGAAGCCCTCAAGGATGACGAGTGGATCCTAGCCATGCAAGAAGAGTTGGAACAATTCCAAAAGAATAGAGTGTGGACTCTTATTCTAAGACCAAGTGATAGAAAGATCATTGGCACCAAGTGGATCTACCACAACAAGATTGATAAAAGGGGAAAAGTGGTAAGAAACAAAGCAAGGCTAGTTTCTCAAGGATACAACCAGTAGGAAGGTATCGATTTTCATGAAACATATGCACATGTACCTAGACTTGACTCAATTAGAATGTTGCTTGCTTTTTCTAGTCATAAGAATTTTCTGCTTTATCAAATGGATGTTAAAAGTGCATTTTTGAATGGTACAATTGAGGAGAAAGTATATATTGCTCAACCTCCCAATTTTGAACATGATAAATTGCCTAACCATGTTTATTTGTTACAAAGAATCTCTCTATGGCCTCAAACAAGCACCTAGAGCTTGGTATGAGAAATTAAAGAACTTTTTGCTGGACAATAGCTATATCATGAACAAAGTCGATTATACCTTGTTTCTAAAACACACTTCTAGAAATTTCTTAATCATTCAGATTTATGTTGATGATATTATCTTTGGAGGAATTGACCTTGATCTTTGCAAGGAGTCTAGTGCTCTCATACAGAGTGATGTTGAGTTGAGCATGATGGGGGAGCTTACTTTATTCCTTGGCTTTCAAATCAAACAAACAAAAGATGGGAACTTCATCAACCAAGGTAAGTAGACCAGTGAGCTACTTAAGCACTTTGAGATGGAGAACACCAAGGTAATGGACACCCCCATGTCAAACACCACCAAGCTTGATAGAGATGAGCAAGGAGAAAAGGTATATGAGAAGCTCTATAGAGTATGATTGGAAGTTTACTTTATTTGACTGCCTCTAGACCTGATATAGTGTTTAGTGTTGGCTTGTGTGCTCACTTTCAATCAAGTCCAAGAAAATCACATCTCATAGCAGTTAAGAGGATTTTGAGGTATCTAGCCAAAGCTAAAATTTTTGGACTATAGTATCCCAAGTCAAGGGAATTTACTCTTACTACCTATAGTGATGCTGATTATGCAGGTTGTTTTATTGATAGAAAGTGCACAAGATGATTACTGACTATAGTTTCTTGGTTCTCTAAGAAACAAAGAACTGTGGCTCTTTCAACTACCGAGACTGAATAAATTGCAGCTGGGAGTTGTTGTGCCCAAGTCCTATGGATGAAGCAAATGCTCCAGGACTTTAACATTCATTTTGATGCTTCTACTATATGTTGTGATAATACTAGTGCAATTAACCTGTCTTACAAACCTATGTTGCATAGTAGATCTAAACATATAGAGGTCTGTCATCACTTTCTTTATGACCACATTGCCGATAAGGATATTTATGTCACCCAAGTGGATACAGAGAATCAACTTGTGGACATTTTCACTAAACCTCTAGCTAGAGAGCAATTTGCTTTTATTAGATTAAAACTGCTTATAACTTCTCTTGATGATATTGACATGCCTTCTAGTTAGTTGTTCTCTTAGCTATATGTTTTTTCTCATATCTTGCTCACCCTATGTCTGCTATTTGCTAAATTGCCATGTTTTCATGCCTTATTTCACTTGTTTTTGGGTATTTTTCACAAACAAATGTTTTATCAAAAAATAGTACCATATGATGAGTGAAATGTGCCTCAATATGTCTAAAATACATGGTAGTCTAGTAAAAAAAATTTATATTGAACCTTAGAGGCTTGGAGTTAAAATTTCTAAGGTTTGGACTGGTTGACCATTCAACCAAGTTTTTCATGATGACAACTCCACCGATTATCATCTGAGGACTTAGTTGAACTGCTTGTTTGTTCAAGTTTCCAACCCATATAATTCGATCGATTACATGACTGGATTAAAAAATGGGGCATCAGTTGACTTTTCTCCCTCTCAACTAGAGAAAAATGGACTGATCCCAAGATCCAATGCTCTAGTTCTTAAACCCTAGGTTTGACCTTCCCTTCCCAGCCCTCATCTGGCCTTCCTTGCCTCTCCCTTCATCAACCTAGGTGGCTAGGCAACCTACTTGTGACATTTTCTTTCTCCTTCGGTGATCTCTTTTTCTCCATACACCTACATGGCCTCACACCATAGGAGAAGAGCCATCCCTACTGGAGCACCATAATATTCCTCTACTCCTCTCCCTGTATCCTATAATGGCACCTCCTTCATTTCCTCTCAAGAATTAAATCATTGTAAAGAACTCCTCCCTAGGAATCCTTTCCCTTTTCAAGCTTCATTTGAACCTCATTTTACCACGAGTGAGGTTATCAAGAAGGTTTTTGAATCATTTTTGACCCATCACCTTAGCACTTTGTGTGTAGAACACTGATGCTTCTCCAATTCTATCACTAGCACTAAGGTAATCCATGAGTTTTATGCAAATATCCAATGGAACTACCTACAAATGTGCCACCACCTGATACCTAGGTAATTATGACTTCTATGATAGCCGCTACCAAATTTACCATCTCCGAAGATTCTATGAATATCTATTTCAATGGTAGTAAGGTAACTGACACATGGAGTCTGACTACCCTGACTATCATGATCTGCTTAACCCTGAGGCATTCTACAAAAGATATGATCTTACAGTTCCTGACATTCATAAGTTTTGAAGAAGCCCAATGTCTGCTATAGGAAGAAGTCAACCCTACCATTCTCTTCCCATGATATAAAAAACCGTCTTATTGCATTGGTGGTAACCAACAATATCCATCCAAAGAAAAATCAAATGGAGATTGCAGAAAACATCACTGTGATAATGTACTATCTTTTGAAAATATTAGAGTTAAGTGGTCTCTCTACATTCTTCATCGCATGAACTACTTTAATTCTGGGAAGAACACCTCTGACACCCATCCTCCTTATCCTGCCTTGATATGTAGTCTCTTTGCCTCTATGACTCAGAAGCCTCTTTTCCATGATCTCCACTATAAATCTAGTTGAAAAGGAGTCAACATCAGTGAGACTACAATCAAGAAGATTTTTCTTCCTACCTCCCCTACCACTCTTGGAGCCTCCACCTCCATACAGGCCCCTCTACCACCACCATCCCACCTTGAACGTGCCTCTTTTTCTATATCTAATGAAGCCCTCATGGGACACATGATTCATCAATAGGCGTACAACCTTAGGGTTCAAGATCATCTCCACCATGACCTCTTCTAGATCATGTCTAAAATGAACATGTACTACAGCCATCCCTACCCTACCTACCAGGCGTACCCCGATACTGATTATGCCTATTGCACATACAATCAATTCTACCTTGATCCCCACCTCATGCTGCTTCCACCTCCACCCCTGGTGCTAATGGTGGACCTGTACCTGCCCCTAGTGCCTTTCCTTTGTTAGCTCTGCCTGCTTGCTTCACTGCTCGCTGGTTATGATGGAGTTGATCCCCCTACCTTTTTGCAAGCAAATGCATTACATGCATGTCGTACATCATGGGTTGAGCAGAATGCCCGCTAGCCTGGTCGTGCTTTTGGACCTCCTGCCGATGAGGAGATGCCATACCTGGATGATGAGGATGTCGAGGGTGATGATGGTTCTGATGATGACTTTGTTGGTTCTTCTAGTGATGACGGTGAGGCTACTGCTGCTGCTTCTGCCACACCATCTGATAATGATGAGGACAACCAGCGCGAGGATGAGGAAAATGTCATAGTTGACGGAGTAGACACCATAGCTATTTAGTTCTATTGTCTTTAGAGTGCTCATATATATATGGTTCAACCCTATTTTAGGGCTTCATCTTGTGTCATATTGCATTTCAATCACATCCATACCTGTTACATTACATGATATTTCTCATAATATGCATATATGTATAAAATGCACTTATGGACATTATTTGCATGTTTTTTAGGCATTTGGACCATGCTTGATGGAAGAGAGAGAAAGAGAAGGAGTGATCCTAGGGTTTCTCTACCTGTGGAAAGACTTAAAGTGGAGTCCAATGTTCCCTCAACCTACCCCTAGTGGCCAAAGCTTCATTGAAGCAAAAATTTCCAAGAGAATCCAAAGAATCAACTCAAAGTGTTGCAACAGAGACCACCATGACCGTGGTACCTCAGAACGTCCCTGCCGGTTCATCCAAAACCAACAAAGTCACCTTGGATCAAAGAAAGAATCACCACAACCATGTCACTCAGAATGGTCGTGGTGAAGTGACCCAGAACGCCCGTGCCACCTTGCACGATTGTGTGACAACTGAGACAGAATGACCATGGAGCCAAGAACAAACAATGTTTTCTAAGCCACCACGGCCGTGCTACCCTAGCCCCACCACAAACATGGTGACCACCACGAACATGGTGACCACCACAGTCGTGCTACATCATGTACATTTTTAACCAAGTTCCTGTAATTTTCTCCATTTCTTACCAAGATCGTTCCCATACACCATGACCATTCTCACCCCTTCCCACCACGACCATGGTGACCACCATGGCCGTGCTACTCACAAAAACCTAGCTACTTTTGCACTACATTTCCCACTTTGACCCCACTTGACCTATTGCTTCCTCCACACCTATATATACCTATGTGGTGTCTCTAGCACAAGATTAACTACCTTCTACCACCTCCTAGTTCCCCATTTTCATATTCCACCCATTCCACTCGATTTCCACCTCCACTCTACTCCATTTCACCATTTCTACCACCAAAACCCTAGTTTCATAGTGTTTTGACCCTATGCCACCATCACCCCATGCCATTACACCTTAGAGGAGAGAGGAGGGTGTCCTACAATAGCTGAAGAGGAGGATTTATCCATCTACACCAAATTCCATGGCTTCTTCTACCTCTTTCTCCTTCCTTTTTGTATTTTGCATTGCTACGAGTAGCTAGGCCCCTTGGGTGGGATGTTTTGGGGTTTAAAATGTTACTTTGATACCATGTTGGGGGAAATGACATGTAAACATTGTAATTTCATTTTCTAATGATTATGTTCAATTTCTACCTCACTCTTCATGAATTGCTTGTTGCTTTGTGCTTGAAATCACTGACGAATTCGGGAAATTGCTTATATATGTGAATTTTGGGATTTGCTCCTAGGTCCACTTCATGGATCCCTAGCTAGCTACCCATCCTCCTAAATTCTAATCATTTCTCCTAACCCTAGTTGAGATATCTAAGTAGCTAGTTTAGATGAATTTAGTATACTTAGCATGGAGTTTTCTCAAGGCTAGAATGTGGGTGATGGGAGGCCTAAAACCTCACTTCCACTCCCATTACTAACCTCAACCCCTAATCATGATAAGATCATCTAACCTAGAAACCTAGGATACTTTAGACTCTAATTGAATTATACCTAAACCCTAACCCAATTGAGCCTCATAAGGGTAGTAGGGGGTGTTAGGGACTAGTTCCCCTATACACAACCTAGCATATCCATGGCCAGTTAGTAGTTTAGGATAAATTATTAGACTCTAGCTTGTTGTTTGGTTTGATAATCTAAATGAAATCATTATGTTCATGTATCACCCTAACCTAATTGATAAGTACATCCTCTAAACAACCCACATTCCCCTTAATTGCTTCAAAACCCTAGTTGTCTTCTTTCTTAGCTAGTGTTAGCTTAGTTAGCTCTTTACTTACTTAGTTATATTCTTGCTTTGTTCTTGCTAGTTGAGGTCTTTACTTTCTCTTTTTCCCTATTTTCTAGCTTAGTGTAGTGTAGACTTCATCTTGCTTTCCTTAGTGTAGATTGTTCTTTCCTTGCCTAGCCTTGTCTTTTCTTACTTAGTAGAATTAACTTTCTAGGGTAACTTAGGTTTTGTTCTTGTTTGTTTTCCTTTATTTACTTTCTTGCTCAACTTAGTGTAATCATCAAACCACCCTTAAACCCTTCAACCCTAGACTCCACAATAGGAACCTAGCCTAAAAACTAACCTAGATCTAGTGCCCCCTTTTCTCCCTATAGAAAGACCCTATACTTACCTCCCTCCTATACTACGACATGACCCCATGCTCTTGTGGTGAAGTGTTTTAGTTTATGTGAATGTGTTGAGTTTAGGTCCATTATAAATTTTGAAAGTATTCCCATCATGTGTGTCTGTCTGTGGAGTTGCATCTATTCAAATCTCAATTGAGTACTGTGTAACGCCATTGGCAGAAATGCACCAAGTTTTCTGGCACCGTTGTGGGGTCAGAAAGCACCATAGCTACCTAATAGTTGTGGTGTTGACTCTCCCCTTTGGCACCATACTTTTCCAGTTTTTTTTGTTGCATTTGAGAAACACACCAAGCTTTCTGGTGTTGTTGCCGGGGAGAAAGGCGCTCGGCCTAGCTAGTTAGTTTTGCTTTTACTTTTCCTACTACCCTCATCATTGCTATTATTTATTATTTATTCTTTATATTCTTTGTGCATATTGGTTTGATAACTTGTTCTCTTTGGTTTGGTTGTGCCTTGTGCATGTGACAAGCCACTCAGGGGAAAACTATATGGAAGTCCAAAATGAACCTCACAAGACACTTCAAGATTACTTCATACCTAGCAACTACAAATCGCCAATTGCTAGCAGAGTTGACAAATGCCAGGGGAGAAATTCTCTATCCCTCTAGGTCAATTTGGGCTCCTTCCCGCCTTCTACAGCTTGGAGAGTGAGAACCCATACAAGCACTTAGACTCCTTCCTTGAAGTATGCTCCACCTTCAAGATGCTGATGACTAGTGATGACACAATCTGGTTGACCTTGTTCT
Source organism: Alisma plantago-aquatica (assembly GCA_963693085.1). Taxonomy (NCBI): domain Eukaryota; kingdom Viridiplantae; phylum Streptophyta; class Magnoliopsida; order Alismatales; family Alismataceae; genus Alisma; species Alisma plantago-aquatica. Next base: position 1,029,493,444 of record OY856410.1, on the reverse strand, counting down.
CATTCTCCTTCAAAGACAAATCCAAAGATTGATATGATCCAAGGAGGGACATCATGAGTTGGGAAGTGATGAAGAATGCATTCTTAAGACAATTCTACTCTATAGTAAGGTTGACACAAATGCGTCGTACCATAACAAGTTTCAGTCAATTGGGCAATGAACAATTTTACAATGCTTGGGAGAGATTTAAGAAGATGTTGAGAGAGTGCCCACACCATGAGATCCCTTTGTGGTAGCTAGTTCAGTCCTTTTAATCCGGTCTATCTCCAAAGAGCAAAACCTTAGTAGATTCCTCTTATGGAGGAGTTTTATGGCTTGGCCACCTAAGGAGATATGGCCCTAGTATGAGCATATGGCAGAAGTTGAAGAATTTGAGCTTCTAGCATGATGAATGCCATCTCCACCAAGAGGGGCGCATGGGCTATGCCTTTGATATGACATATCTGACTCATAATGACTCAAGCCCACAAGTGATGAAGATTCTTGGTGACATGGTGAGCTTCATGAAGAACCAAGTGACAAATGTTCCTTGCCACTTGACCAATTCTAATGAGTTCTATGGTGAAGAAAAGAAGACACCTCACTCCTATAGCTACCAAGAACCACAAATTCCAAGATATAGATCAAGGTTTGAGGAAGAGGTTCTCTCTAGGTTGAAGAGCTTTGATGACATACAAATGAATGTGACAAGGATTGAGGAGAGGATGGAGCAACCATCTTCTAGAATTACTCTCCAAGAAGAAAAATTATCTTCACAACCCATCTTGAGTTTCAATGAAGCAAGTTGATCAATGCCTTCTTCACAAGTTTTCTATAGTCCACCTCCCATGCAAGTGCAGCCCATATACCACTTCCAAGGTGATCCCAAGACTTATACTTCTCCCCACCTCCATCACCACCAATTTATCAACAATTCACCTTCCAACCTCAATTATCCCCTCCACCTCAATTTCAAGACCAAGAGTCACCTCCACCTCCTCCACAGCCACAACTAGCCCCTCCCCCCCACACCATGAGCAAGGAAGTGCTGTGACAATTCTAAGGAGTGGAAAATATCTTGAGCAACCCACTAGTCAAAGAAAGGTTGATAAAACAAAGCAAAGGCAGCCAAGTGGTGATACTGTGATTGAGATTGCCAAAGATGATTATGTGATACCTCATGTTGAGTATGGGATATCATGTGCTCCACTTCACACTCCATTTGCAGGTCCCACATACCTAATGTTCCACCTCATGTCGATGCAAGCAAGGACAAAGCAAGTGAGCCACCATTCATTGAAGCATTAAATGAGCCACCAGAAGTAAGGAGGAGACAAAAGCATAATGTTGACATTCTTGAGGTGTTTCACCAAGTGAAGGTCAATATTCCATTGTTAGATGCTGTCAAACAAATCCCATAATATGCCAAGTTTCTTAAGAACTTATGTACTATGAAGAGAAGGTCAATGGGGATAATAACAAAGAGAGTGAAGTTGACTAAACAAGTGATCTCTATCATCCAACACTCACTTCCCATGAAGAGGAAAGACCCAGGAGCCCCACTCATACCTAGTTACATAGAGGGACATAGCATAGATAGATACTTATTTGATTTGGGGTATAGTGTGAATTTGATGCCATACAATGTCTATGTGGAGCTGGGATTGGGCAAGTTGAATCCACACATTACACTCTCCAATTGGTGGACCGTTCCATAAAAGTGCCTAGAGGAAGAGTGGATGATAGACAAAGAAAAGGGCGCAGTGTTCCCTATGGATTTCATTGTTCTTGATTCCTATTATCTTGGGAAGACTGTTCTTATCTACAACTGATGCCAAGATACATGATTGTAGTGGCACGATGACGGTTTCATTCATGGACATGAAGATCAAGATCAACATGTATAAGACCACAACTCAATGATTTTGAGATGAGGATATTGGACATGGATACTTTAATAGTCTGAATGGTCATTTAAGAGAAGAAGGTCAAGATGGAAGAATTGATGATGATTTTTGTAATCAAAGGGATGAGGAACATCAGTTGAGTGCAAATCAGAGATGCATTTATTGAAAGAATGGGCACATGAGGATGCCAAATGGATGAATGATTGAAGAGTATCCAAGAAACCTAGCTAAATGCATGAAATTCAACGCTTATGGGAGGCAACCCACCTATGTTTGGGAAATTTTTACCCAACCTTCCATTTTTGATACTTTTATTTTGTTTTTACACTCTTCCAAAAAACAGACACATACTTGTTTTCAATAGTTTTTGTTTAGTTTTAAGATGTGCATGTCATTTTGACAAGTAATCCATGAAAAATCATTTTAGATCAAAGATTTGAAATTTTGATGAAATTCAAGTGTGGAACAACTGTCACAGTATTCACCATGAGCGTGGTGACATGGAATGGTCATGGTGGTGCATTCACAATCAACATGGAAATTGAGAAAAATAAAAAAATTTGAGAATTGAAGAATAGACCTAGCACGACCGTGCAAGGCAGCACGACCGTGTCACCACCTACTCACAATGGCCGTGTGGGGTGCCAGGGCCGTGTAGTGGGCGAGCCACCATAGCCGTGCCATGTAGCACAGCTGTGCTACTACCCTATCCAATACTTAATTTAACATTTTGTAATTTTTCTCTTCACTTGTTCATTCACCCCCGCTCAAACAGAATGACCGTTCTGCGTGAGAGAGAAGCCGTGCATCATTGTGCCAACTCCATTCCATGCCTGCTCCATCCTCAAATCACCCCAATCTGTCCCAAACCATATCCCTACCATTTTCCCTACCTCTATCCATCATTTCCACCCATTTTCACCCACCGATTTCTCCAATTTCTCTCCATTCCGCCCCATATACGTAGAACAATGAAAATCCCTAAATTCCACATTTCTCCACCAATTTCATTCCAAGATGAAGCAAATGGCTAAGAACGTCATGGATAGGACTAAGTATGTGATCTCCTACAGAAGCCGACCCCAAAATGCATCATCTTTGGCTATGTTGGCACCTCTAGCCCTTCCATCACCATTGGTAGCCTCTGGTTCACAAGGAGAATCACTCCACATGGCGGCAACGGTGGATCACATGATGGAAGAGTCCTCTAGACTACCTAGTGGAGGTGGCGTAGCATCCCAACCATCCGTTTTGGCATCCCACCCATCATTTTTGGCAGCTTGGCCATCAGTTTCAGCAGCACAACCTTCGACGTCCATGGAGCCACAACCACAACCACAATCGAGAGCACGACGACAACTACTGATAGATGATGAAGATGAAACAATGCCAGATGCACATCAAGAAAATGCACCTGAAGTGCATCATGAGGCAACACCTGAGAGTCAGAGCAAGAAAGTAAAGAAGCCAAAGCACCCGAAGTGCTTGACATGCTGAGTGATTTCCACTCGTTACACATTCTAGGAGACAATGTAGACTTTGGGTATCTTTGATTTTTTTTCTAGGATATCTTGGAGCCCATTGGGTTAGTTGAGGTGTTGACCATAGTTCAGGAGTTCTTTGTAACCCTAGAGAAGGTCGCACATGATGACATCAATGTCATTTTTGGGAATAACACCTACCTTATCACGACATATTTTCTTAATGGAATTTTCACTCCCACCCCTAAGGCAGCAACATCACTTGATCAAGGAAGCACATGTAGAGAAATCAATGTGAACTACAGTATAATGTGGAAGAGGCTTATAGGGAAAAGTAGATTTGTGACATGAAAACCAAAGACAACTCTGATTCACAATCCCATCTTGAGATACATTTAGAAAGTCTTAGCGAACACCATATTCATCTGGTAAGAAAATCAAGGTAGTTGTACCAAGAAAGACCTCTTTGTGTTGGGATGGATGGTGTAGGAAAATCATGTAAATATGGGGTCACTCATTATTGATCACATGAAGACAATCCCATCTAAGAGCAAGAATCATTTTATCATGGGAAGGATTATGACTTCCATTTCTTTGGCCTGGGGCATGATGTATCTGGCTATACAAAGGCAGAAGGAGGAAAGCTCGTTGACTTGCACTACTTGACTTGCTCATCTATGATTTCATTGGTTGATCAGAAGATTTTCTACCAGGTCAACCCTCCTTATGTAGGGGTTTCACTGGAGCTCCCCTACCATGACACACCTCTCCTAGAGGGATGTGGTCCATCTCTGAATTTTCTGGACATCTTGAGGAGATGGGAAGAGGAGGACCCTAGAGACACATGGAAGTAGCAGCCTAGAGATCTGCCTGAAGGACTTGGAGAGTCACAAGCATCTTTCAAGAGGAGGATGATAGTTGAGGAGTGAGAGACGCACAAGGTGAGGCAATGTGAGGTGGAGACATCACAACAACCATAACATGTCACATCGAACACATATGACATGTCCACTATACATGCGTAGCTGGAGGGCATCTAGAGCACACAGGACAACATATTGAGAACCCATGAGGCCATTTTGAGGGCACAAGAGGGTTTCCAGCATACCCAGGATGCTATGTGGTTAGACCATCAACATATGCACTATCAGGTCAACCACATGTATCAGTTTTAGCATGCCCAGGCCCAGAGGAACCCCCAGTGAGGGGAAGATTGGTAGACCACACTATTAGCATATCATGGCAACTACCCACCTCCATAGTGAAACTACAGGGGTTCCTACTACCAACATCCTCCACCATAGGGAGGACCACCACTAGAGCCACCATAGTGATTGTCTACCCTATCACTCCTATACTTTAGTGTCATGCTGAGGACAACATGATTCAAAAATTTGGGGTGGTAGGGCGGTATGCCCTTTTCCCATTTCACTCTTTTTTGCATTTCACCTGCCATGTAGTTTTTTTTTCTTGTTTTACTTTGTTGCTCTTTCTATCTAGATTAGATTTTACCTACTTTGCATGTTTGCATGTCATGTAGTTTACTTTTTGTCAAATTTTTCATAATTTTTCCATGCATTGCACATTATGTAGATTTTTGGTAATTTTTGCATATTTTAGATAGCTTGTTTCCTACTTTATGTTCAATAATATAGGATTAGATGTGATTGAAGGCAATTGGGCACTGTTTTTGCCAATTTTACCCAAATTTAGAGCTTCTTGCCTAATAAGTGTGTTTTGACCCAATCTCTACTTTTTGGATTGAAAATGATCACCTTTGACAAATGCAAGTGAATTATCATGGTTTATTACTAAATAGCCTCAATCTTGACTTTTTACATGTGAACCACCTCTTTTATGCTTGTGAAATGTTTGGTTGAATTGTGATTGGAGCAAGCTGCAAACACTTAAAGTTTTACAGAATATCATGATAGAAATGTGGTTTTAATATTGCTAATTCATGTAGTGTGTCATTTCTTGATGAAATTGTTGGAGTAATGTTTATGCAGGAGATATCATGCTGATGTCCACACTAGTAATCCCTCTTTGACACAACATTTCTTCCACCATATTCTTACCTCTCCGCCTCATGAAAGAATACCAAAGTGCACATATCGGCCGTGGCCACCTCTAAAAGTTTCAAGTGGCCACATCTATATCTCCCCACTTCACTCTCATCACCATATGCCCTATCTACACCAATGACAAAGAAAAAGAAAAACAAAATGCAAAAATAAAATAAACTATGCTCCTATTTAAGAGCATATAAATAAAGAAAATATGAGTGTGTAAAATCACTCCAAATCCTTACCGCAACCCTTTCTTCCCTTTTCATGCCCATGGAGCTAGGAAATGTCAAGCCTAGCTCATTTTGCCCTTTTTAGTAGCCATGTGGGTTACTTAGTGTGGATGGACATATGAGATTGAATGCATGAATGTAAAACAACAAAATTAGTCATTTTTGACCTTTGCTACCATGAAACAGTTTACTCAGAGTGATATGACAACCATGTGTATTGATTGTGTTTTCTATGCTCTATATTTAAAGTTTGCAGGATCAATGCTCTAATCATGATTGGTTTGTGAAAGAGGAGAGAGGTGGAATGCATGCACCTAGTCATCTTTCATCCCTTTTAGTCAATATTCACCTATTGCATTGCATTTGTCATTTCTTGAATGTGAAAAATTTGCAGAGAGACTGAGTTGGAGCATACTTGAGGACAAGTATGTTTTAAGTTTCGGGTGGTGATTCAACCTTATTTTAGGGCTTCATCTTGTATCATATTGCATTTCAATCACATCTATACCTGTTAGATTACATGCTATTTCCCCTAATATGTATGTTTGTATAAAATGCACTTATGGACATTATTTGCATGTTTTTAGGCATTTGGGCCACACTTGATGGAAGAGAGAGAGAGAGAGAGAAAAAGTGATATTGGGGTTTCTATACCCTTGGAGAGTCCTAAAGTGAAGTCTAATGCTCCATCAACCTACCCCTAGTGGCCAAAGCTTCATTGAAGTAAAGATGTCCAAGAGAATCCAAAGAAGCAACTCAAAGTGCTGCAATAGAGACCACCACGACCGTGGTACCTCAGAATGGTTGTACTGGCTCATCTAAAACCAAAAGAGTCACCTTGGAGCAAAGAAAGAAACACCATGGCCGTGCCACTCAGAATGGCCGTGGTGAACTAACCCAGAATGGCCATGCCACCTTGCATGGCTGTGTGACAGCTAAGATAGAACGGTCGTGGAGCCAAGAACAGTCAGTGTTTTCCAAGCCACCACGGTCGTGCTACCCTAGCCCCACAATGACCGTGCTACCTCATGTACATTTTTGACCAAGTCCCAATGATTTTTTCCCATTTCTCACCACAATCATTCCCATCCACCATGATCATTCTCACCCCTTCCCACCATGTCCATGGTGACCACCACAGTCGTACTACTCACAAAAACCTAGCTACCTTTGCACTGCATTTCCCATTTTACCCCCACTTGACCTATTGCTTCCCCCATACCTATATATACCTAGGTAATGGCTCTAGCATGAGGTTAGATACCTTCTACCACCTCCTAGCTCCTTATTTTTGCATTCCACCCATTCCACTCCATTTCCACCTCCATTCCACTCAATTTCACCATTTCCACCACCAAAACCCTAGTTTCATAGTGTTTTGACCCTATTCCACCATCACCCCATGCCATTTCACATTGAAGGAGAGATGAGGGCGTCCTGTAGCAGCTGAAGTGGAGGATTTCTCCATCTACACTGAGATCCATGGCTTCTTCTAACTCTTTCTCCTTTATTTTTGTATTTTGCATTGCTATGAGTAGCTAGGCCCCTTGGGTGGCATGTTTGGGGTTTAAAATGTTACTTTGATACCATGTTGGGGAAAAATGATACGTAAACATTGTAATTTCATTTGCTAATGAATATGTTCTATTTATATCTCACTCTTCATGAATTTCTTGTTGATATGTGCTTGAAATCACCTAGGAATTTAGGGAAATTGCCTATATGTGTGAATTTTGGGATTTGCTCCTAGGTCCAATTCATGGATCCCTAGCTAGCTACCCATCCTCCTACATGCTAATCAATTCTCCTAACCCTAGTTGAGAGATATAGGTAGCTAGTTTAGATGAATTTAGTATTCTTAGCATGGAGCTTTCTCAAGGCTAGAATGTGGGTGATGGGAGGCCTAAAACCTCACTTCCACTCCCATTACCAACCTCAACCCCTAATTATCCTAAGATCATCTAACCTAGAAAGCTAGGCTTGTTTAGACTCTAATTGAATTATACCTAAACCCTAACCCAATTGAGCCTCGCAAGGGTAGTAGGGGGTGTTAGGGACTAGTTCCCCTATACACAACCTAGCATATCCATGACCAATTAGTAGTTTAGGATAATTCATTAGACTCTAGCTTGTTGTTTGGTTTGATAATCTAAATGAAATCATTATGTTCATATGTCACCCCAACCTAATTAATAAGTGCATTCCCTAAACAACCCACATTCCCCTTAATTACTTTAAAACCCTAATTATCTTCTTGCTTATCTAGTGTTAGCTTAGTTAGCTCGTTACTTGCTTAGTTAGCTTCTTGTCTTGTTCTTGCTAGTTTAGGTCTTTACTTTCTCTTTTGCCCTGTTTGCTAGCTTAGTGTAGTGTAGACTTCATCTTGCTTGCCTTAGTGTAGATTGTTATTTCCTTGCCTTGCCTTTTCTTTTCTTGCCCAGTAGAATTAAGTGTCTAGGGTTAACTTAGGTTTTAATCTTGTTTTCTTTCCTTCATTTGCTTTCTTGTTCATCGTTAGTGTAATCAACAAACAACCTTCAAACCCTCAAACCCTAGACCCTGCAGTAGGAGCCTATCCCAAAACCTAACCTAGATCTAGTGCCCCCTTTTCTCCCTGTGGATCGACCCTATACTTGCCGCCCTCCTGTACTACAACACTACCCTATGTGCTTGCAAGTGTAGTGTTTTAGTTTATGCGAGTGTGTTGAGTTTAGTTCCATTATCAATTTTTAAAGTGATCCCATCATGTGTGCCTATCCGCGGAGTTGCATTTATTCAAATCTCAATTGAGTAGTGTGTAACGCCATTGGAAGAAATGCGCCAAGCTTTCTGGCGCCATTTTCGGGGATAGAAAGCACCATAGCTACCTAGTAGTTGTGGTGTTGACTCTCCCCCTTGGCATAATCTTTTTCCAGTTTATTTTGTTGCATTTGAGAAACACACCATATATATGTGTATATATATATTAGTAGACTATCATGTATTAGACATTTAGGCACTGTGTATTAGAGGCATACTATTGTATCATCTCATCATTTCTCGATTGGTTGTCATTTTATTCTGAGAGGACATGCTTAGTGCTGTGATCTTAATCTCAAGTACCCTTAAATCTATGATTGACTTTCTCTAATGAGTTCTTGGTATGTTATCCCATATTTTGATTATGACCACTGGATGCTTGTTTCTCTCTACTTGTCTCTATTTGGTGTGTGATATATGTGGTTGCTTGTTTTAGCTTGTGCTAGTGGAGAAGACTTGTGCTTTTCACTATTCTACCCCCTGCCTTTTTGAAATGACAAAGAGGGAGAGAAAATGTACTACATGTACCACAAGGGAGAAATGACCTCAGCCATATTGTTTTATTACTTATATGATCCTTTTCTTATCAATTATCTACATATCATGTGACTTCCCAGAGGACCACATAGTATATAGATATGCTATGGTTATTTGTGGAAAGACTAACTGTGCAAACACATGTAAGTGTGAATTGAGAGGGAGCAATTAACATTGTTCATTCATGTATCCCCTTGCAATTCACAAGGTAAAGGTTTAACTTTCTCATCCTTTCTCAAAGGTAATATTTTAATTTTCATATCCTTTTCAATATGTTAAGGAATGGTTTGTCATTGTCAAAAAGGGGGAGACTGTTGATCGAAGTGTGATACATTATCAATATTTTGATAACAACTTAACCATTCCATTCATATGTATCTAATATGTTTGTTTGAGATTGATTTCAGGCATTAGGTTCATGAAAAGGATCAAATCTATCAAGCCCTAGCTTGTTCTAGTTCAAGTCAAAAGCAATGCAAACACACTTTTTGGGAAACACTCTAAATCACCTTAGATGATTTTTGTAATCATTTGTATTAATGATATGACTTGTAACTAAGATGAGAAAAAAATCAGGAAACCTTAATCCGAATGTTTGATCACTCAAAGATAATTGTGCAAAATTCATTACAGACTGTTTATCAATCGAGATACAAACTCGACGAATCCCTTAATGGATTTTGAGAATTCTTTGGTTCAATCAAGTTTCACATTCACAGAACTCAACCGATCCCTGCACTCAGCAAAATATATTTCAAGCCATCGGTCGAGTTACACAGATGACAAAATCGATTGATGCTTGAAATTAAATTTGGCACATAGTGTAATCGGTCGAGTTACCTTTATGAAAACTCGATCAACTACACTGTATGAAAAACACAAAAAAAAAGTGATTCCAACCATTGGAGTGTTGCTAAACTCAAAACTATATCCATTGCAACACATTAAATTGCTAGAAAACATTCTCAAGTGTTCCTACCCTCTAGTAGACATCCTTAACTATAAATAAGACATCTTGGAGTTCATTCCAAAGTTGCTCCTTCGTGCTATTCAAGCTCCTTGCTATAATAGTTGAGTGCATCCAATCCTCTTGATCCCCTTTCTCTCTCTTGATTACACTTCAATTCATCTATATGAATGAGATAGGATTTATGTGAGAGAGATACTTCATTGTATACTTATAAAGCTCTCAAAGCTTCTCCTATCTCAACTCCTTTCTTCAAGATCAAGTTGGTGAAAGCTTCTCCAAGTGAAGGAGAAGGTGTAAGCTTCTTCAAGCTGTAGAAGAAGATGCAAAAAGCTTCTTCGAGTGAAGGAGGAGGACAAGGCCAAAGATTTAGTAGTAGAGTGGGTAAATCCTTCAAGGCTGAAGACTCGGTGCAAAGAGGGGATCTCCTTGGCAAAGGTATCCAACTGCTGGCAAGAGTGGGTAAGACCTTGGTGAGGTAGAAGACTCTAGCTCCGGTTATGTAAGACCTTATTGGCTCCCTTGACCTTAAAAGGAAGCTGGGTATCCTTGTCCCAAAAAAGGAAGGTCAATTATATGTCTTATAATGGAGTATAAATATACATAGGTTACAAAATCCTAGGGCTGGACCTCTCTAGGTAGTGGACTGACTCTCTCCTAGTTTGGAGAGTAGAACCACTCTAAATAGCTTATACAAGTGCTTGTTTCAATCCCTCTCATCCTTTCTATATATGTTTAGCTTGCCATCAAATTTGCTATTTGCAATTGTGCCTAGTTGAAGTAAAATAAAGGTCTAAAGAATTTTGTGCAAGTGTTTTTAGCTCTATTCACCCCCTCTAAAGCCCTTAAAAGGAAAAAAATCCCCATATCACCATTCATTTCTAAGTACAAAAACATGCCAAAATTTTCCTAGGGTTTCCCATGAAATATTTTTCCTTCTCCATCACCGTAAGCTCCTCAAATTTGTAAATATAGATGCTATGATATGAGTTCAATAATAATGTCATGAGATTCACACCAAGACAATCAAAGCAATATTAGAGTGATGAGATCAATAGTATGACTTTTATAGAACTGAGATGATGAATTGAAGTTCTTGATTTAGAGTAAGTCTTCAATTTAAAAATAATATAACAAGAGAAAATATATGTATGAAAGGCTTCAATTGATAAACAGTGCCTTAATTTCATAATTATAAAGATAATTAGGCTTGTACGCCCATTGGACATCCTAATTATGAACTATGGGCCTTAGGATCCAATTCAGACCCAATTGAACTATATGTATGGAAAATAGACCCATTGGTTGATAGAATTAAGAAATAGGAATATCGTCCATAGTATAATTCAATAATTTGAGAAATGATAATAAACTCGTTTTGATAAAATTGGCAAAATAATAGAAGACTCTAAGAAGATAAAGGACCTAGATAATTAAATGAGTAACTATTTAATCTTTACTTAAGTTCTAAGGATTCAAATATCAAATAATCATAATATGACCTAATACTTGGTCAATACAAGATGGTATCTAAATGAAGATAAATCCAAGTTTTTAGATAATTGTAAGATTGTTTGTGACCTAGGTGATTAAATTAGCTAAATATTTGAAAAGCAAGAAATAAGTACTTCTTGTCAGTGTTTTGAGCCCAAACTTGGTCAAGTCCTAGTTGACCATAGTAGGAGGATTATTCTAATGTTTCATTCCAATTAGATTCTCCTAGAGATAAATAGAATTTTTGGAATTCAGTGATATTTCAAGTAAAGTGGGACTAATAATTAGACTTATAAATGGATATCTGGAAGTCTAAAATTTTGAAAAAAGTTTGACATCTACCGGATTCAGATCGAATATTTCTATATCCGCCCAGAAAAGATTCAAATTCTCCAAATATATACACATAAAATTAAATTTATTTTTAGTATATAAAAATACAAAAATATATACACTTCGTTACACATATATATTTAGTGTAATATCAATATTTCATGTATAAAATATATTTATTTATATTAAATATGAGGGTTTTGATTTGGGTCGAAAATTTATCTGAATCTGATTTTATCCATTCGGATCAAATTCAGATGTTGACATATGATATCCTCCATATATTGGACTGGATATCAGATTAGACATTCTTTCCAGATTGGGATATCAGATATAGCAATATCCGCTCCGTATTTGATCCGTATATAGGTCTACTGATATTGTTAAATTGTATTAGATTTGTCACCTTCATACAAAGGTCCAAATTATTCAGGACCTTAGACAGCGTGACATGTGATGAGATCAAGGCCCTCACCCATTGATCTAGGATTTGAGGGTATGTGAAATATGTTCAACCTCCCATGCCGAGGCCTTTAGGAGCTAGACTCCATCTATGACCACTGACACCTCTCTCTCTCTCTTTTCCAGAAACACTGGCCCTAATCTCAGGCCCATTCAACTTGGGAGATAGAAACAAGTCTAACAACTCTTACCTTCGACATTACCTCAACAAGAAGAGATAATGCCCAAATACCAGTCATGCTGATTCTCTAGGGCCCAAGCTCACATTAGTTCGCTACTCCTCAAATCTATAAAAGGGATTCCTAGGGCTCCGCTATAAATATAAGCATGAAAACCTACCCCTAATTCCACCCCAGAAACTCAGCTTATGATCCCCCATCTCTGACCTTTTGATCCTCGAAGCAGTCTCTGATATACACTTCCCTGGTTGTCCCTAGACACCAGAAAATGGCGCTTCGAGTTAAGGGAATTGTGGCGAATGTCCATGCCCCTCCAATTTGGTGGTGGCAACTTAGGATCGAAGAGTCAACAACAAGGTTGACTCCTCCATGACACACTATTTTCTAGTTCGTGTGACAGAAAGGAGGAATATGATGATAAGAAAAAGACTAGCCTACCCCCGAACTGAGTGTAATGGGGTAAGGATATTCTTGTCTTTCATCCCTTTCTTCATTATAGACATGTTGGCACAGAGTTCCAATGTGGCATGAGCTGGTAGTCTCAGTCCTGAACCCGCTAATAACTGGGATAAGTTTGATAATATATTATATTTAGACATGGTCGCTTCTGATTGGACCAATATTGATTAACATAGAATAAATGTAGTTAATTATTAGAAGCTCTGATCACGATGAACCTATATTTGAATTTTATGAAAACATGTAGATCATGAATAAAATAGAATAGAAGCCTTATTATGCTTACTTATTGGAAAGTATTAATAATACATGGTTATAAGTTGGTTGATGCATACAAAACCTATATTTGCTATCTAGGATATTGAATATAGTAAATATGTGTAATTTGGGTTATAATATGATGTTATTGAATAATGATGATATTATAATATCTTAAATCATATTAAGATAATAATGATGATGATGTATATTAGGATCCTAAGTCAGTAATCATACATATGATAAATTAAGGTTTTGAAAATAATGGTTATAACATACTATGATCCCAATCCACATAGTATGATTTATATAACATGTTATATACAATTGGTTAATCATGGCTACACCTAATATATAATTAGGGTTTGGAAATAATGTTATGATGGAATTAGGGTTTGATACCCTTATTCCTAAAGCCTAGTTAAGGACCTATTATAGACCTAATTAGTATCTTGTGAATGTTTGGTAAAACTTTAGGGTTATACATACATGAAAATAATGTTGATTGGTTGTGTTGATTTCTTGGATGTTTGAATACATGATTAAAGTATTTAAACTATAGTTCATGGGTCTACATTGAGGTATGTGGTTACTTATACCCACATGTTATTGGATGATTTGCAAAGTATTGATTCGATGAAATAAATTGTTTGATGTTTATTCACTTTCTGTTTTAACTATAATGCCAATATGAGTATCACATAACAAAACTACAATATTTGAAACCATGGGTTACATGTATCAAGGGGTAATATAGATAAGTTTAAGTATGGATAGTGATTACACCAGAGATAGCTTGCCAGGAATGGGTTGGAATATGTAATAAAAAATAAGTTCTTAGGTGTAGATAAATGTATTTAGCATTATATGTTGTTTTTATACTTGCACACATTTTGGTTGCACAATGTACACAATGTAGAGATATATGATCTACATATTTGTTTGCTGACTTATTA
>OY856410.1:1029449334-1029474334 GCA_963693085.1 Alisma plantago-aquatica | reverse complement strand
GGGCGTGGAGTTGGGTAAGTTCCCAACTAAATATTTGGGATTTCCGCTTGCAGGTGGCAATTTACAAGTCAAAGATTTTGCTGAATGCATTGACAAAGTGGATGAGATGATAGCACGGTGGCCTACCCAAAAGACTTCTATGGCGGGAAGGACAACGCATATTAGAGCAGCCATTGAGGGTCTTCTCATTTTCTGGGTGCAACAAGGTGAGATCCCAGGTGCAGTGCTTGATAGAATGGAGATGAAGATTGCTAACTTCATTTGGGCGAGTGATTTTCATCCAATGTGCTATTCTAGGCTTGCTCTACCTAAGGAAGAAGGTGGGTTACAGCTGAAAAGTCCATGGGACATTTCTAGATGGGGGACGCTAAAGAGAATAATTCAGTACCAATCACGAGGCTCCACATGGGGAAGGTGGATGAGAGATAGATACCCACAGGGATTGGACTTCTAGCCAAGAACTCGAGAGGGATTGACACGAACTATCCAGATGATGAGGAGTCTTTGGCCGCAGGCGAGACATCTATTCTCTATGAATCATGATGGTGACTCGCACATGATTAATCAAAAGACTGGTCTTTGGGAAATCACAAGATCAAAAGCCGAAAAAGATGGAGTCATGGGACTTTTATGGGCAGGAAATTATGTTCCCAAATGGTCTGTTTGTGTTTTCAAGATCTTACATGGGGTGCTAGCAACTCTGGACAAAATACAAAAATGGAACAACAATATATCTTCTACTTGTTTGCTGTGTAAGGAGAGGGAGGAGTCCCATGACCATCTATTTGGTAGCTGCACATTCGCTAAGAACGTGTGGGATAACGTCTGTAAAGAGTCTGACCTGCATATTGAGCTGATTGAAGATACCAGGAAGATGGTCAAGCGATGCGGTAATGGCGAGAAGAAGATGCTCATGCTGGCTTCCTTGTGCTTCCACATATGGGCTGAAAGAAACACACATAAGCATGGAGGAGTAGCTAGGAGCGTGAGTACCATTGCTGCAAAAATATGTAAAAATGTTAAAAAGAAACTACGGAGTAGCTAGAAGGGTGAGTTGCTCACGTGTGTGGTGTATAGCGAGCATAGGAGCTATATGTAACTCTTGATCCCTACTATTTGGTGGGGGAAGTCGGAATATATTTACTTGATTCCGATATATATATATGTATACATATATACATATATATATGTATATATATATATACATACATACATACATATATATATATATATATATTTATATATATATATATATATATCTACGTATATATATACGTATATATATACACATATATATATACGTATATATACGTACATATATATACGTATATATATATATATATATATATATATATATATATATATATATATATATATATATATATATATATATATATATATATATATATATATATATATATATATATATATATATATATACGTATATATATACATATATATACGTATATATATACGTATATATATATACGTATATATATACGTATATATATATATATATATATATATATATATATATATATACGTATATATATTACGTATATATATACATATATATATATGTATATATACATATATATATATACGTATATATATACATATATATATACGTATATATACATATATATATATACGTATATATATACATATATATATACGTATATATATACATATATATATACGTATATATATACATATATATATATATACGTATATATATATACGTATATATATACATATATATATACGTATATATATACATATATATATATACGTATATATATATACGTATATATATATGTATATATATATATATATATATATATATATATATATATATATATATATATATATATATATATATATACATATATATATATAGAGTCAGGATAGAATACACTCGAGTGTACAGATCACGCCGTACACCCCAATGGTGTTTGCTTATCTAGACCATGTTTTTCCAAAATCTAATCCATTGATCTTCATGGTTACAATAATAATAGGTCACATACAAAATTTGAACTCATTTGGATGACTGTAAGTCATTCATCCAAGGACAACAAAATCAACGCACAAAACTAATTTGAAATACATGATTTTTGCCTCCTTTAGATGCACGACCTATAAGTGTCGAAATGAGCTAAAATTTATTATATAGTATGTTCTTATGATAATTAAGAAGATCAACGGTTTAGATTTTTCAAAAATTTATTGCATCTTCAAAAATGACTGAGGTGTACGGTGCCTGACTCTCTCTCTCTCTCTCTCTCTCTCTCTCTATATATATATATATATATATATATATATATATATATGGTGGTGTCCTGACCTGGGGTGGGTGAACCTAAGAATGGGAAAAGGTCTATGGGAGAGGAATAACCCTAAATTCCTCGGTTCAGGTTGTGGCTACAAAGCTTAACCTCCTCATGTGAGCCAATAAGACACCCTAGGTTAGGACCTTCCCTGAGTCGACCGATCTCATGTTAATAATTGAGGAAACTTTAGACGTCCTCACGGGAGCTAATCATAAAGAGATGGGATATGATGGGATTCTATGAGTATAAGGCATGGAAGCACTTACCCTACCCAATCATAATAAGTTGCCCTTAATAAATGGGAAATACAATTTCAACATATATTAAATGTGAAAACCTAGAAATCGCACGACAAATCTATAAAGGCAAGTAAGGTACATTGAAAGAAATGTAATAACAATCGTGTAACTAAGGTATATATTCCTTATTTTGACCGAGCTTGGAAAAAGGGGGTGTGTTTGGCTTAATTCCCTAGTAGCATAAATATATAAGAATGAAAACTTCGGTTTGAGAAATCTCAATAAAAATGTGTAATGGAAGATAACACATTAAAAGGAATTATATGAAGACATATTAGGTATAGACTCTCCTTGACCAGGATGAGTCATGGTATATAAATAAAATAGAAACCCTTGTCCCAGAACAAGGTGTATTAATAAGAGAATCAAAATAAAAATTATGACACACCAATAAACCCTAGAAATAGTAGATCCCTAAATCAACCCTAGGGTCAAGCAAGGATGCTTAAAGGTACATAAGACCCAAGGGGTAAGGAGGTGATCATGCCCTAGGCACATAAGGTCTGTGGGGTCAGGAGGAAGCCATGCATGATTACATAAGGCCCTTGGAGTTAGGAGAATGCCCACCTCCATAAGTACGTAAGGCTCAAGGGTTCAGTATGACAAGCACTGCATAAGTACATAAGGCCCTTGGAGTCAAAAGAGGAAATCACTGCAAAGGTACCTATACCCCTAGATACCTTAAGGGAATGCATAAGGTTAAAGCTACATGAGATGTATACATAAGGCATACAAGACTTATGTAATAATGTTTGAATAGAATCTTAAAGGTATTTTTGCACTTAAGAATTATGAGAAAATCACTATCAATTGATTTCATGAAATTCAAGAAAAATTCATTGAATTTAAATGTAATCATGATTTATTCAACAAAAATATAGAACTAGAAGATAATGTGTGGGTACACTATCTCCACACATGGAATAATATGAACTTTGTATTTGGGGTGCATCCAAATGCTTATTTCATATTATTATGTGTGTGAGAGATTAGGTACCCACACAGGATACACACAATTAACACGGGAAGGTAAATACCCTAAGTTGAAATATATGACATAATCAAGGGTTTTGAAGTGTTACCTCACCCTTACAGGAAAGTATATGAATAATGATGAGTAGGTTTGAGACTTAGGTGAAAATGAAATCACCAAGTGAAATTGATATCACAAAGTGAGTCATAATTACCAAGTGATAGTATACTACAGTGCAATGAATAAGGATGTAGAACTATCCTTTAAATAAAATTTAGGTTCTAAACTCAGTAATATGATAAATGTCTATATCAATAAAAGTTATTAATGATAAACTAGATGAGAGTGATGTAGCCCTATTTTAGGGCTCCATCTTGTGCCATTTTGTACTTTTATCACATCTAAACAAGTTAGATTGCAAGTTAATTTCCCCAATATGTGTTTTACTGTCAAATGCACTTATGGACGTTCTTTGCATTATTTTCAGGTACTTGGACCATGCTTTGGATGGATGAGAGAGAAGGAATGAGTCCTAGGGTTTCTCCATTCATGGAGGGGTCCAAAGAAGGCCCCAAAGCTCCCTCAACCTACCCCTAATGGCTAAGATTCAACATCAAGCAAAGAAGTCCTTTGATTATGAAGATTGAATCTCATTCTGCCATTGAAGACCCCAACACGACTGTGGTGCCAAGGAATGACCGTGTTGGAAAATACACAAAGTTACAGAGAGAACTTCAAAATTCACAAGCTACAACAACTCAGCCACCACGGTCGTGCTACCCAACACGGCCATTCTATGAAGTCCCTAATACGGTTGTGCTACCCAACATAGTCGTGCTAGCTGAAGAAGGTAACATGTGTGCTCTTGGGAATGACCTCCTCTCAAACTCCACCACCACGGCCGTGCTACCCAACACGACCGTTCTACCTAAACCCCACCGCGACCGTGCTACCCAGCACAACCATGCTACCAGCCTTCGCTTCGCCCCATCCAACCTATGATTTTACACTTCATCATAACAACCGTTTCCATCCACCATGGCTATTATCACCTCCACCCACCATGGCTGTACTTCCACCCAAGACCTACCACTTTCTACACTAATTTTCCCACAATACCCCTACTTACCCTAGTACTTCCACCACCACCTATATATACATGGGTGGCGGCCACATCACTAGGTTAGCTCCTCCTAGACACCATTACTCCTCTCCACTCACTCCTTGAGCATTTAGTGCATTCCCCTTGCATTTATGCTCTCCACCCACCATTTCCATCTCCATTTCACCTTGGAAACCTAGTTCTCTAGATTTTCCTCCATAATCCCCCATATCTTCATGCCCATTTGCACCTTTGGAGGAGAGAGGACGTCCCCAAGCATCTAGGAGGTGAAGAAGGAGGCTTATTCCACTAGCTCCATGGAGTTTCTTCCCCTTCTTCCCCATTCTTTTGCCATTTCATTGATTATGTGTAGCTAAGCCCCTCTTGGTGGGCTGTTTGGGGGTAAAATGTGACTTTGATACCATGTTGGGGGGAATTTTGGCTTGTAATGAACTTATTTTTATCTATGATGATTGCTCCATTCTTTTGTCTCCTATCCCATTGCCATGCTTGTGATTTATGCTTTTTGCTATGAATTACTTGTTTGATAGTGCTTGATGATACCATGTTTCTAGGAGAATTGGGATGCATGTGGCAATCTTAGGTATGACTCCTAGGTCCCAATAGGGGATCCCTATCTAGTGCCCTTTGTTCCTACATGCCTACCCCCTCTCCTACTACTTGGTATGAGACCTAAGTTACTAGTATAAGTGGGATTGATGTGATTGCCTAGGGTTTTCTAAAGGCTAGAATGGCTAATGGCATGAGGTCAAATACCCTCATCTCTACTCCCATTTCTACCCTTGGCCCTCAATTGCTCAATACCACTTATCCTAGAAACCTAGATTTGGCCAATCCTATTAGAATTACACCTAACCCTAGTCTTCCATTAGTAGTATAGGGTACATTCTAATAGCATTTGCCTTATTGTTTGGTTTGGTAATCTAGATGAAAGATGAGAACCATGCTTGTCTAATAACCTCCCCCAAATAATATTAAAGTTACATCCCCAAATGACCCACCTACCTTAATCATCTTGTTTAAAACTCAACTTGCTCTGTTTGCTTACTTATGCTAGTATAGTCTAGTTGTTCTTGCTTAACCTGGTCAATTGCTCAGTTTTGATAGTTAGGGTTAATTTAGATCTTTTCTTGCTTTAGTGGTTAACTTAGTTTCTAAATTGCTTCTTGCTCCTCTGGTGTAGTGTAACTTGCCTTTGCTCTTGCTTAGTTAGTTGGTTAACCTAGATCGTTAAACTTGCTTGTTTAAGATAACTTAGGTTCAATTCTGCCTTTCTCGCTTGTTCACTTAGATTAATCACAAAACAAACCCCTTTTAAACCCTTCAATCCTAGACTCCGCATTAGGAATGTATCAAATGCTAGCCTAGCTCTAGTGTCCCCTGTCCTTGAGGATCGACCCCTACACTTGCCCTTCACCTATGCTATAATAGTACCTCGTGCACTTGCGGGTGACCTATTTGGTACTGTGATCGACTGTGTTAGGTTTAATATAAATATTTTGAAAGATCCACATGTGTGTTCGAGTCCCGTGGAATGCATCTAGTCACCCCTTGTTGGATAGTGTGTACACCTCTGGCTCGATGCACCAAGCTTTCTGGAACCGTTGTCGGGGAATAGAAAGCACCATACCTACCTAGTAGTTGTGGTGTTGATTATCCCCTTTGGCATCATCTTTTACTAGTTTACTTGTTGCATTTGAGAAACACACCAGACAGCTATCCAAGAAAGGTTTCCAGTCCTAATGTTTGAAACTAATATGAGTTATCATTCACCTTAACCACATTAGGTTTGAATTTTGGGGAGGAAATTCTCTTTTATAGAGGGTGAATGTAAGATCCTCAAAATTTGTAAATATAGATTATATGATATGAATTCAATAATAATGTCTTTGTATTCACCTTAAGACAATTAAAGTAATATTAGACTGATGAGATTTATAATATGGCTTTGATAGAAATAGGATGGTGAATTGAAGTTCTAGACTTATAATAAGTCTTCAATTAAGGAAATAATATAACAAGAACAAATATATAAATGTGAGGCTTCAATTGATAAGCAATGCCTTAATTTCATAAATAAAAATATAATTAGGCTTTTGGAACTATGGGAAGGACAAATTATGAACTATGAACCTTGGGATCCAATCCAATCCCAATTGGACTATTTCTATGGCAAATAGGCCCATTTTCATTGATAGAATTAAGAAATTAGTATATCATGCTTAATAGGATGTAAATAATATTGATAAATTATTAACTAACTCATTTTGATATAATTGGTGAAATACTCGAAGATTCTAAGAAGATAAATGACCTAGATAATTAAGTGAATAATTGTCTAGTCTTTAGTTGGGTTCTAAGGATTCATGTATCAAATAATCATAATATGACCTAACATTTGGTCCAATACGAGATAATGAACTAGATGAAGATAAATCTAAGTTTTTGGATAATTATAAGATTATTTGTGACCTACGAGTTAATCTAGATAAATATTTTAATAGCAATAAAGAAGTACTTATTGCTACTATTTTTAGCCCAAGCTTGGTCAAGTCCTAATTAACCGTAATGACAATATTATGCTAAAGTTTTGTGCCAATTGGATTCTCCTAGACATAAATATGACTTTTGTAAGTTGATGATATTTTAAGTAAAGTGGGGGCAGATAATGTTTAATTGCATCAAATTTATCACTATCACACAAAGTTTTGGATTATTCGAGACCTTAGGAAACACGCGTGATGAGATCAAGGCTCTCAACCATTAATTAGGGATTTTATGGTCTACAAGTTATCTTCAATCTCCTATGCTGAGTCTTTTAGGAGATAGACTCCAACTATGACCATCGACACATCTCTCTCTCACTTTGTATTAGACATCATTGGACCTAATCTCATGCCCACTGAACTCAGAAGAGATAAATGAGTCTAACAACTCATACCTTCATCATTATCTTAGCAAGAAGAGATAACACCAAAATCTTGGGCAAGCTAGTTCTCTAGGGCTTAGGTTTGCATTAGTTCTCAAATCCTTGAACCTATAAAAGGGATTCCACTGGATTTTCCATGGATAGAAGCACAAAACCCAACCACTAATTCCATAATAAATAACCAACTTCCAAGCCTCCATCTCTGGCCTTCTGATCCTCCAACCAATCTATGGTCCACACCACCCTGATTGTCCCTTGACACAAGAAAAGGGCACTTGGAGTTGTGGTAACTGTGGAAAAGGTCCATGTCCCTCCAATTCAGTGGCGACGACTGAGTATTAGAGATCCAAGGATGAGGTTGACTCATGGTGTACTGGAGTTTGGTTCGCGTGACATAGAGGATGAATAAGATGATAAATGAAAATATTGGCCTACCCCCATACTTAGTGTGACAAGGTAAGGATATTATGGTCTTTTTGTCCCTTTCTTTGTGTCATCTGTGTTGGTGTACAATGCCAATTTGGTGTGATTTGGTAGGCTGAGACCCTACCCCACGACTGAGCGGGATAATTTGGATAATATATTATTTATTGACATGGTTGCTTCAGATTGGCCCAATATTGATAAACTTAGGATAAATATATTTAATTATTATTAGCCTTCGGTCATGATGAACATACATATGAATTCTATTAAAAATATGTAGAAAATTGATTATGCTTCCTTTTCAAAAAATATGGATAATACATAGTTACAAAATGGTTGATGCATACAAACCCTAGATTTGATAACTAGGATGTTGAATATAGTAAACCTAATATAGTCTAATGTTATTGAATAATGATGATATTCCAGTATCTTAAATCATATCTGGATAATGATGATGATGATGATGACGATGATTTATATGAGGATCCTAAGTCAATAGTCATACATATGGTGAATTAGGGTTTTTAAAAATAACAGTTATAACATATTGTGATCCGGATCCACATAATCTAATTTATGCATCATTCTATGTCTAATTGGATAATAAGGGTAATACCTAATGTGTAATTAGGGTTCTTTAACCCTTAGATATAATGATCTTATGGGTTTAGGGTTTGATACCCATATTCCTAAACCAAACATAAGAGTACCCTAAACCCTAATTAGGATCCAATTTAGACCTAATTAGTATCTTGTGAATGTTTGGTGACACTCGAGGGTTATACATACATGCAAATGATGCTGATTGATTGTGTTGATTTTTTAGATGTTTTCATCATGCTTAAAGTATTTGAAGTATAGTTCATGGTTCTACATTGAGGTATGTGGTTACTTATGAGTACCCACATTATCGACCGCTGATAGTTTTGAGGATGATTTTTGAAGTGTTGGTTCAATGGAATAAATTGTTTGATGTTTATTTACTTTTTGTTCAACTATAGTGCCAATATGAGTTTCACATAATGAAACTAGAATATATAGAACCCTGGGTTACATGTATCAAGGGGTCATACACATAAGTCCAAGGATGGACAATGAGTACACCCAAGATACCACACTGAGAATGGGTTATAATACGTAATGAAAACACAAGTTCATATGTGCAAATAATTTGATTGTTAGCATCATATGTTGCTATTATACGTGCATATATTTTGGCTGCACCACATAAACAATATAGAGATACACTGATCTGTGTATTCATTTTTTGGCATTTTATGCTAATCAATATCTATTATTGGAAGACATTCATATCAAGAACCTGACACCAAAAGAACACACGAGAAAGATCATTGGAGGGTTAGTTAGATATTCTAATAATTCTTCTCATACATGTTTGTATCTCATTTATATCTTACTTCTCTTTGAAAAACTCATGTAACTCCTTAAACGAGTCTCGTTATAAATCTTGTAAGCAATGTTTGTTCAATTAACTAAAATGATTAATTATTATCTATTATTTATTCAATCTGTATCCTGGAAATGTTAGGTAATGAATCTCAACTTTAAGGTCCACCTTGATTGGAAGACACTCAAAAGTGGGGGTCATTACAATCACCATGGAAAGTGAACACCAATTTTTATTTCCCTACTGTTCCCTTCCTTATGAAGTACCATGTAACAAACACTTCCTAGAGATGACTAAAGAACACTCCTAAAGTTGGTTATGTATGTATGTTTTTCCTTTTGGTAGGGGATGTCCCTGAGGCTCATAAGACTAAGTATAGAATGGGATCCTCAAACGATCCACAAGAAAAAAAAACAAGTTGTTACAAAACAAGAGCTTGTGGAATGTAGAGATCATCCAAGCCATCCAATAACCCACTGAAGGTGTGAGAAATGCAAAATAGAACCATAAAAACCAAGCTTAGTGTCATCCTCATGAACTTAGAAGGCTTAGAGCCCTTCCCTCTAAGGATTCATTTGATTTGATGTCAGAACCAATACATACCAATAGTTTTCAATTAGGAAAATAAAACCAATGATTGATAGTATAAGGTTACATTATGTTCAAATTAAGTTCAATTCATTCATCTGGGTTGTGTTTGGTATACATTTGTGGCATGTTTAATTGTCACATGTAGATTAACTAGCTTTATGTGAACTTCGAGTGATATAATGGTTGTTTGGAGCTATCTCATGGTGAGATGTTCAATTTTGGTACAAGTAGTCTTTTTTTATCCGAATAAATACTATTATGCACTACCAAAAAGTATTGTTGATGTGTTGAGGAATCCCTTAGAGGGATTCCATAAAAAATGATATCCACGGTAGATAACCTTGTTATCTACTGTGAGGATTTTAGGGAATGCAATATTTAGGGATCATATGGTTAACTAACCCATGTTGAATCCTATTTATCCTTTGAATGACATAACAAACAACTATTTATATCTTGTGTCAAGTTTTCATGTTGTGTCATGCTACATTGATGCAACAAACACAACCTTGGGTTGCTTTTGTTTGTTTGTAAGTGGTTATAGATAGGGATGAGCATCGAGGTGGGTTTTAGCAAGCTCATTTCCACCATATTGTGAAGTGGGTTGTGTACTTGGTTTAGGCCCATATAACATTTGGAAAATTTGGGCCATGACACATGTAATAGAGATGGGCTTGAAATCAGATTTTGTCAATCGGATAACATACTAAATGAATATATTTCCAACATATAAATAGGGAAAATTATCAACATAGTCTTATAAATATGTATCTTTATATACTTACAATCTATATGTATCATCCATAAAACTAACACACTTACAACTTGTTAAACCAGAAGAAC
Source organism: Alisma plantago-aquatica (assembly GCA_963693085.1). Classification (NCBI taxonomy): domain Eukaryota; kingdom Viridiplantae; phylum Streptophyta; class Magnoliopsida; order Alismatales; family Alismataceae; genus Alisma; species Alisma plantago-aquatica. The sequence goes on along the minus strand of OY856410.1, from coordinate 1,029,463,406 downwards.
TATCATCTAAAAATCACAATCATATCCAATTTATTTATTTGATATAATTTAAAACCATCTATCCATTCATGGGACTTTTTCAATTACATAGATGATAAAATGTATATTTATATTTAATTGAAAGGTATGTCAATGTTTGAGATAATTTGTAAAACACATTTAGTATAAATAATATACATCCAATCTCTAAAATGATACTGTATTGTAAATTATTTCAAACACATTAACTATAAAATGGGTGAACATAACTTAGATTTACTCATGTGGATTTCTCTTTTAGTGTTATTAATACAACCAATTAAAGGTGTTTTGGATCAAATATAGAAAGTTTATAGTCAAATGTATTTTACAAAAGATACACATTATGTACAAACATTTGGTTATGTATACACATATATGAAGTATGGCCGGGATTCACCTCGTCCCTTTCGAGGCATAGATAAAAGATTGAGAGAAAAGTTTAGACCCAGCCAACACATGTATTTATATAGATTTGGCCAGTTAGGGTTATGCAGGGTGGGACATAGCTTGGATCGGGTCAGCCATGAATGATGCCCATCCCTAGTTGTGGATGCTAAATAAATTATGTATTTCAAGTTTATATTGTCATATCTCATTCAATCCTCAACATGTCCCTTGTATCTAGCTATAGAAATTGATTATGTCCCTATATTGGGTGCAATTGATATTTTATGTTGTTGTAGACGCTGAAAATTTTGGGTCGATTTCATTTTTCACATAAGTGTCATCTATTTTCAAACAAACCCATTGAGTTTGAGAATGAATGCAGTTTAAATCGCTTGTTTTGATTTGTAACTCAACCAAACATTCATTATATGTTGAGGTCATGAAGGTTTAGATGGTTTTGATAAAGTAATGTTATCATGTGAAGGTTAAAAATCACAAGAAGCTATTAAGGTTGGATCTAAAGTTGATATCCATGGTGTATCATCACTAAGGGATGTATATGCTATTTTTGTATCTGGAGTCCCAACCAATAAGGAGTTCACCATCAAACTCATATCATTATATTTGTATCTAATTAATGATTATGTTCGCACCCACTATGGGTTGATTGTTATCTGAAAGCATTGGTTGCATTCTTTATAGCAATTAAATGAATTTTTTGTGCTATAGTAAATTATTTGATGCCTATGCTATCATTGAAAGAAGAACACTACAAGTATCTAATATTCAATAAATATGGGAAAAATATTTAAATTTAAAACCAATTAATATATGAATCTAAAGGTGGATGATGTGGAAATGTTTAATGGAAAGGTAACACATATTTTGTATTGCCAAGCTATCGTCTAGCTTGATACTAGCTATTTAGTATAGATATGGTAATATACATGATTCTCACCTTATAATATTCTCTATAGGGTCAAGATTCAACTAGATATGATGAACTAAATATTATGATAATGCATTGAAAGAAAAAGATAATGTTATTAGCATGTAATTTTCATTGAAATCAATTCTTAGATCATTTATAGATGTCATTATTTTATTAATGGGTTTTCTAAAATCATTATTGGGGATATGATTTCCACTAGTTCTGACTTTGTCCTTAAGAAATTGTTTCAAAGGTCTCCCAAATTCCCAATGAAATCTTTTAGATTCCATGGGGCACAACATTGCCTTTTTTGTTGTTTCCTATATAAGTGTATTGTTTTACTTATATGTTGGTGCAAGTAGCACCTAGGTTGGTATTGTTGAGTCTAAGGTGTTGGAGGATTGTCTATTGTTATTTGGCTACATTTTGATTTTTGTTTACTTAGACATTAAGTTTAATACTATGTATAGGTTTTTTTTGCGGTGCCACTTCCAACAAGTGTAGCTTGTTTATGACCATCTCTGAAGGGTGACCAATTGGGAGTATAATTACTAAGGGCATTGAAACAAGAAGGGGATTGGTGAAATTCTTCCTAATTGGTAAATATTTTATCCCTATCTAAGTTTTAAATGAATGTGCATGTTCATGAATGTGTGACTGCTATCAGGAACAAACACACATATTTTTGTGTATAGTGTAGTTTGGCACATAAATTTGCAGTTATAACCTTGATTGTCTTAACATAATAGATACAAGGGGATGTTGGTGATATCTATCTATCTAAAAAACCTTTTTAGTGATAATATCCCCTATGTCTAAAATCCATCCTATAAGCGTCTCTTGAATGAAACTACTCAATAAACGACCACTAAGCGAGTCCATCTAGATGATTTATAGTTGATGCTTTATGGACCATGCATAGTAGTTTGAGTTTGGATGAAATTTTGGATTGGAGATGGTGATGCCAGGAAGAAGGAATGTAAGCACCTTTTTAAATTTCATAGAGTTATCTTTTCCTTTTCAATATTTTGGGAAGGTGATGAGAAGGCTCTTTCTAGACATGACCCTAAAAAAGCTCATATGTGTGGATGAGTTTCTATGCCAACCTTGTCTAAGTTTAGTCATGAGGAAGTATTATTTAGAATAGTTGTAGTAAATGGAAGTTTGTTGTGTAGAGGATTAAGGTTTATCTTATAAGCGTTGGTATAAGCCAATGCTTTTGAAGAGGTTATGTCTTTACTTTTTTGGTCTTGATATTGGATACATTTGTCTTATGAGAGAAATCATGTAGGAGATATGGGATTTGACCGTCAAGTGACACCATTGCATGATACATTGCATGTAGGTCTATCAATATGGCGGGATATATGGCTCAATGTTTGGATGTGTTGTGTGCCTTGGAATATGGTGTTGTGAACTCACCATATAACCTTTTACAATATTGGGTGTTAGGGGAAATTAAGTAGTGAGTTGGCACTTTATGATATATATGTCCATTGCCTTTATTTTCCATGTTGTATATATTAGTATAATGATTTTTAAGGTTTCATGTTTTTATTGTAACTTGAGGGTCATAGTGTATGTGTTCCACTCACTTGGTTTCTTAAGCTATTTTCTAGAGTTGGATGGGTTTTTATATCTGGGATCATAAGACAATTGGATGTAGTGGAAAAATGTAGACTATTCTTATGCTTTAAACATAAATTAGGTTTGCAACAATCATTATTTCTTTGACACAAATCTCTATTATGGGAGCAATAATACTGCTTTTCACCCAAATACATCTTATTCTTGGTAGTAGTAGTCCACCTTGAGGGTTTAAGGGATATTGTTGCATAAGAAATGTTTAAATAATGTGAATCACATAATAACTGATAATTTATGACCTGAAAAATTTCTAGTGTCCATGGTGGAGAGGCTGGTAAAGAAGCATTTTGGGGGAGATAATAGATGAGTCAATGGTGAAAATGAAAATGTTTCTCAACACAATATCATCATTTTTGTTGCTCAACTCAAACACATTGGAGGGACTAGGTGATTCAGCCCTATTTTAGGGCTTCATCTTGTGTTATATTTCTCTTCAATCACATCTATACCTATTAGATTACATGTTTTTCCTCCCAATATGCTTATTTGTGTAAAATGCACTTATGGACATTATTTGCATGTTTTTTAGGCATTTGGACCACACTTGATGGAAGAGAGAGATAAGGAGTGATCCTAGGGTTTCTATACCCTTGGAGAGGCCCAAAGTGAAGTCTGATGCTCCCTCAACCTACCCCTAGTGGACAAAGATCCATTGAAGAAAAGATGTCCAAGAAAATCCAAAGAAAAAAGTCAAAGTGCTGATCTAGGACCCAACACGGCTGTGGTACCACAGAACGGCCATGCTAGGTCACTTGCAAATCAACAAAGTCACCCCCAAGTCAAGCTGAAAGCACCACGGTCGTGCAGTGAAGAATGGCCGTGCAAGGACATCCACCACGACCGTGCCACCTAGCATGGCCATGCTACACAAAAGTAGAACGGGCGTGGCACAACACCACGACCACCATCACCCAGACCATCACGGCCTTGCCAACCAGCACGACTTTGCTAGCCTCACCCCACCACGACTGTGCTGGTTTTAATGTAAAAACGACCACCAACCTAACATTTGACCATTTTAATTCCCACGACCATTGTATCCTACCACGACCGTGCTCACCCCTACCCACCACAGCCGTGGTGACCCACCACGACCGTGCCACTCACAAAACCTACCTATTTTTGTACTGCTTTACCCATTCTACCCCTACTTAACCTAGTGCCTCCCCCCACACCTATATATACCTAAGTGGCGGCTGGGGCACGAGGTTAGATACCCTACAACCACTCTAGCCTCCCCATTTTCGTCCTCCATCCATTCCCACATCATTCCACCTCCATTTCACCATTTCCACCACCAAAACCCTAGTTTTCCATTATTTTCACCCATTTCCACCATACATCCATGCCATTCACCTACCTTGGATGAGGGTGTTCGAGCTACAACTGCTAGGAGGTGGAGAAGGAGGAGTCTTCACCGAACTCATCATGGCTTTTCACTCCTCTACTCATTCTATCTCCTTTCTTTTTGTATTTTGCTTTGTTATGAGTAGCTAGGCCCCTTGGGTGGGTTGTTTGGGGGAAATTATGTTACTTTGATACCATGTTGGGGGAAAATGACATGTAAATATTGTAGTTTCATTTGTTAATTATTATATTCTATTTGCATATCTTTCTCCATGAATTGCTTGTTGGTTTGTGTGTGAAATCACCTAGGAATTTAGGCAAATTACTTATATGTGTGAATTTTGGGATTTGCCCCTAGGTCCAATTATTGGATCCCTAGGTTGCCTCCCATCTTCATACATCCTAATAAATATCCATAAACCTAAGTGAGAGATCTAAGTATCTAGATTGGATAATTCTAGTGCAAAATGGAGCCTTCTTAAGGCTAGAATGTGGGGGAATTGGGGTCCAAAACCCTAATTTCACCCCCATTACTACCCTCGGCCCCTAATTTCCCTAGGAATGCCTAATCTAGAAACCTAGACTTTATTAGACTCTAATTGAATTGAACCTAATCCCTAACCCAATTGAGCCTCGTAAGGGTAGTAGGGGGTGCTATGAACTAGTTCCCCTATACACAACCTAGCATATCCATGGCCAGTTAGTAGCTTAGGTTAATTCATTAGAATCTAACTTGCTGTTTGGTTTGGATAATATAAATGGAATCATAATTTTCATGTCACCCCCAACTTAAGTGATAAGTTCATACCTAGGGTTTCCTCTAAATTTGGGTTTTGGTATTTTCTTACTTTTATTGATGAATTTTCTAGAACTAAAGGTGTAACATACCGAGATTTGGTTAACTTGGATCTAAAATTATGATCACATGAATAGAAATTTAGCATGTATGGATCTTTAGAATTGGCCAAAAAAGGTTTAAATTATACCCTAATATACATGCTCGTACCCTAATGAACATTTAAATGCATGTAACATAGATAACTCAAATGTAAACCTAATAATGGATATATGTGACCCTAGACATGCTTTGGATAAGTGAACACTAATAAGATCATGAATCCAATATATGGAACCTATCCCTAAACTTCATACATGTTGATGGGTTTATGTGAGGTATAATAATTAATGTCGACTTAAACCCTAAGTTGTGATCATCTAAACCTTTACCTATATATGTTTAGTACCACATATGATACATTAGTAACTTTAGGTGTTTAATCACATAGCATATGTCTCAATTCACATGAAATGGACCTATTGATGTGCATAACATATCTAAATGTACTCACAGGTGGACCTTGGTCCATTTTTGGTTCCTAGTTCATGGTGTGGAAATGGAAAGCCAATTTGATTCCCTCGAATGAGACCCCTTCGTGGATTATCACTTGGGCATGTGCTATAGATATTCCTTTGCATTTATACAAAATGTTATATTTGATAAGATTGTCATGACTCTAGGAAAGTTGATATAGGTTGATAATTATACTATAAACTATACAAGAAATAGATTTGCTCACCTTACGATTGAATTAAAAACAACTATTCCTATATATAGTACAATTATCATCAATGGAACATATTATCATATTGAGTATGAATTTCTCCCTAGAATATTTCATAGATGTGGCACAATGGGGCATGATAAAAAAACTACGTATCCTTCTTTTCTACAAATAATGAGACACACATACCTATTTTAGACAAGGTTGGAGTACAATGGGTCCAGGATGAAGATTGATGGAAAACCTATAATGTAAAGAACATTCAAACTAGGAGTCTTGTTTGTGATAATGATGGTAAGTAGAAATTCAAGGACAACACCACCTGACAGAACAAGCAATATGATGTCCTATATGAACCCAAGACAATGGAACCTGAAGATCATATTTTAGAATCTAACAATGATGCTAAATTTCTATACACATTCAATGTAACTAAGATATGTACATGGAAGAGGAAACACCATACCTCTGCGTTCTTTGAGGATATAAATCTTGTTCAAATCGACAATCTACAATACAAGGAAACAAATGCACATGATGGTATATCTATGAACAAGGAAGATACTCATATAATTCTCAATCTTGAGGTGACGAGTTCTTTTTGGGGATAAAAGAAGAAATCTATCCAAATAATTTTATGGCTATATGTTAGTTTGGAAACTGTTGATAATGCACATGATTCATGACTTCATGAACTAATGAAACTCAATAGTATACGGTGACATACACAAAGTACGAGTGGTAAGATGAAGTCATCTATGAGTATGACTCTAAACCAAATAAGGAGGATGGCTGAAGATTTGTTTGAAGATGATACATTATAATGGTGACTTAAGGAAATATTGATGTCAAATGACTTAGTAATAACTATGTATTCTTATCAGTATGGAAGTGTAACACCCTAACCGGTAGAGGATGGAGTTTTATTATTTTTCACGAGTTACAAATGTAGAAGTTTTATAGCTAGCATTTGTAATCTTGTAATATTATTATGTGCCCACGAGATCTTATTGTAGCACTTCCTTTCATCTCGATTAAGAGGAACTTTTGATGAAAGGTTAACACTTTTGTGAAAAGTGGACCTAATAACCTAAACATGGATTAATATGCAAATGAGTTCATAAAATATGTTATATCTGTCACATTAATATATAATTGATGATTAAATGTTTTTAATTGGTAATATGATGTGAATGAATGATTAATTTGGAATATAATGTGATCATTATATATATATATATATATATATTGAAATACCAATCAGATGTTTCATGTAAGTGGGGTTAATTAATTTGTTGTATATAAGTAAATATTGAACTAATGGACTTGATGGGTTCAATTAGTAAAATGTATAAATTCATTCAATATAATACACCATAACCCTTTAAATAACGATATAAGGATAATAGGGCTCTATATAATATATTTTTATAATAAATACTAATATATTAATAAATATGAAGATAATGAGGATGAACCCTAACTGTATTAGAACTCATAAAATGAAGTGTTAAAAGTTTATCTAACCTCAAAATTGGATCCCTCGAGTCCTTATTATCTTAGATGTCAAGTTTGAATCCAATTGGATAGTTATAACTATCCTAGTTTAGTTAAGAAGATAATATTGAAATACACACTCCTTATAAGAATCATATTATAGTTAAATTGATTTAAATTTCCATTATTTCCTTCACTCCAATTATGTCTCATATTTCATCAAGCTTCTCCATTTCATAGTCCTTTCTCATTTGGTTTATACTTGGTCTCTATCTGAGCTAATGGACATGCATCATGAATCTTAAACCTTCTTCTTCCTCGAGTCTGGATGTGCTAAGGACTCTACAACCCCTAGTCTGTTTCCTTCTCCCTTGGTTTCTCTCTCTTATATCTCCTTCTCTCCACTAATCCCCTCCTTATCTTCCTTGCGACATCCTTATTCTCCCAATACCTAAGTCAAATGTGTTTCATCTCCCCAACATCCCAATCACACATTGTTGTCTTTGTTATCCTATTCCCCAACTCCTTGAGGACTCTCACCACCATACACCTTCTTTTATATAAATAACACTCCCTAGACCATCACCGATACTCCACAAATGTTTCTTAAACCCTATTTATCTTCGATCCTATCACCATTGTTGTGCGCTTCACCTTCCAACCTTGCACTGCCCTTTGACCTTGGCTAAGTTTGTCAACACCCCTGGGCCCACTATCATGAATCTTGGCCTTTATCCTCCTATTCATATGATGTGTTTCTACAGTCGCTAGCTTATATTGCTCTCTTGTTGCTAAGTAATACATAGATAATCAACTGGTCCTATTTGTTTCTGCACCCTATCTTGTTGTATTGACTTCATGAACCAACTAAGTAAAGCCTCTAATATGATTTGGTCTTTTTTGTTTCACTCATCATCAAGGTTTTGGTAAATGTTGTTCTGCACCTTGGAATAGACATGGTAGAAGACAAGTCTCTAGTTCTTGGCTTCCTGACATCCCCTACTTGGGATTTCTTTGATTGGCAGGCCACCCACTGGACATTGTGATCCTTGGTTGGTTTTAATTATCCAGTGGGTTGGTGTACTGCTTCTCATAGAATAGATATGTGAAGCTTTGTGTTTGCATCATGTCAAAGAACAAAGGAGGAAGAGGACTGCCTCCATCTTACATTTTTGCCCATGTTTTCATTTTCATTTGTCACATTTTATATGGGTTTTTCTTAGTTTCGAATGCTTATTTCAATGTTTGGTCACATGTATTTGCAAGTAGGTATGATGACAAGCAATACCCTATGACACATGAATGTTTGAAGTGTAATGCATGGGTACCAAGTTCATTGTACTTTATTTTTATCTTAATAAATTACTAATTGTGTTTATTTTGTAAAAACATAGCAAATTCTATCTATAAAAAATTAGGAATAAATACTCGTTGGAATAAAAAAGACATTGTCTATTTGATTCTATATAACTGAGGACCTAATCAAATCATTCTAGGATCTGAAGTATACACATAAAGTAATGATATATATATGTATATATTCAATGTGATATATATATATATATATATATATATATATATATATATATATATATATATATATATATATATATAACCTAGGTTTGACCATGACCTGTTGAGACACAAGTCGAGGTATGTCACCTCTCTTTATGAGTCATATTGGATAAAATTATATTTTGTCTCTCTCTCTTTTACTTAGTTGTTGAATATTTCTTTATATGTCATTTGGTTATAAATATTTGATTCATCAGGGTCCAATTTACCAAATTTTATCCTATTGTTAGATAAAAATGCAAATTGAATCAACTTTCTTTGATCTTGGTGATACGTTTTGTTTTGCAATCTTATTTCATTATTTTATATCGTCATTCCATTTGATAGTGGAAACTCCAAATTTTGATGATTTCCTTGTACTGAAATTATCTTGCTTCCCTATTAAATGCATGTTTTATTTGTAAGAATATCTTTATCAATTTGTAGTAGTACATTTTTCTATTGATCCTATTGTTTAACATTTTCCATATATGGGATCTTGGTGCCCCCACCTAACCCCATGGCTCTCACCTTATATATATACGATTAAATAGAGCATTGTGGGTGCTCTCACCTCCTTCCTAGGCAAAGGATGTGGAAGTGTTTTAAACCTCCTTTTAGGGGATTGTAGTATACTTTATAACATGCATGCAACTAAATGCAATTGAAATAATTGGACTAGTTTCCATTGTTGTTCTCTATAATGGTTATTGCAATAGTTTATGATTTAACCTTATTATTTCTTCATATAATATTTGTGTCTTACTATACAAAGATTGCTTTTGGCATAAAATTGGATATTATACCTCCCTCTTCATTGTGAAACATATTTACTTCAGTTAGACATACTTTATTCATATATGTTATCCAAATCCTATTTTAAGTGGATACCGGTTTTTGCTAATAGTATGTAGCCTTGCCTTCTCTTATGGGGGTGTTCTTAGCCCCTTAGGTGGAGAAGTATTTCTTTAGATGACCCTAAGATGCAGCCTGCATAGCAGTAGCCCTTTTTCTTAGAGATAGATTGGTGTATCCAGGTTGCCCTCTGCAACCACTTAGATATAGTTTAGTTTCCTTTAGTTTTCCTTTGTACACACCCTATGTGGTGATGAATTATGATAGAATGAGAATTGTAATAGTCAGGCTTTTATATTCAACTAATATACTTTTCGTATTTGATACATTGCATACTTGAATTAGAGTCTACCATCCTTTGTGAAAAAATCATTATAATAGTTGGCATTAGATGTATTCAAAATTCCCTTGAATAAGTGAGCGACTCCCTTATCTGGTCTCACTCCTTAAAATGTGGTTCTATCTTATGAAAGATCATTTTGAGATTTTCTCTATTGTGCAAAACCTTTTCCTTGAAAGTGAAACACAATTCTCAGGAAGTATTCACAATTTTCAAACTAACAATGCAAATGAACATTTCAATCATTCACTCACCTTGTTTATTTCTAACAAAGGCATTATTTATCTACCTTCTTATCCTCATTCTCCTCATAAATAAGATAGTAGAAAGAAAATATAGGCTCCTATCACCGTTGTTGTTCCCCTTCACCTCCCAACCTCACAATCCCTTTGACTATGGTCGAGTTTGTCAAGACCCCTGGGACCATCGCAATGAATACTAGATGTTCGTTTCACCTGTACTTGGTTCCACAACAAATCAGACACCATTGTGAGTCCCAATTCAAGACATTTATTGATTTCACTATTCAACCTCTTTTTCTATTCATCAAATGTGTTTGTACACTCGCTAGTTGTTATGTCTATCCCGTCAATTCTTTTTTTCTCTCTCTTCACAAATCAATTAAGTAAAGCATTGTGAATCATCTGGCTTTGTTGGTTTCACCTACAATCAGGGTTTTGGGCAACTTTCAATCTCTACCCTAGAACAACCATGACAATAATTGTGGCTATAGTTCTTTGATACCTCGCAACTCCATTGTAGAATCATTATAATTGGTAGGACACTAGGTAACCATTAAGATCCTTGGATGCTTTTGATACCCTGTGGGTTGGCGTGTTCCCTTTTTGGCAGAAAAGCCTTGCAAAGCTTTATGTTTTCATCCTGTGAATATGTCACATTATATATGGGTTATAAAGACTTTTGTTTGTTTATATAATTGTTTGGTCTCATGGATTTTTAAACCTATGATTCCCTCTCACGTATCAACATTTGATGCATTATGTAGGGGTAGTATCTTAATAAATCAGTAATTATTTTTATTTTATAGAAATAGTATATAATTCTATGTCTATCTGAAAGATTATGAGATAATACTTGTTAGATATAAAAATATTATTTATACCTAATTATAACTAATATCTAAACCACATTACATTTTAGTTATATATATATATATATATATATATATAATGTTATGACAGTGAAGGATTCCTCACATAAAACTAGGGTCTGATGTTGACCTATCGGGACATAAATTGGGGTAAGTTGCTTCTCTTTATGAGTCATATTGGACAATGATTTATATTTTATATCTCTCTTTCAACTTAACATATTCCATTATATGTCACCTGTTATACATATTTGACTAGATTGGGTCCAATTAACTAACATTTACCTTATGGACTGTTGAAAGTGTAAACTAAATATACTTTCTTTGATATTGTTGATACTTATTAAATTTGCAACCATTATTTAATTATTTCATCTCATTATTCCATTTAATACTGGGTACCCTAGATTGAGTATTTTCTTGGATTCAAATTTTCTTGCCTCGCTGTAAAATACATATTTGATTTATTAGACTATATTTATCTATTGGTAGGAGTACATACTATAGTTGGATCCCATTGTACGACTTTCCAATATATGAGCTTTTGGTTCTCTCACAAATACCCACATGCTCTCACCTTATAAATATACTATTACATAGATGATTGTGGGTTCTAACACCTCCTTCCCATTCAAAGGACATGGAATTGTTCTGGCCCTACATTTAGATGATTGTAGTATACTATATATTATCCATGACACTGAATTCAATTGAATTGATTGAACTGATTTCCATTATTGTTCTCTATAATTATTAAGGCAATAATTTATGATTTAACCTTATTATTTCTTAATCTAATATTTATGACCTACTGCACAAATATCCATTTGGATATCACACATCACCTCTCTAATGATACTACATGTTCTAGATGTGGATCATGCAAGGAGATTGTGATTTATACATTGTAGAACTATTCCATGACAAGAGCAGTGTGGGATACAAAGAAGATTGTAGTCAAAGTGCCTTGGTTCCATAGAAGAAACATTTAGTAGTGGTTGAAAAATTTCTTGGATTTAGACATACAACTAAGTAAGGATATGCTTGTCACATCATGGGAGATTTGGCACAACCAGAATTTGTTTGTTTTTGAGCACGTCACTCAAAGACCAGAATTCCAAACATGTTGTTTTGGAAGAAGACGAGCATCATGGAGAAATCCTAGCTTAAAGAATAAGATAATATGAGAAGTAACCTTGTAGTTAGGCCTATAATCATGTGGTCCTACCCTCCTAGTTGGACTAAGGTACATGTAGATGTTGTTGCTAAAGGGAAAGTTTCCATAGTCATCATGGCTAGGTCGCATGATGGATGTTGGAATGGTGGATGGGGAAAAAGAGGAGAGACCAGTTCACTCATAGAGATGGACCTATAAGATATTGAACATGCCATTGAAGAGGTGTCCAAGCTATGCTGGAGTAAAGTGATCGTCATCAGTGACATCAAGGAAGAAAACATGGTTACTATTTCTTTCAATATAGTGGTAGCTAGCATTTGTAGCAAGGTTAGCAAACTTGACATGGTGAATTTTTAGTCTTTCCACTATAAAAAACTAATATGTTGATGCCATGGCCAAACACTACCTTGAAAAACATATAGGCGCCTCCTACACTTACTCCATTGAAAGGGTGAATGACCTCATTGAAGAGAAAAACAATGTAATGGTTGTAATACTATCGATTTTGATTATGTTACCACCTAAGATGTAAACAATCTCTTTAGTTGGCCTACAAAAGGAGGGGAACTTGACTATATTGTGATGAATGCATATTCATCCCAATTTTAGATGCATCCTTAGCCTAATTTAGCATTCATATAGCCTAGTTATCATCATGAATATCTTTGTTTTGTCTACTTAGGTTTTTATGATAATTTGTAGGAATTTGGTACTTTTCTTGACTCCCTTTGTCAATTGACCTCTAATTTTTGGCAAGGTCAACACACAATCTCTTGAGAGACTCATCAACCTACCTGGTCGACATTGAAGAACTCTACAATCAAGCCATCGACTACTTCTGTCGACACTCTTATCGATGACCACCACTACTCAACAGCCTTGTCGACCCTAAAGGTCGATAACCAGTCAACCTCCAAGATCGATGACTGAAAGTCCAAAAGCCAAGACCGATAGGCCCATCGATCAACAAAAAGTAATCGAAAACAATGGAAAGAGGTCGACAACCACGGCCCTATAAATAGCCCCCCAATACAACAGTTCAAATCATCTTATATTTTCTAGAGATAGACCATGTCGAAAGGGTGCCACTGAGATCAGAGCAAAGATGAGACCTTTCAACAACATTGATCAAAAGATCTCTTTCAACAAAGATAGACTTATTGACCTATCTTGGAGACATCTATCGACCTCCAACATTGATCAAAAGATCTCTTTCATCAACAACTCTAGACCATCGATCTCCCTCTCTAGGTGATCGATCCCTCCTCTGAGTCATTGTCCATCACCTACATATGTTGCAAGTCAGGTTTAATACCTGAAGGAGAAAGAAGAAGGAAGTTTTTCATCACAAAACACGTAGAACCACTTCTATTACCATCATGATCGTGATGGTGTCATCCTCCTCTTCTATTGATATTAATCTAACCATGTCAAGGGAGTAGCCTTTTCACTAGGGTGTGGGGACTAGACCCACTACCCCTTTCTTGCAATTTCATTCATGTTCCAATTCTTGTATGAATTCATTTAATTCATAGCTAATCATTTATCACATGTCTTGTGGATTGATCACCCGATTTACATGACTTGTTATAATCTTTTACTATGAGAACTTCAACATTTAAGATTTGAATGCCGATTAGCTT